>JAOXYM010000014.1:12029988-12045042 GCA_028567055.1 Leptatherina wallacei | reverse complement strand
ACACACACACACACACACACACACACACACACACACACACACACACACACACACACACACACACACACACACAATGTTTTTACATGCACACACTGCAGACTTTGTGAGACAAATAACTATGTATATATGTAATTAGAAGGGAAAAACAACACTAACATGTGCTTGGATGTTGTTTTCTGGCCTGTACTTCAGTCCATTTACTCTGCAGTGCAGACGGTTCTGCTAAGTTTTCAGTGCTGCTGAACATATGGTGCAAGAGGTTGAAGATGACCAAAAATGAACACATTCATGCGTGTTGCATGTTATCTTATTATATCTGTTTGGAACGTATTATTAGCATAGAAAATAGATACTATAAATAATGGTTTTGTCATACAGTGAATGTTTGAAGTTTAAATGCTAAAACATGTCACCAAAGCAATGCGGCAGCTTACAGATGTTCAACTGAGACATAATGTACAGTATATGCGTATGAATGCAGCGTGTAGCACACATGTTGGCATTCCCTGCCAATAGCACTAGCTTTATTGGTTAGGAGAGGAAGCTGTGATGTAGAGCAAGTTACTCTTTTCTTTGGTGTATGATCATAGGTTTTATCTGAGGGAAATTCTAACAAAACACATAAAAAAGATAAACTTGCATGATCAATTAAATACAAACAGAATGACAAACTTCACATTACATTGCTTTGACATTACTCTGACTCACCTGTTACTGGATATTTGTTGAATAGCTACTCTGCACAGCCATCACTCAAATAGATAAAAACAGCGGGAAAGAAAGAGGAGGTGGGGATCAGAAAGAATGCAACTGGGAGAGCAGAGGACTGAGAAATTAAATTGAGAAGGAGAAGGGAAAGACAGATTGCATCCATTCTGGGATGCCATCTTTACGATCTGTCTGTGAAAGAGCTAGTGAAATTGAACTCAGGTGTGGTGTGATGCTGAAAAAGCCAGTTTCCCCATTAGTCCTACAGAATCTCACATAAACAAATTACACAAATACTTTCTCTATAAAAGAAAGGGTGAGCTTTCTGAAACCATGCAGTGAAACCAGAGCAGGTCTTTGTTTATGTGTGTGACAGAGTGTTTATATTGTCCTCCACTCCCATCCCCTCAGATGGGGAGAGCACCAGGCCTCCGACAGCTCTGCTCCTGTCACAGTACCTGTCTGTCTGTGTGATTTTTGTTATGGAGAACATGTGCTGCCTCTGGATGTGTGTGCATGTGTCTGTGCAACTGGGAAATGCCAACAGGTTCTCTATTCTCATTACAACCAGCTTAACTACTCACAAGTGATGAGTTCAAGGACAGAAGAAAAGGCAAGAAGCCAGGAAAGTGAGGGAAAAAACTGCAACAGATTTTGCCCACAGTTATGACTCCCTTGTGATGCATTGCACACTCATCACAAACCTTTCTTTGTCTTTTTTTCTAACCTGTAATTTATCTAGTGATGCCAGCAACTCTTTACCTTGGGGGTGCAAGGAGCTGGCAGCTGACTAAAGCAACAATCACACCAAATATCTCACCAATCATGACATTTTCTTCCTCTTGAGACTGATCCAAAAGGCATGCAAAGGACAGAGAGGACTTATTGTTGCTTTTTTTTTCATTCTCAGTGTAAAAAAAAAGAGAAGTGCAGTAGGAGGAGAGCAAATAAACCACCAGAAACATAGACCAATTTAAGCCTGAGTGCTAATGTTAGCCTCCTAGCTACTACTCACATCCATGCCAAAAATATGTATTATCCTTCAATCTACACGCTACAAAAGCCACCTTAAAACATGAAGCTTTTTCCTCGTCATGAGTTCACAAAACATCCGCAAATGTAAATACATTCAAATCAAGCCAAACATCAAATGTTTGCTTATGTCAAATCGCACCTCAGTGACCTAACCTGATTTGTAATCCTGACATGTAAAATGACAGCGAATAACTGAGATGCTGTTCTGAGATCAGCATTAGGAGGACCACCCAGCACTGAAGCTAATCCAATAGCTGCAGGGTTGAAGGCTTGCCACATATATTCTCTGACAGGCAAGTTCACTCCTGGATAAGATATTAGAGTAGAGCAAAGTACAATAAAACTTATTGAAGAGTAATGTTTTATCCTACCATGCTCTGCTCTGTTTTTGGTGAGTCGAGTGATCAAGAAAGGCTCTCTTGATAGTTACAACTCTCTTGCACTCTTAGCCAGGTGGTGTAGCTACAGTTCATGTTTAACATGGTTCTTGTTATATGTGGTTGATGGCAATGTTTTTAAAGACCAGCTTGAGTGTCAAACAACATTTAAAATGTTTCCTCAGAGCGAATTGTGTCTACGCAGCTGTTATCAGTATCAGTCATATTGTTTCATATCAAACCTCTACACTGCTATTTAAGCAGGTTGCTCTCAAATTAAATGTCCCTATTAAAAGATATATTTCTAAGCAAAGTTCTCATGTGGTTATTGGATTTTAACAAAATGTTTTTGTGAATAGTTTGGCTTCCATGATTAATAGGTACTGTGAAATGTTTTGAAGGTTTAATATTGATGCTGACACTTGGATAACACATTCATTGTAGTATCCATACAAAATATCCCAAGGATACTGTGGGCAACCATCTCTACAATGAGTGAGGCTAACTCAGCAGGAACACAAAGCAGTGCACTGCTGGTTCTGTTTTAGCTAGTCAAACACATTCACATCAAACACACAGCCAGCGGCACTCTGCGAGATACTGAGATTGAGAAAGAGAAGTATAGAGAAGAGAGAAATGGGAAGGCAGTGAGAGGTGCACTAACTCAAAGTAACCACCAAAGCTGGGGCCTGGGGATAAACAACCAATCAGGAAAGGATCACAGACTAGGCCAATCAGAATGCATTCCAATGAGAATCTTCTCCAGACCCAGCAAATAAATCCCTTGAGGTATGCACAAATACCTAAGACACATATACAGTGTGACCTAGATATACAGCAGCATCTTAACTAAGGTCCTGACCATGTCTGGCCCTCATAGAACTAAAATGCAGGGAGTCTGTCTTCAATCTACCGCCAGTGTCAGCAATAGCGTATGTGAGTCTGAATGTGTGCAGGTGGGAGGGGCTGGAGGGGTGTCCATGACTCTGTTGATGACAGATAGGATTTGTGTCTGGTCTCATCTGAGGCAAGGGCACCCCTGTTTAGGAGAGAAGAGTAACTGGACAGTGACAAAAGGATGTCAGCATGCATGTGGTCTTGTGTGTAGGTGTGTGTGTGTGTGTATTGTATTCATAATTTACCTCCTTAGATCTGAAGTAATAATGCTTAAAAACAACAAAGATGGAGGGAACTATGTGTGTGTTTACTTAATGAGTCTGTGCGAGCTGATGAATGTACAGTATGGACATACATATGGCAGTTGTGTCTCTGCCAGTGTACACAGGGTTGCATAGTGTGTGGTTGTATGGATCCCCTCTTGGCAGTGGCAGTGTAAGCTGAGGAGGGTCTTACATGGGCTCTAATCCTGTGCTGAATGTCATCTTACAAGTGTAGCTTTTCCACGGTCCAAGATAAGAGGAAAAGAGGGACAATGATTTCTGTTGCGCATTTGTAAGTTTTATGCACGTTTGCGTGGAAGTACATACATGTATGGGAAAGATACTCATGTAAAGCCCCCTGCCCCACTAGTTTTGAAGTCCAGGGATTAGAGTAGTGAAATGCAGAAACTGTAGATGTGAGGGACACATTGGGCAGATACGGCACTAATCTGCTTGTCTGAGCTGCTCTGGTGACAGAAAGAAAGGCCTCTCTAAGGTTTCACTGGAAAACTCAACCTGGCTGAAAAACACACTACAAACCCCAAGAAGCTGAGCTGAGTAAGACTAACTTTCATTCTGGTCTTGAGTTTATATGCATTTTTACCACTGTGGGGCCCAAATGAGAAGTTTATTCTGCAACTTTAAGACTCTGGAGCTTTAAAACGTTTTACTGGCCATGTCATATAGGTACTCAGCAGCAATAGGCCCATGACCCATTTTTGGATTTGTAGCCTATATTAACAGACATGATGCAAGTTTGAAAAGGTCAGAGATATAGAATGTCTGGAACTCTTTTCTTGAATTTTTGAGGAAAAGAATTGATCCCATCTGATAACATGAAAGAAGTGTTGGTATTTTGCCAGATGTCAACACAACACATCTTGCTTTTTACAAGCTTCCTTGACGTGGACAACCTTTGGGAACGTGTTCGGCTAGCGTGAGAAATAAATTGCAGCCTACTGTTATATGAGGCCTAATTAGTGGTCAACCCCTAATGTTGAATGGCAGTCCAAAGGTTGTTGATGTTATTACAGCAGTTCCATGATAGCCCAAGTTATGAAGTCTCTCTGCTGGCTCTACACTGGGATGCCTTTCAACGAGAGGAAACAAGTAAATTCCTGTTAGTTTTCCTCTTCAACTCTACAAGGAGTGTCTGATAGCAGCTCTGGCATTCATATAATAGGGAAAGAAAATAGTGAAATTCCTTCTGCTATTACCTATTAAAATACATTTAGTGTTATTTCTCCACCACAGCGTTTCCGTGGATGTCAATCTTGATCATAAATGTTTGCTTTCTATTAGCCCATTTAAGTACAGTATGTGTGCTAGCACTGCAGTGGTACTTTAGTTGAGCTTTCAAACGTTCTGTACAGTATGTTGCAGGGTGTGACATCCTTTCAGTGAGTGGTCACATAATAAAGTCAGCAGGTGTGAGTCTTTTAGTTTAGGGCAACCCCCCACCACTCCCATTCCCACCTTCCTCTTTCTTCCTCTGAATATCTTCTTCTGCCTTGGAGCAGCAGCCACATCTATGATTGGCAGCCTGGGGGAGGGTCTGTATGTTAAAAATCACCATTAAGGAACAACAGAGGCTTTGACTAAGACCCAATGTTGTGTGGCTGTTTTAGTACTTTTAGTGTATGTCTATGTGTGCCTGTTAAGAAGAAGGAGAGCAAGAAGAGTACAGGAAGTCTGAAGAAAATAACAGCTTTAAAGTGAAAAGACTGTGATTCTCTTTTCTCAGTCTCCAAATCCTCATACCTCCCTCTATCAGTACGGCTTTGTGGACGTTCAGACTTTCTCTTTAGGAGGTAATCCTGCTTGAACAAGGGATTTGACCTGCACATTATCCAACAGAGAGGTTTCTTATGCACAATTATTTTGCTCTCTATCTCATACGCAGGCACACACATGCACAAGTGCATGCGAATGCTCAAAGTGCCTCCCCAGGTGCAAGTTCCTCCTGAGGGAAAGGCTTTTGTGTGCTGCCATCCCAATAAGCTCAGAAAACACCCTTTTAATCCTGCCAGGATCTTTCTTTCTTTCTCTCTTTCTTTCTCATTCTTGATCTCTCATTCACACACACACACACACACACACACACACACACACACACACACACACACACAGATTCCCATACACACACCTGGCTGCACAATAAGAGCTAGCCAAAGATATTCAATTGATCAATGCATTTCCCAGTTTGTCTTCAACATCACACTTTTCTACAAAAATATTGGAAAGTATGTTGTGGGAATGGCATTTGAAGAAGCAATGCCGATAAGTGATAAAACATAACCCAGGGAAGAAAAAGGGGGGAGAGAGAGGGGAAAACAGCGAAGGTTTGAGGTGTATTGATTTATGGCTGTGGGCTGGCTCGCACAGAGAGCACAGAGAGCAGGAGAGAGGAGTTTACGGACACAGACCAAATTGCACCTGGCAAGTTCAGACAGAGAGAGGAAGATGAAAGTTGAGTAAAGTATTATAGTTTACAGATATATTGTTGCTACAAGGCATTGATATGTAAATACTAATGCAAAATTAGATTATTTGACACCATGCAAATTTAATTAGGAAGCTTGAGCCCACTTGAAGATTACAACACTGTTAAGGGTTAAGGTTCATTATGTGAAGCTTTATGACATTACGAACTTGATCTGGGGAACTGTGGAACATGAATTAAAAATGCTATATCATTACAGCATCATTAGGAGTCTTTTGTTATTCGCTTCTTTAATACTTTATAACTACAACACAAACAATATACCTCCGAAGTGCTTAAGGTTGACATAACCTGTTGTAACTTAATGAATTAATCAATGTAGGTTTTGATCATAAACCACTGTTTCGCAGCCTTATGAGCTGATCAATTTACCACAACTTCAAGCTTTTAATTAATAGATCATCAGTTAAGGTACTGACACTCCACTGATAAACTGATATGTGTTAAATTTAATTGTAGTTCACATAAAAATTGATTCAAGTAACTGGATACATGTTTTTGAACACATAATTCTGGAATAAATATAGATAAATAAAGATGAATCTTCCTCTAATCTCATTTAAAGTGTTCATATAAATCCATATATGTGTGAAGTACCAGAGAATGAACATCTCCTTAACAAAATTTCTTATGATAAAGATTTTTTTCTAATGGTGAATGACAAGAATTTAGAATACATCCTACAGTTTTTCATTCACTAAATCATCATTGGTCACGCATTAGTTATGGGCTACTAAAAGTATGTGATTTTTATACTTATTACAAAGTGTTACTTTTTGTTGTAGCAGACTATAAATGGAATGAAAACCTGTTCCAGATGAAAACTCTTGAGCTGGACAGCTGGCTGGCTTGGATGAGAGAACAAACTGTCATGTTGAAGAAATGGTTTGAAGACAGACCTCTAAATTTTACCATTATTTTTACAGTCAAGTGGGCCATTATAGGCAGTTGAGTGATGTAAGAGGTCGTACGTATTCAGCGAGTTAGCTGCTAAGCTCTTCACATCTGCATATTTTGGTTATGTCGCCGGGGTTGCCCACACAGGGCTTTGAGGAATCACTGTGATTATATGAGCACAAGCTTTTATTGCATGGACAAGGACTGATGGGTAGGGATTTACTCGCGATCATAGAATTACAAAACCCAATTATTAGATATTGCTGCACATTAGCAGGTTTGCATGAGCTGACGTGTGTGTGGCCATCTCTGCGTGTGTAATGAGTGTGTTGTGGGTGGGAAAATAGAGCTTAGTCAGACAAACTACTTTATGATGCACACATCAGGTGTCTCCCTGTCCTCTCCCTCATTTAACTTCAAGAAAACCACAAAAAAAGGTAACATGAATAAACTTGTTTACATCACAACATTGCCAGTTGTTCCCTGCTTCTCTTCTTCACCTCCTCCTCCCCTGTCTGCTGGATAAACAAGTGTCTCTGTGTCCTGTCTGTCTACAACTTCACGTGCTGACAATGACAAAGCATATCTGCCACTGCTCATCGTTTGCCTTCTTAAAAGCAACATTGTTCATGGCCTTTAAAAAGCAATATGTTCTTGTCAAATTAATCACCCAATACTATAGTAAACAAAGGAGGCTATGACTTGGACTGAGAATCAGTTTTTTAAAGCTTTTACCGGAACATCAGCAAAGTTCGACTTTGTCTTGACTCTGCATTTTAGATAGAGGAATTCTTTCAGTTGCCTTTTTTTCCCTTTCTTTCAAAGATGCACTGAAATAGATCCAACATGCAGCATGCAAAAGGGTCAGTGCTCAGGTGTTGCTGAGTTAATGACTTCTCTCCACTCATGTTCAACTGGTGGAACAACCTTTGACTTCACAGACTGATGATGCTGACAGCTGGCTGAAGGATGGCCTCGGTCAGACGCCTCTTGTGACCTCCAAGCCATGGTTCACTGATTACCAAAGACACATGGCACAGAACTGCTTTACTCAAGGATCTATCCATATACCCAAACTTTTATTTTAAAATGTACTCATATCCTGTGCTGTTGGTTCTGTGACCAAAAGTCTACAACCTTGACAAACATAAGATAATAGATTATTGAGTTTTTTTAGCTACTTTTTGGCATAAAGAAAGTGTTTCAATTACAGATTAGTTTTAAAGACAAATAGCAAAGTAACTGACAACTTCCTTCCACAAACATCAGACATCAGTAGCTTCTTCAGTTCAATGTACCAGTTTGCCTGCCTGTTCTTTAGGCCTATGCTCCAAAATTGCATACCTGTAATGAAACAAGTATACTTGTTTCATTACAGGTATGTGTTTCCAGAGATATTATCTAAGCAAACAGAAGATCTATTTGAATGCTTTTAGAGTAATAATAAAGGGAACCTTTGTGAGATTTGTTAAGATTTGTAAATATCAGTACATGTGTTCCTGGTGAAGAATTAATGAAGATGGCACATAGCACTAATGAAAATGGAAACTAAAACAAAAAAGAAAAGAAAAAACCCTTTCAGGATGACTATGAATATCCCTTTGGTATGATGCAGCTGTAGTTCTAAACTATCGAATCATAATACAATATGTGAAAATTATTTCTGCAGAGGCAACATTTGATAAAGTCAAGCAGAACAAAATTAGAAAGCTTTTTGTACAGATAGTTCAGGCAAGGTTTTCAAAATGGTCTGAGTTTGGCATAGTTTGGAGGACTGACTCCTGACTTTGCAAAATCCAGAATAAGATCAAGACATTCATTGACAATGATCTATATTGATATGAAAAGGAAAATATTTCTACATGTAACTAAGAAAAATGTGTGCTGTCAGCTTGTAAAGATCAATGTGTGGTGCAATTGCTATTTATACTTGAGATTCAACCTGGCACACAGAAGAGAAAAAGAAAGACTACAACTTCAAATGCAGCTAGTATAATTATCTCTGGAAGTCAAGTTTGAATTTAAACTTAAGAATAAGATAATTAACCCAACCTGCTATGTGAAGATTGGGTAATTACTACTGTTTGAAAGTATATATCAATAAATCTCAATATTAATGAACTGGGATTAAAAAGTAGAGCATTCACATAACTAAACACTTCCACCAAGCTGATTTCCTATAGTCAATTCATTTATATTTGAATATCAATTTAATGCAAAGTTTTGTTAGAAAGTAGACTACATGAGAAAACAAAGATAGATATTCTCTTCCCTAATAGGTAATAACATTGCAATGTTCATTAAAGAAAACTGACATCTTACAATTTCAGCCTTCATTCTGCTGCACTGCATTTACTCTGTGATCTATAAAAGTTGTGTTCCAGTTCTGTTAATGATCACCCATTAAAAATCTACATTTTTATAATTTTGGTGTAAATTTCCAACATGTCAACCCAACCCATGAAAACTTTACATAAATAACAAATACCTATAATTAAGCCTGGCAGGTAATTGTTTTTATAACTATAAACAGATTTCAGGCAAACATCACCAGGATAAAAAAAAAAAAGGTTTCAAGTTATCACAATCTTTTCTTTTCATATGGCAGATTCCAACAATATGCAGAAAGAAAGAAAGAAAAGAAAACAGGTTTAACAGGATAAATTCAGATTAAGACTTTCAATTGGAAAGAATGGGTGATAAGACAACTCATTTTGGCATAAGTAGCACATTGGGACATTTTGATGTTATTAATTTTATTGTAGGGTAAATACTAGGATTGCAATAAAGTCTAGCTTAAGGGTGAGGATAAATATTTGGCAAGTTAAGTTATGTTTATTTGAAGTCATCAGGAAATTCAAATTAATCCAGTGTTCTCTGTAGTGGTGGGAACATTATTGGATGTGTGCATACATGTTTTAAATACACAGTTTTACATTGACAGTAATTTACAATTCCCCACTTACCTCTGCTTTAACACTGAGGTTTCATTACATGAATTCCACACAGGTCAATTTTAGGTTCAGTTTTGGAAGAAAGGATTTTGAAACAATCAGAAAGCAGCAAATGAGGGACAAGCCCAAACATTTCAGTTACACCTTAGATTAACTGTAATTTAGAGTGATAAATGGGATTTAGAATTCATTGCACTATTTCAGTTTTTGTAGTCTTTTGTAGTATAGTCTGTATACTCAAGAATGGGATAGTCATCAATAATGTAGCCATACAAACAGTGTATTACTGGCACACACTGCATGGGCAAATGAAAGCCATTTTCGTGACTTGTTTTAACCTGAACCAACTCTTACTCCCTCCTGCTTGCATACACTTGCATTTCCGCATGCACACACGGGTACACAAACATACTGCTGTCCCTGCTTGGAAAGCCTCCCAGCTTCTTTTTGCTTTATTCAGTACAAATAACTTCACGGTGGGATAAAAGCATTATGTTTCAAGAAAATCTCTTCCCTCAACTCGGCTCCACTCTTTGGGCCCCATGTTCTCCTTCATTTTTTTTCCTCCAATCCCCTTCTCCTGTGCTTTCTGTCCAAAAGGACATTCTTATTTCATTAGAGGGGGGTGGGGGTCTAGGAGGCTCGAGGGTAAACAAAACCTCTGCAATCAACAGCAGGACATACAAAACCTCAATGAGCCAATCAGAGTCAAGTATCCTCTAAGACAGAACCATATCCAACCAATACAAATCCACACCTGGATGTTTAGAAGTTAAACTTGCCAAATCACACTCAGCACTTAGGTTTGTGAGGAATTCAAATTGTAGCCTAGCACTGTGACTCAAGGTTATCCTTAAGAAACACCAATGCAATCTATCATACACACATGTGCACAGACCCAGAGATTCCCAGCTATTTGTCTATCTGTGCTGTCATCTCTGTTTGCTCATATTAGGGAGGGCTCACTCAGGGACAGGATATGGGGATTAAGTCTGGCCTTTTTGCGCTGTAGCTACATACCGCTGAATGGCTCCCATCTGTTCTTCAATAGAGGACGGCTAACACACGTTAGCTGTGTGTTGTGTGCTGCCAGAATAACAGGAGTGGATAGATGAGCAGCACTGATATCGCTAGCCACAACACCACTCTGCACTGAAGGCTAATGTGCCTGGCTTATTCTATTAGATTGGGATAAGAAGGACTAATGCACACACACATACACAGGTTCATGAATACACACCACCCCATGATATCTGATTGAAGATACTAAACCAGTAGGCTATTCATAGGTCCAAGTCCATGTTTACCTTGAGGAGGTATGAGTTAGAGCAGGGTAAAGCTAAGATCTCAGAAAGGTGGAAAGAACAGGAGTGATGGAAAAAGATGGAGAGATGGAAAGAGAGAGAGAAAGGGGGCAGTGTGGTCTGTTTCATTACAGTGAATCCTGACACTGCTGCATTTCTCAGCACACATGGACTGGATTATAGGCTATGTGGGCTGCTCCGGCTCAGTATAGCTCAACAACACTCTCTTGAATACAATTATACACAGACACTTGCAAATGTGTGCACAAACATCATAGATCAACACACTTGAAGCTTTGCAATGAAGGAAAACAAGCCATTTTCTCACACACAAGCTATGACTCTTAATCCCAACAGAAAGATGCTGGGGCAAAGTGCACAACTACTAAGTCATTGAGGTTAAAGACAGAATCTGCTTGTGATGGTCCACCTGTGGATTACTGGGGGAAGAGAATGAGATGCACTGGAAACTATGATTGCAGCATGCTGCCTGGTTTTCCCTCTCGTTCCCACATAAACACATAAGCACCCTTTCCTTTTCCATCTCTTTCCCTGTCTCGCCTCCACAGCCCCTTTCACTTTTCACCTGAACATTTTTATGTATAAGTCTTTAAATATTTCTTATAAATTTCTCCATCTCTCATACACACAAACACGCACACACACTCACAAACACATTAGCTCAAGGAAACCATAACCCTTCCAGCACAGACCCCTCTCTGCAAGCCATGTTCAAAGGCATCCTGAGTAGATGGGGGGCTTCGATATAAAACCCCCAAAACAGGAATTATGCTTTATGACTCAGCATTCTTTGTTTTATGCATTTTCAGCTTGCAGACTTAAAAAAAAAAGCAATTAACTACCCTGCAAACTGGCACACAACGGGGAGGGGTAGAATGGTAAAATTTTACTATGACAGAAAAAGCAGTGTGCTGAGAGACAGATGCATCCCTCTCTGGTTTCTCTCACTGTGTCATTTTTATCGCCTATGGGCTCTGGTGGCCTCACTCTGGGCTGCTGGGTTTGCATAGGTCTAACCACATGGTTACCTATATAGCCACTGAGTGCGTATACCACATGCAGCCCAACTAGCATATAAGCACTTTACAGAAAGCACCCATAAACCTCTGAATCAACTGATGCTTTTCAGTTGACTGAAATTCACAATTAATGGAAACAAAGTCGGGTCTTATTACCCTCTTCTCTGTCAGAGTAGGATAATGCAGCGGTTAGTGTGGTACCACCGATTTTGCCTAAAAAATGGTTACTCAAGCCCACTGAAGAAGCTTTTTGTGTAGAAGCCCATTAAAGTATCTGAAAATTATATATAATACTGCTCCTTGGCAAGGGATATGGTAACTCTAAAGTAGTGGAAGATGTATTAATGGCTGTGTGACAGCAACTTACTGTGGACAAATGGATGTAGGTTTCCATGGTAGCAGTCATCAGGCCCAAATTCCTTCTTCATCATCCTGTGAGTAAACAGAGTACACATTATCATCCACCCACAGTTAAAATTAATATTTCATATATAAAAAGCCAATGTTTCAAAAGATGGTCTCCTTTAAAAGCTAACAATTTGACTCTGACCCAATGGTTCTGTCTTCACAAGTTGAGATCCATGAATCTTATTCTCCTCCTAGCCCCCTGTGACTTTTAATCAAAACAATCCTGTCTATGCTCTTTTTAAAAAAAAGTTGGGTATGATATCATCATATCCTTCAAGTGATTGTTTAAAAAAGTGGCTTCCTCGGGGAAGAAACTATACAGGCAAGAGAGCTGCTAATGAGAAGGCTAATTCACTTGGACACTAACATTATGATGGTTAGCATGAATTGGCAGCTCACTACAATCAAACGCTTGCCTGTGTAATGCTAAACTAGGCTCCACCAAAGCAGAGTACTAATGAAACACCAAAGAAAAAAAAGCACATAAAGAGTCTTGGCTGCAGTCCACAGTGGTTGTTGAACTGAGCAGTTTTGACAAGCTTGGTAAACTTGGTAGGTTACATCTAAGCAGCTAAGCTATTGATATAATGGCTTTTCGATGGAACATGCTAGATGCTAACATGCTGTGAATGGCTGACAGGGCTGGTAAATAGAGTCAGACCTATAACCACTCATTTTGCCAGGTTAAACACACACATGCACACAAACAGGCCAAATACCATGTGCTACTTCTCATAAACCCGAAGAAGGCCAAATGTTGAAAAAAAAGAAAGAAAGAAGGAAAGAGAAAATAACAAAAACCTAAAAGAAATGGTTGTATAATTCAGCCTCTGATAAACCCTTTATGGCTGTTTTCTATTTCCTTCCGAGGCTGTTGCCAAGTATCTGGCAATGGTGCTGGCATGCCTAAATGAGAACAACATGGACACAACATGTCCGTCACACTGCACACACTCATGCTGAGACACAGACCCAGGATGGATTTTAAGAGGGTAAATACGCTCCCTGTGCATGTCTCCTCCAATTAGATTTCACCTGTCCTCTGACTAGGTCCATCACAAATTGAGCAGAGGACAGGGATTATAGTTGGAAGATTGGGATGTATTTGCAAACTTTGGGAAAAAGCTATGAATGACATGCGGTTTGGCTCCTTGGAAAGTTTGTGCTTGTACATCCACTATACCAGTGCTTGCATGTCCAATTATGTGTCTCAAATGCACCAGCTGTGAGTGTCTGTGTTGAGTCAAGGGCAAAAGCAGAAAAATGTGCACGTGTGGTCACTGCTATGTTATTCATGGCACCAGCTGCATCTTAGAAAGGCATTGTGGTCTGTAGGGTGTGCATCAAGACCTTCTTCATCATCATTATCATTATCCTCATCAATCATTCTTTGAGTGGCGTTCCTGGACTGGCAGTGCAGTGAACCACTGGCCTGGCCACTCTTGCACATAAAATTTGAAATGGAAAGGAAGGACACAGTGTAAAATGACACAATGAGAGGAAGAGAGTGGGTGGTAAGAAAATACACTGTGATAAAAAGGGATGTTAAAGGGGTAGAAGAGACAGGAGAGGTGATCAAGCAAAATGAGAAGAGGTCGACAAAACAATTAAAAAATAGGTAATTTATTCACATTGAGAAAAAAAATATAAAAGAGGGTCAAAGGAAGTTGAAGTTAAATGTATAGATAACACTGTGAGATCTGACATCCCTAGGGTACACGCATCATTACATATAAAACAAATATTTCAGGCCTACGTTGTTGTAACCAGGACGGGGGTCAGCATATAACTGACAGACAAACATAATTCCTGTTCCACTGTATGCTATCTCAGAGAATTAAAATAGTTTGTCATGCTGCCACTTTAAGATTTTTTTCCTAAATCAGGTTTAAACCGCATGATGGTCTGTCTTATGTAGAACGTTCCAAAAGTAGCCATTTAAATATATTTGACTGGTAAAGCTGACATGTGCAGGTATATCTGCGGAAATAGCAATGTTTATTTGTCGCTTATACTCATGGACGATTTTATTAGGTACACCTTTGCTAGTACCAGGTTGGACCCCTTTTTGCCTTCAGAACTGTCTAATTTCTTCATGACAGATTCAACAAAGTGTTGGAAGTATTTCTCAGAGATTCAGGTTCATATCGACATCATAGCAGTTGCTGCAGATTTGTCAGCTGCAGATCTATGATGCAAAACTCCTGTACCACATCCTAAAGGTGCTTTATTGGATTAAGATCTGGAGAATGTGGAGGCCAATGGAAAACAGTGACTTCCTCGCCTTGCTCAAGAAGCCAGTTTTAAATGACCTGAGCTTTGTGACATGATGCATTATTCTGCTAGAAGTAGCCATCAGAAAATCTGACCTCTGAAATTAACAAGGCATGTTCATCCAGATGACTGCTGCTGGATATTCTCTCTACCATGTCACATTTAAAATCCCTTAAATTCCCTTTCCTCTTCTGATACTCGTTTGAACTTCAGCAAACAACACACCTATTTGCATCGCGTTGCTAACATGTGATTGGCTGATTAACTATTTGTGTTAACAAGCAATTGAACGGATATACTGTACCTAATAAAGTGGTTGAATGAATTATACTTTATTGATCCCCGAGGGGAAATTGCATTTTGCCAGTACAACCAATCCAAAACAAACACATAA
>JAOXYM010000014.1:12011955-12022864 GCA_028567055.1 Leptatherina wallacei | reverse complement strand
AATGGTCTTGTTGTGTGGTAAGGACAGCCCACACTTGGCCATCCAGTTCATCCAAACACATGTGCATGCATGGACACACACATACACAGAAAAGCACACTCATAAACACTTTTCCTACGGACATACTCTAGCATGTAAGTGTAAAGAAGGGGTTCACACATAAAATGCCTATGAGGTGGAATGTGTGTGTGTCTTAATTAGTTTTAATTAGTAGCTTTGCAGAGTAAACAGCTTGCTAATGGCCTCCAGGCCAGCTTGTAGATCACAGACAGTTTAATAGACACAGGTGGCCCCATTGGGGGTAAGGCAAGAGTAGAGGAGTACTTCATCGACATCTCTAAGCAAAACAGACTATATATCTGTGCTGTGTGTGTATGTTTTTGCAAGTGGATCAATGTGCAGCTGCTGGTGTAAACATGGCACTGATGACTGCTTTGCTCACAGCTGCATCCCAAACCTCAACACAAGCCCCTCTGTAAATCACAAGCCTGCCCTTGATTAGATATGGGCTGTATTAACACATATGGACACAGGAGGCTGACAAAAAAGCCCTTAAACAAACAGGCAGTCGGGGAAAGGCTACACAAGTTTTGCAGCATGTATACACACTCCTTTAATTAAGTTTCTGAATGTATCTGTATTTGTGCATCGTTACTGTGCTATCATAGTAAAAAATCAAGAGGAGCAGTGACCCAGCTCTATCAGGTTTATAAATTAATCTCAGTGAGAGGAAGAATCCTGTAGTGTTTCTAAAAATAAGGAATAAGAAGGATGGTTATAATAAAAAGGTACACCTTTTTAATTAATCTTTTCTCAATTTCAAAGCCCCACACTGATGTTTGGCCATTCATCACTAAGATGAACTACTCAAAGAATTGCCACGTGAGGACACATTTGTTCAAGCGCTCTCTTCAGGAAGTCTAAACACTACACCCTACATGTGTGTCTGTATGTTTGTATATGTGTGGTTGTCTGTGCTGAAGAGAGCTTTTCCTTCAAAGGGAAGAAAACTTAATGAAAGAAAAGTTTGTCTTAGACAGGCTGCCTTGCACACATATAAACACATACACTAACATTTTAAAGAAAGAGGGATGTGGAAAGGTCAGACAGGGCAATGCTATCTGTAAATCTATCTGCTGTCTCAAGATCAACTTTCTCCTATGAGACTTCGAGTCCCATAATTCTTTGGCATTTCCTGGTCAGTTTCCTTCCTCCATCTGTGATCGAGGACGGCACCCTATGTTAACATCTATGTCAGTGAGTCAGAGGACAAAGTGCCAGAGTGCACCACACTGAGCAACATCACCCCAACAGAACTCCTTGTGTTGAATGATGGAAAGAACCATCATCATGAACTGAATTCGGACTGAACAGTCCCAGGCTGTTTTCCCAGGAACTAAGATTTTTTCAGCCCTCTGTCTGCTGCATCCCCACTGATGTTTGAGGTTCAGAGTAGATAAGACAAATTGAGCCTGCTGAACAGTGTCACTCCACCCTGTCTGTGATTGTCAGAGTTTCAGCACTGCAATGCTGAGCCTACAGTAAAACGAGGAAGTCTTTTTCAGCTGTGTTAACACAAAACGATGTTTAAGACGGGTTTTTATTTGTGCTTCAGAGCAGTACAGCTGTAGAAAACAAAAGAAAACAACAAAAGTGACATTAACACTTTGATGTTCTAAATAAAATCTTAATCATCAGAGCTGCTGCTGCCTGTGTTGTCTGTTGTAGAGGTGGCACCCTGTTCTGTTGTTCGAATCAGTCTACAAACCAGGAAGTCAATATTAGCTGTATAAATAAAAAAAAAATCTGTTACACATTTATGTGGATTTTTTTTTAAAATTTGTTCATGTTTAACTACTTTCTGGTCACAATCCGAGCACATTCTCTTCTTTCATTATGAACCATCCAAAACAAATGTCTGAATGTGACTGTTTACAACTCTTCCTTTGGTATAACTCAACCCTTTTATGTTCCCAATAAGGAAAAAAAAGAAGAGAATAATGTTTCTTTGCATTTTTCTTTTCATTTTGAAAACAACAATCTTCTTTTTAAATTTTTTTTTACAAATAGTTGAGATGAAAGTTAATAATATAGTCACAATAGTAAAATGGTCAAAGTTTGAAACAGTAATGGAATAACTAACACTTACTTTTGGCATTACATACCCAAACCAAGTGGTAGAGATGGCACAGGCAGGTGTATTTCCACAAAATTTTAATCAAATTCATCATAGTCACTGAAAAATTTGCTTTACCTTAATAGTAGAGCAGGAAGTGAAAGGGTTAAAGTTTACTTTATCAGCTATTGTGAATACTTGCTAATAAAATGAGCTAACCAACACAAAGAGTTAACTGAGTGGACTGAAATGGAAAGGTGGAAATTAAAGAATACGTGACTAATCAGACATGTTCACAGCTGCAAGCCCCACCCCAAAGTTTCAGTGTAGTCTCAAAGGTAATATGTCCCTGTCAGGGCCCATTTTAAGGCTGAGATTTTCCTCTGGAAATCTATATTGGCCCTGGTACGTCTGATAGGAATGGCAGGGTTTGAGGAAAGGACCTCCAAAGAGACTCTGGTTCCTGAAAAAAAAAGTTTCTGGGGTCATAGTGAAGTGCACAGATTCTGTTTAGGAAAAACTTATTTAAGGATTTCTGAAACATTAATAGATTAAAAAATTCCCACAACTATTCAGATGCAGAATTAACATCTAGGTGTGCCTCAGGTATTTTTTGGAAATCTGCCTTGCATGCAGAGAGAGAAAGTTGGTGCATGTCCTCTCTCTTTATTTTCTATGGCAGGTTTACCCCTTTTTTTCTAATCTCCTTTGCTCTAGACCCAGAGGCCAATCCACTGCAATTAGATTTCATCACATCATCAGGTGGACTATAACTGTTAGTTACCCAACGGGAAAATATGACGCATCAAATGGCGATAAACAGATAATAGGCTTTCCTCGAATGGAATTGCACCCCCAAGGAGCTGTTTACCGTTTACAAGACACAAACACAGGTTCACGCTTACATGCACAACCAGCCACTGCATCTGTTGACTTTTAAATGTACCATCGTTCCCAGAAGCCCAAGTGACTCAGGAGACTGTACATGTAGGCTTCCTGCTGTTAGCTCATTACTGTTAGCATTCACATTAGATCAGTCACTGATGTGGTCTGACCAGACCTTAATGACCCACATACCTTCCCCAGCCCCAGGTTATATTGAGAGCCAGGGCAGCATGGGAAATAGATGTGTGTGTCTGTGTGTAGGTATATACTTGTACTGGGATTTATATCTGTTTGGCCAGAACACATTAGGAAGAAAAGTCTACCAATGACTCACCAATGACACCAGCCTATGTGTATGACTTAAGTGCATCCTATAAGCCTGATTGCAACATGACTTTTGGGAATAGGTGTCCTCATGTGTTTGCGTCTTGAATCATGGCTCCTGCTCTACTGCCTTGGCTTACAATGATTGAACGCAGCAAGTGTGGTTTGAGGCGGGGAATTGCATTCTGTTAACTAGCACAAATTATTAACCTCTATCTGTTCCTGGTTTTAAAGTTCAAAAGTCTTGCCATAAGGTTTCAGTAATGTAAGCCATGCTTTACCCTTTGCAGCAGGTTTTAATCTGTACCCCTGCTTTGATTCACAAAGCCAGAATTGCTCCTGTGACCAAAAGACCAGGTACCATTTGATTAATGATCAAACCAGTCAAATTCTTAGACTATGAGTGCTGTAAATTACATTCATGCTTTATGGGCACATATAAATAACTTGGTGGTCACAACTGGTGTACCTGCTGTTTGAGCTGGTGCATGAGCCTGTCCTTTTCCCTCTTCAGAGCCATCACTTCTTCCTGGGCTTTCTTGCGCTTGGAGGACGATAACTCCAGCAAGGCGATGTTTGCATCCTTCTCGCTGATGGCTGCCAGCAAAGCTTGCTGCCTGAGGTGGTGACAAAAAAGTGTGAAAGATTCTATTGATTAATGGACAAAACCTCAAAATCAGAGCATGTTTATTACCTCAAGTGAAAAAGGCTTTTTTGCTTTAAAAACAGACAGGTGTATGGCACACAAATACATACACACTGTACCCACAGCTGCAGCTGTTGGTCATTGTGCGTATGGAGATGTCACAGCCAGCTCACTCTTTCCAGAGGTCCGTAAACCCAGACAGAGATGCCACAGAAAAGAAGCAGACATCTTTGAAGTGGTCTGCTAAGTGCTGCATTAGTGGTACCTCATTGTGACTCATAGCCATGTAATAGTATAATATACTCTATTAAAGCAAGCTGAAAAGGATATGACATCTTTTCACTGTCACTGTTGGTTACCAGAGTATGTGTGTGTGTACGTATCTCTAAGTGTGTGCTCTGTACTGAGGGGGAGAAGTAAATGACTGTACAGGTGCGGAGGAAACACCCCCCCCGACCCTCATCATAGACAAATAACCAGATGTACAAATGTACCCGAAGAAGACAGAAAAAGCATGCCTTGTATAACATTTACATAGATCTTTGATGACTCACCTCAACATCAAGCAGGATGTTGTAAATTCAAAATTGCAGCAAACATTTTGTCTTGCCGTATTTCTCACATACTTAAAATCAGAAAGGTTCAGACAGCCAGTCACACTTCCACAGGAGACAAACAGGAAAAACAAATTCAATTCAGTTTATTTTATGTTCTGGCATTTGCCTCTACAATTTGCTTGCTTTGTGAAATTTATGTGAATGAGCACTGCAAGAGTTTCTAAAGGTATTTTAAGTCCAGTCTATTAAATGGCATTAAACAAGCATTAAACCAGGATAGCGAGATAATGTGTGGGTTTGTGTGAGGTGAGTGGTAGCAGAAGTGGGAGTGAGGGAGCATTAAAAACACACTTTGGTCTTTATTAAAAATTGACTTTCACTGCAGTGTTTTTATTCCATGATTTAAGTCCCTGCAGAAATAACTAAATTGCAAAAATAAACACGTTGAACTCAGAATAAAGTCATGCTGGCCTGGGACTCCACATTTTGTGTTTTTAATACAATTATCTGCATGCCGCATCTGGATTCTCCCATTCAAGGCCATTAATAGGCCCCTGTGTGATTGTGTGTGCTTGCATGTTGTGAATGTATTTGTATGTGCATGCATGGGGGCTCTGACATGGACGGGAGCAGCTAATCACACCATTAATCACGGTGTAGGACCGACATGACAGTTTTCGTCTCCCCACACCTCCACTGTTATTTCTTTTAATGCTCACTGTAATGGGAACACACATACTGACCTACATTATACTTGCAAGTTCTTTACACTGCAGGATTATTCTGCTTGACTTGGCCACTTATACTATAGCAATTCTTTAAGAATCTCATCATGAAATTAACTGTGAAGGAAAAAATCCACAGATTAAACAATGGTATAATTTCCTTAAAGGTTGAAGCTTATTACCACTGCCTATCAAAAACAACAAAAATTTAACAAAATGGCACCAATGCCATTGATTTATCTTCGGCTGTGTTATATAGAATGACGAAGTAATGCTCATATATGGGCAAAGAATGCAGCACAATGTGTCACAGCTCATAAACAGTCACTCAAATTTACAGCCCCTACATACTTGCAGGATGGCCATCTTTAAACCAGACTGCTGAATAACATCCAACAGTCTCACAGCTACACCTCTTATCTCTTTAAGATAAATTCAAACCTTCGCGGCTTGAGAATGTTATCTACTAAAGTCAAAATACCACTGTAAATCCACCAGGAGTAATTGCATTATTATTGCTGTGTTGTCTCTGACACCATTAGGATTAAGACAGAATTCCTGAACATAAACAAAGGGGTGATGCATAGGGCGAATGGCAAATGAGCAGCTCTCTACAGGGACTTAGTTCCCAACATTCACCGTGGAGAGCCGCTCAAAATATTTGAATCTTTCGTGAACGTCACATCACTAGTAAGTGTGTTTTTCTCTTAATTCATGTCACTAAAGTTAGGATAGCTATTCAGGTCTACTCATCTTTAAGGTGAAACAGTTGATTGCTTGAGTCATCTCAAGGTAGTCCAACTTGAAATTTTGATCTTGATTTATGCCCTTTATATCGGTTGACACAACACAATTTTCTTTTTTAGCTCACTTAAAAAATCTTCTAAAGCTAGTTATTTTTTCTCAACTATTATTGGTTGAGAAGTCTTTATTCCATCAATCCACTTTCCGTACTCACTTATTCTCGCACAGGATCACAGCGACCCCAGGAGCTACTAGGTGAGAGCTAGGTCACCAGTCCATTGCAGGGCCAACGCAGAGAGTAAAAAAAAAAATCATTCACAAAGAAAGGCTGAAGCTTGAACCAGGAATCTTCTTAAAGGTTATTTTGCAGGCTATTTCAGGCAATTTCAAGCCTCAGTCTTTCTGTGTGAAAGTTGTATGTTTGAGCATGAATAACTGTTTGTCTCTCTGAGACTTGATACTATTATTCAAAATTACTCAAGCAACTAACCCTTTATCAGGCAAATAACCATTTTCAATCACTTCATTGGTCATATATAATCCATGAAATCATCTTTCAGGGTTAAAATATCATAATACTATATTTTTTCCCAACAGAACCACACAGAGTTCTCCCGACCAATCAGCAAAGATCATGCTATATATATATATACAAATAAAGATGAATTGAATTGAACTATATCCCAGAATCTTTATTGATATTGACTTTGAATACTAAAATGAAAGAAACTGTTAATACTGACCATTTACTACTTTAACACTGTTATTTTAGAAACAAGTAACCAGGATTTAAAGTCTTGTAATATCCTCCAATATCACAAAAACACAATAACAAGCTTACATTTCCAAGTATTTCAGTGTTTACAGTGTGTATTGTGATTAAATGGCTATCTAATCCAGCTCACCTGTAGTCAGTACCATAAATCAGGTTAAACTAATCCAGGGTACTGTATCTTTAGGTGATCTGGATTAACTAACCCTGACAATGAAGATCTTGTTAAGTGGTAAAACAAACCTGGTTATCAAAATTCTGATATTGTGTGTGCGTTTATATAAAAATAGGTGGAGTTGACAGCAGATGACCAATCACATCCTGTCTTGTATTCTTTAGCAGAGGTATAGAATTCTCAAAAGGAAACTATTGATCAATGCTGCGACCTTCCAGGCTTAGTGAAATAAAATCCCGAAAGCAAAGTGGCTGCAATGCTTCAGTTCAAACTAAATTGTTTCCAGTCACTAAATTAACAGAGCACATTACAGAGTTGTCTCCGTATGGGTGCTCACCGAGCAGTGCTGCGGGATTCTGCTGAGCTATGTCTTCCTAAAACAATAAAAAGGGGCATCATTATGATTAGCCTGCTGGTAAACTTTGGCTCCCACATCCTCGGCCAGTGATTCTGTGTACACGGTGTTTGCGTGTCTGTGTGTGTATGAACACACACTGATTAGTACTACAAACAGTCTTTGAACCTGAATCACACTGGAGTATTTAATCACATCTAATTTGTGTGGCCATTTGGCCTTAGTTGTAGAACACACTTGCAATGTACATTAATCTGGCAGACAGGAGTCATCTGTCACACACACATGCACACACCCCACACACACAAAGACAAATGTATGTACTGTATATGCTGGCTGATCTGGAGTGACTGGGTGAACCTTCTTTCTTTCCTCCCCTCTTGTCTCACTGCCTGCTTAACTTTAACTTGGCATTACCTACACAAATAAAGGGTTATCTATATTCCCTGTCTAATTGAGAGAGTGACAGATATTTCATTTACCTCCATGTAACAAAGTAGTTACTAGTCTTCTGTATAATAAATAAAAGAGAAGCTATGACACTCTTATAAAAGCGCAAATAAATGCAGCATCTCAAGTGTCAAAAACCAACTGCATGAGATAACAATGTTTTAGCGGATTGAACAAACCTTGTGCTCACATAAACAGATGTGCATCTGTATGAATGCACATAGTTCACATGGTTCAGATTTAGTTTCAGCATTGAGAGAGACCATGGAGGGCTCTCACTGAACTGACATCTTATTTATAATGGGTGAAATTCTCAGTTCACCTACAACATGCGATTCCAATTGAACCTTCATGGTCCTGGGGACATATTGAGACATTCACATCTTCAGAGGTGGGAGATGGATGGCTTAAGTACATGATCAAATGATGAGAAGGTTACATGTGTGTATGTGACATGGACAGGAAAACAGAATGGAATAATTAGAAAAGAGGTAAGAGGAGTTAGGATTTAGAAGGCGGACGAAGATTGTGTCAGGGACAATGAAAGCGACAAAAAATATAAAGAATGAAAGAGAGGAGAAAAGAGATTGATGAAGATATCTTTGAGGTGGGACTGATGTTTAACGAGTGTCACAGGGCATGTGGGAGACTGTCAGGTCAGGCAGATTTCTGGGTGACGGGATGAAGATGGGGTCATGAGTGTGCACTAACTCATGCTCACAGTTGAATAAAATGGAAATATGAAAAATAGGATGGGAATTTGAGCTGTGGAGGTAGGAGGGATGATCATTAACAATAAAAATGGTAAAATAGGTAAGGAGAATGTGGTAAACAGAAAGATGGAAGCTTGAGGACACTGCATGCCACCTGTGCTGCGTGAGAGAGAAAAGATGAGAGAAAAGGAAGGAAGCGGCAACGATAAAGAATTAGGAGTCCCAGCCTACCCTAAATCAGCTCAGCGCACTCCATGTTGTTATTCCTAGGCGTCAGGGTTGAGGGATATGTGTTTATAATTTGTGTTATGACTTACTTGAAATTATGAGTGTGGAGAGTCAGTGGGACAGAAACAGATGCATCTGTGAGATGCCCGAGGGAACCATCAATACTGTCTACCTACAACTGCAGCATGCGCATGTTGTGCGTGCGTATGTGCATGCATTCGCACACATTTGGGCTTTCAAGTCTTTATGTACATACGAGGGTATTTTGTTAACAAAAATGAGGGAAGCCCACTAATATCTGTTCCCTGAACATTCATTATGAGGTCTTCTCGTTTGTGATCTTGCCTTTTCCACCACTCAACTGTCCAACTCTGCAGAAACATTCCACTCCATTTTATGGCTGTTCCTTGATTGTGAGTGTGTGATGGTGCAGCACGAGTCTGGGGGCCCCTGACTAAGCAGTACTAGAGGCCTGTGGCGAGAGCAAGCAGAGGACATGAAAATGGGGCATGGTTGAGTGACACTATTATTTATGATCTTGGAACAGTGTGTTATTTACAGCTAAGGAGGTAGGGAAAATGTCTATTTCCAACATAAAACACATGCTCAGGTCCACGTTTGGTAGGCTTACTCCAAAGCCGGTTGAGAGGGTAAATCTGTGTTTTTAAATCTTTATGTAGATTAAATGGGGTTTTTGTTGTTGCTTTTTTTTTTTTTTTTTAATGATGTCCAGGTTTTAGCTATCTTAGGCTGGGTTACAAGCTAAGCTGCAGTCATTTGTAGAATCTACCAAATACCAACTTCCTTCTTGGCAACACTAAATACTTTTATGATCTTATTGATCAAGATAGGGCTGATCCATACCAACCAAATACTTGCATGCTTGTCTTATTTGTTCATCTTGAGCACAACATTTCATGCTAATCCTGAGCAAGAGTGCTACACTTTACATGCTAACCTTGAGCTGTGCTTCCTGAGAAAAATCCATGACAGCAGATGGTTCTCTCAGAACTATACCAGGTTATGTGTGTTTTCACTTCACTAATAAAATATACAACCCACTTACTCCCCTCACCCCCACTCCCACACAAATGCTGCGACTGGTGGGTGGCGGTGGTGGTGGGAGTCTAATTGAAAGAGTATGCATCAGTTTTACAGCAACAAGAGGGAAAATACGAGGGGACAAAAATCAACAAATCTGCCAAAACTAGCCAAATGTTTATAGTGGGAGCAGGGACGAGGAGAGATGGCTGACTGCTCCCAGAGATGAGCAGGACCAGACGGCCACCACTACATTCCAGCCAGAGGGGAAGGAGGGAGAGATGGAGAGACTCAGACAGAGAGGAAAGGAGTGAGCCAGACCAGGTGGCTGTTTGTGTGCAGGCACGCATATGAGGATGAATAGTGTACTTTTAGCTAAATTTCAGAACTCAGGGTTAAGGCAAATACAAGATCCAAAAGCCATAACCTTACTGAATAAATTTTCAAAGGACATATTTCACATTTTGGGAACTACATTTAGAAAAATATGTTCAATTACAACATTCTGTTGTGTTTTCTTATCTTATTCTAACCATACCGAAATAGAAATGTTAAAAAAAGCAAAATTCTGAGTTTCTGATTTCTGAAAATTATAAGGAATAACATTCATTTGCAAACAGCAACCAGTACAGTACAAGAGTATCTTCACATCTTATCAAAACAATGATGCTTGTTACTTGTATGCATACATCCTAAAATTGCCGTCTCTTTAACTTATCTAACAATGCACACTATAGCTGGAGATAAAGAACAGAAATAAGACATTTTTCTTTCTTTTATGCTGCACTGAGCTGAACACATCAAGCCTCGTAACATGCAGGCATAGGACCAGAATAACAGCAAATAATGTATTGCTTGAAATATTAAACGTCTCCTTTAATATATCTAAAAACAGAATGACAGTGTTTGACAGACCAGTAGGTAGAATTATTATGTCCACTCTCACTTGCAGCTTTATCAACTTCTGAAGATCTGCGCAGGGTAAAGTAGATTACTGCTGTTGTAAAAGCGGGGTAAATAAATAAACAATGCCAAGTGTAATGTTAGTGATTTTTTTTTTTTTTTACACCTGTCTTGTCCAGCATTGTAGCAAGCAGAATCATTGTCTGGCTGCTGTTTTGTGCTGAGCAAATTTACTTTGTCAAGTAGAGCTTTATATGTATAAAGTCCCTCTTGAA
>JAOXYM010000014.1:11991352-12008471 GCA_028567055.1 Leptatherina wallacei | reverse complement strand
CGTGACTTAGAACATTGTAAGAGACTATTCCAAGGACTTATAAAAGTGATTTTTGCATAATATGTCTCCTTTAAAGCTTTCTGTGAAGGACAAGTGGTCCAGAATTTAAGGGCAGGCATGTACGAAGCTTGTTAGCAATGATTACTGATTTTTGCGTCTGCAAATAAAAGAGTTTGGCATGGACTGAAAGACGAGGCTTCAACAATTATGGACAGGGTACTTTTCATGAAAATATAACTTGGAAGAATAACAGTAGCAACAATTAAAATGTATTGTGATACATGTTCTAAATAGTGTAAAAATCGCATTTGATAGTAAGAGGCCAATCAGCAAGTTTCACTCATGGACTTTGCCTAGAATTGGCTGAGAAGTGAATGGCCCATACATGGAGCAGATACTCATTCTAAAAGACTGCATCTTTGTGATTTGAACCCAGAAAAAAACAAGTGGTTCTTTATTATTTATTATTAATAAATCTGGCATGGTTAGGATTAATTTTTTTACTTAATTGTACCTTATACTAGATGTTTAATTGCAATTTGACAAACTTGCATATAAAGATGGAAGAAACAGAGACAAAAAGCACAAAGGGGGAGATCACTGCATGGGGTCATCCCTGCTAATCTCAAACCTGCATAGGTGTTCTTGTAATGCCAAGGCATGGGCTTTACTATGATCTGATCCAAAATTCAAAACAAAACAACTACTTAAAAAGTAAAGTATTATCTTTGAAATGCGGTGAAGAATTGAGAAATTAAACTTGAATAACTCGACTGCAAGTACAAAGCCACAGGGACACAGATTGAGCACAAACACACAACGAAACACATCTGCAAATTATTAGCAATCGTCTGATTCCAACCCAAGTTAATAGTTTCTTTTAATGAAGGATGATAAAATGTAAGAAAAAAGACAAAAAAAAGCTCAAACTGCTCTGTTTTGTGTTGAAACAGCAGGAAACACATGCGTTCTTTACAGTCTACTACGCATACACTCTCTGACCACATACTAACTTATATAGACTTCATTAGCCAAGCTTTATAGTGTTTTAATAAGAGTGGAGAGGGAGAAATACATTCAAAGAAAGAAATTATGAAAGAAACACAGGCAGAAAGTCTCCCTTGTACACATACATACAAGCTCACACAAACAGTGAGTTAGGTGAGGGTGCTGATTAGAAGAGCTGCAGTCAGGTCCAGACACGTATGCTGTATATTTAGACAGATCTGTGAGGATCATGGGATCAAAGAGAAACATGATTACTACCTGGCCTTCTGATAAAAAAAAAAAACCTCACTATTATTTCCCTGTCAGTACACACAGGAATACACACATTTGAGCATGTTCACACACTCAAATGCACTTAAAGTCATGTGTCCCAGCATTAAAAGACACACAGTGATTTGTAAAGTGGACGCACAGGTAGAGGTAAAAACACACACAGATACACACTCACGTACACACACAGAAGCAGACATATACACCCACGCCGCTCTATAATCTAGGTAATTTGTACGTTGAAGCCAGTGTAGACAGATTATGCCTCTGGTACACTGTTGTGTCACTGAATTTGCTTGTTCACCAGTTGGTGTGAATTCCCAACAAAAACATCCCCTTGGTTTCAAAATACAGTCGCTTCAAACAAGTGTGGAACAGATGCATTAAGAAGGTTGTTATAATAGTGCTTCTTGTACTTGGAGGCTTGCTTGCATGTGAGTTTATACATTTTATGAGGGTATGAAAATTGACGCTGCAAGTGCTGACACAAAGGAACATCATTGCAAACGCAAGCAAGAAACAAGAGGAGTGTGTAACTGTGATCACTGCAGCTAAAGTTTTGTTGACTTATTGTTCCAGTTCAGTTCTCTGGTGTTTGCCATTCTCACATAGATGCTTAAAAAGTATTAAGTCATGCAAAGACGATATTTACACGTAAACACAGACCATGTCATAAATGCTCAGCAGGCCCTCCCGCACACCTGTCCATAAATTCCAGCATACGCCTGGTTTCTAATAAAGAGACCTGTGGTGCTGTCCAGTTAGATGCTGCTGACAGACCCACTGATTTCCAGATAGATAACACACCCATCCAGTAGATTACATCAGAATTATATTAACAATGGCTTTCCACTGGGTCTTTATGCTGGCTACACTACATGCAGAAATGTGGATGCATGTGCAGGTTGCATTATTTCTTTTTGTAGTTCTTGATTCTTGATTTTTTTTTTCTGTGACTATTTCAGTTTTTAATGCTCAGTTTCAACATAAATTTTGATTTGTTATGATACTATGTCAAATATGTGTCAGGCTCTGTAGCAGACATGAATCTGTCTCTATGCATGAGTGTGTTTGTGCATGTGTATGAATGCTGCAGCCAGGCAGTAAATATTACACTCGCCTGTTCAACATCAAACCATGAATGTGCGCCGCTGACACTAGAGAGTTGTGCGTGAGAGTGGGACCATCAACTAAAACTTCACTTTTACACTGTCTTTCTTACAAAGTTATAGACTTGTAGGGACACTGCTTCATTGCTGACCTTACATTTCTGCTCTTCTCCCAATACACATGCAAGTATGCCCCTAATATCTTCCTGTAACTTTAAATGACTCACTGATCTCAGACCATTTTTACAGATGACTGTCTGGACTTATTTTTGTTCTGTACAAATGGGAATTGTACAGTTTGTCAGTAGTAATTATTCAGAACTAGCTTACCTCGGTAAGCATTATCACTACTGTGGGATGGTTCTGGCTGTCAGATGTTTTGGTCAAGATCTATCTTATCTTAAACTTAGATTAACATTCTTTATAAAACTTTATTACATTTGTGTTAGCTTAAGAGTTTTTTTTGTACCTTTTCTGTCTGTGTTTGAATGCATATACACAGACTCATACATATTATAAAACAATAATCCTGCTTCCAAGTTCAGAAGCGTTTGCTTTTTCAAGAAAATAATCTTGTGCTTGTTGCCCTGACATTACCTTAAGCTTCTTATTTATTACTTCATGTGTGAATTAACCAGGATGTGAAATATCACTGGTGCAAAAAAGTGTAAAAACATGAGATAAACCAGCTCTTATGGAATACATCTGATTGGCTCATCTGATCCACATTTTAGTTGCCATTGATCAGATCATTCTGAAGGAATCCTGCTTAACAAGCGTCAATGACCAACTGAAGCACATATCCTTAAATTTAAACAATGCCCCTTACAGAAAAAGTTCCTAGAAACTTATCTGGTGATAGCCACTCTTTGTGTTATATTACCAGTCTTGTGACAGAAACAACACGAGCTCACACACACTTCTGGCAGTTAATTTTCCACACAAATACCTGCCCTGTTTGCACATGGCATCAGATGACTGACACACACAACACTGTCCTCCCTTTCTCCATGAGCATCACTAAGACTTAATCTGACTTGAAAATAAAAAACATAACTTTGAGCTCTCTGTAGTCTGCTTTGTTTCTGAATGCATGTGTAGATTTGCTTAGGCGTGTGTGCATGATTTCTTTGTAAAGTGTGTCATTTTCAGAAAACGGTCCTTCTTTTGGTCACAACAAAAAAGGCCGCAGGAATGTTTTTGTCTTTCCTGGACTGGGAAAACATGCTGGTATTCTACGCAAGGTGAGTATTAAAGATGAAGTTGCAGGTAAGCAAAAGAGGAATAAAGCATCTTAAAAAAAACAACAAAAAACAAATTGGGCACATTTCATATCTACACAGTTATAACATGGCCTTCGTTATCAAACAGATCTGTGTTGGAAAATGTTTGGGGACCACCTCAGCGTTACAGATGATCCAAAATAGATCCTGCTGCAGGGTTCCAGACATACTTACAAACATTTTGACATGATAATCCGTCTGTGTCACAGAACAGCAACACTGAAAGAAGGTGAGGAGCATGTGATGAATACAGTTTAGCAAGCAAGAAAGACATGTTTATTGCTCTTTTATCTGCAGTCATGCATTCAGACATACCAGGAAGTTGCTTAGAAGTTTGAGGAAACACTGGCACGAAGAGCTCTGTAACTGACATGTCAAGATGTCTACAGTGTGGCCTGCGTGCAGACTCATCGGCTTGTGTTTCTGTATATATGTGCATGAATGCCTTTGGTGTTTATCCCAGTTGCGTGCTGTGTCTGTGTGCATGCCTATGCGTTTATCATGCACTTAGCTCCCAGTGACATGTCCTGACACTGATGTTAGGAAACTGACACTGATAAACAAACCATGCCAGCAGGAGAACCTAAACAATGCGCAGCAATTGCTTTATTACTCAGTGTTTGCCCTAGGTGTCAAGTTACTGAGATCCTAAGCATCATAAAAGCCTTCTCTGTGGTTCCGCACCATGTTTGTGTGTGCGTGTTTGCTCTGGCAGAGGCTCCCCTGTGACTGGTTATATTGGACATGCTCAAACAAAGCCAAACACACAACAGGAGCCGCAAGCAATTAGGCCTGCCACAGTGCATAACTCCTCTCTGAACACCCTCTGATTCCCCTCGCCACCATCTTTCTCCTTTACCACACCTTTCAAGCTTCGATCTACCATCACTGGCACAGCCTCACGAATCAGTCTCAGACACATATGTGCACAATTGTTTGATGGGATCTGTGTGGCATCAGTGGCAAAAATACTGTTGAATGTCATCCTCAGCATTAAATGTTGACTTCTGCAGGAAGAATACTGCTGACTGGCAAAGGTATGTTTGTAATGCTAGAAGGCTACGGAAGCCTTTGGATTATCACACATTAGGATGGTTTAACAGAAAGCTGGGTGGGCCCTGTGTCTCCATTTCATCCTGTCATTGGGAGAGATTTGTCTTTATCCACTTTATGATAATACTCCTCCTTCTTCTAACATCTTTGCTATTGTTTGATGGAGTCTAATACATTCAATTTATAAAATAATCTCATTGTGATCCCTTATTCCTGCAAAATAGATGATTAAGATATATTCTGTTAGAGAAATGCTGTGAGCATGTTAGAGCAAAGCCAGTCACAGACTGATGGACATTCAGTCTGAATAAGATCCTCTGGAGTCCGTGTGGAGGGTGATATCTCACTGCCTGTGGCTTGGACAGTAGACATTATGAGGATCTGTTTCAAATCAAAGTAAGAAAAATGGGTAAATGCAATCTGGGTCAACCTCTCTCTCTCTCTCTCTGCTCCTCAACCCCTCTCCTCCTCTCTCTTTGTCTTTCTGTCTCTTGCTTGCTGTTTTTGGGTGTCTCTTTGGCCTTTTGTCACTAAACACCTCATAAGAGAGACTTCACTTTCCTGAAAAAAAAAAGAGAAAAAAAAACAGAAAATGCATGCAGACAGGATAAAGAAATGGAGCAGTGTTGCAGTAGTAGGTGGTTTTGGGATTGGGTGTGTACGTGGGGTATGTTAATGCCAGTTGTGCATTTATAAATGAACCGATTCAAAATCCCTCCCCCCCAAACAAAATTGCCAACCATTGTACCAACTTTTAGCCAAATCATTACCCTCCGTTTAAAACTTTGCAGGAATGGGTGAAATGCTAAATGTTCAAATGATACTGATAAAGCCAGAACAATCTGCATGTACCGAACAGAGCGTGCTGTCATTTGTCAGTATGTCAGGAGACAGCATTCCTTATTACGTTTGTCCCATAAGTTTGTACACCTTTTGTAGTAGCTGGTGGAGCTCTCCTGTTACGCACACATGTTCTTTATGGGCAGGCTAATGGAGCTGAGTTCTTCCTGTGTGTGTGTGTGTTATGTGGTTTACTGTTGTTTGATGTGCTCAGGAATCCTGCATAGGAGAGCACCCCGAGCCGATCTTATCACATAAAAGCCCTTGCATTGGAAAAAGACAATCAACTCTCTTTTTTAACTTAATAGGGATCTGTGTCCCTGTGAGGCAGAATATGTGTGTGCGTGTGTGTGTGTATGTGAGTAACTGAGCCCTTGTGCACGTGTGCACCATTTCTCTAATTCAATCGAGTGTGTAACCCAAGGCCAAACACACACATTTGATTTCAGTAAATTCTGAACCCAGAGACCTGTGGCTAGAATGGATCAGAGACATGTCAGATACGTCAGTGTGTGTTATTGTGAGCATGTGTGTAAAGATAGAGGGGAGAGGGAACATAAGAAGCACAACATAAAACAGGAATTTTACTTTTGTTATTTGTTTTTTTTATTTCATATTGGAATTACATCGAGTGTGACCTATGCGTGTTTAAGATGCACGCATTTAAGCATGCCTGTTTAAATGGTGTTAGCAGGCATTAAAACCTTTTTGAAGACTGGTTTTGTTTATTTATAGGCTCAAGGCATAGTCACTCCATGTCTTAGCTCAGCATGGCATTTATTATTTGCAAGAAATGTTGCTCATGTAAATCTACTTTTAAATCATCCCATCATGGGGTGCTGGGTTGCACGTGAGCCTTTATACTAAGAAAAATAGGCCATTAAAGAAAAACATTGGATTCATTTTCCATTCTAATGGGTTTTGAAAGTGCAAGGAATACATGTCTTTCAATAAAACCTTTAAGTCTTTTACCTGATGATGGTCTGACTGTAGACAAAATGTAAAGAACACTTGGAGAGAGCAACCTCCTGCCAAACCCCCTGTGCTATCTCACAGATTTAGGTAAACTGATACAGATCCTCCCTCCTCTGATCTGTCTTGGCAGAGGAATAAAGTGCAGTGAGCATCAGTGAGCAGGATCTTTTGGCCCTTCGACAGTAAACATTTAGGATAGTGCACGAGCACATATTTGTGCTGGTGTAAGTATTGTGCAACATTTGTCCCACTTCGGTGGCTCAAAAAGCCTGAAAGCACCATGGGTGTATGGCAGTGTTGCATTTATTGAAAAGCTTTGAGGAAACTTGCCTAATTTGAATATTTGGCACAAGTAGTAGAGCTGATTCTAATTTTCATGGTTCAATCACTGAAACCTAAGTGGCTCCTGATGGCAGGGGAAGGCCCTGCATACCAACCCAGTCACCACTGGCATGTAAGTATTTGTGTGAATGAGTGGATGGGAACTGAAGTAAGTCTAAAAAAAAAGATTTAAAAGTTCAAACCACATACTTTTAGAGGTACACTAGTTTCTTATTCACATAAAGAGATATTCCATGCATGCATTTTGCGATATCCACAAACAGATCTGCACAGTCATAACAAACTGGTGGCTAAAAAGACATCTGCACAAACCCTTGTGAACTCCCTCTGAAGAGGACATTTACATCATGAGAACCCAAGTATAATATTGCCAAACTGCAAGTGTGCTAGGTTTAATGCATATGAAAATCTAGGTTAGATTTGTACCCAGTCGTAAGTTTCTCACGCTATTTTAAGTTCTTGGAGTTCCAGTTAATACTGCAAACAAACAACAATCCTCTTGATTATGTGCTCCACAAAAAAGAATACCAGGAGTCAAGGCTTGAAGTTAAAATGGTGTTAACTGGAATTAAACTCCTTTTGAAGGCTGATTTGTTCACTAAATTCTCTATCACTAGTAAAATGAATCAGTGAGAAGTTGAGCTTAGTGGAGATCCAAACTGTAAAAATGTTTTGGTGATTCCTCACAGTGTGTGATGTTTATGTATGGCACTGCCCACAATGCAGAATGCATCAAAGGGTTTAACAGATCTAGTATACTCACAAATAAAAATAAAAAAGATGTACTGGACTACAACTCCAAAATATGTCAATCTATCCATTTTCTTTTTTACCCAGAACAGGGGTGCAGGACTGAAAAGAGATCCTAAGACTTACATCTCTCCCTGCTACCTCCTCCAATTCCTTCTAGGGACACAGAGGAGTTCCAAATCCTGCCAAGTGTCACAATATGCTCTTGCTGCTCAGCCACACCCCTCATCAACTTCACCTGCTGCTCTCACCTGCTCACCATCTCCAATCAAGACGGTATATATACAGCTTCACTCCTTTCAGTCCTTTTGCCAGATTGTCATCCTGACTCTCCAGCACTTATTCCCGGACTGCTTGCCTGTTGCCGACCTGACCTGCCACCGACCATTGCCTTCCTGTCTCAGTCCCGATCTGAATTTGAACACAGCCCTCTTCAGAACTGTCTTCCAGGACACTGTCCCTCTGTAAGAGATCCTTCTTAATAAAGACTGTAAAACCAAGAACCAGATTATGTTGTGCTGCTATTGGGTCCACTCCACACCTGTTACACTAAGGGATTTGGCACATACTTAGTTCTGAGTCTGCCCTAAGGCCTTCCCTGTGGGTCATGTCCTAAACACCTGAAGAGAGTATCCTGACATGTCTGAAAATCTCAACTGACTCATTTTGATGCAGAGGTGAGTGTTTTGGAAAATATGTTAACTGGTAAATCGGCTGCTCTATCTTTCGGCTCGGCTCTCTTTTCACTGACAGACCTGTCCAGCAACTGCATCACTGCAGGTGCTGCCCCCAATTCACCTATCAATCTCTCACAACATTCTCACCCTATTCATAAGACTCCAAAATACTCAAATTCCTGTACTTAAGGCAGTCACTCCTTACTTAGATTAGGCAATCCAAACACCATGGGCTCAGACTTGGATGGGCTGACTCTTGTACCAATCATACCAGCTATCCTTGTGCCTGATAGAGGTTTCTCCTTAATAAAGTAAACGGGACCACATCATCTGCAAAACGAAAATGGTCAACCAAACTGAGAAACCTTAGCTGCACCTAGAAATTCTGTCATTTAAGGTTAATAACAAAATCAGTGTCAAGTTGGCCAACACATATTTGAAACGAGTCTGACTGTTAGCTATTTGTACCAAGCTCTTACTCCAGTATACAGGTACAGACCAATACTACAACCCCAGATAGGTAATGTCAAAATATTTCTCTTTGCAAATTCTTCAGTCTTCACGTGTTCACGTATTTAACATCTATAAATGACACATGCTAAAATAATACTGTACTGTATAGTTTCAGATCCTAAATTAAATAAAATCTGAACCAAACAAACATCCCCCTCAATCAAGACACATACTCGTAGATTCCCGTTCATGAATACCCACACACACTCTCTGTATTCTGTGTTTCATTAAAGGCCTGAATGTCATGCCATTGTCTTTGCTCAGACCCCCTCTAGCCAATCTTGTCTCTGCAAGATTCCTGCTTTGTTTGTTTAATGGTGACCAGTCCTGTCTCTATGCAGTCTGTCCGCCCATTTTAAGGCCTATTCTGTATTATTGATGCTTGCATTAAAGATGAAGGACTGCACAGATTACACTGTGGTTGACATCTTGCATGGATGTGATGCTGGTTCCACATAAATTTGGCTTTCAGCTTTGTGTTTTCCTTCTCTGTTCAGTGTGTTTTGCTTTGTCTTTTTTTTGTTTTTGGTTCTTTGACACAGACTCTGATATTGTAAAAATGAAACAAAAGTTTTATTGCAGAGTTGTGAAAGTTAACAGAGTCTGTGATGCTTGTGAATGGTAATTCCTCACCGCAAACAAATAAGACCAATGAAGTTTTTGGTTTTTACGAGTATTGAAATCTCAGGGGTGAATTTAACTCCTGTGATCTTTCTTGACTTTTAATTTTTTCATGTTTGTTATTTAGATTTTTCTTCCCTTTTCTTTTCCCCCTCTCTACATCTGGTCCCTTCTTCCCTCTTTTTTCTCCTTAATAGTCCCAAACTTTGGATACCCACTGGCCTCAAGAGAACAGTCATGTTTACAATATGTATTCATTTAGCAGAGACTGAATGAACAAGAGCAGGGCCAAACATGGGCAGGAAAAATCATCACATAGCCACTGGCACAATCTACTTGTCTTTCATTACTAATAACTTTAATGCTCTTCACATAATTTCCTCTATGTGCACATATACATGTACACACCAATGCACATAAATACAAATTCATGTATTTACATGTTGTACTTTGCACACAAACACATTCAAAGCTCATCAGCAAGGATATACATGCTCATCCAAACTTGCTTGGGCTGTTTCCTACCTCTGCCGAGAAGTACATAATGATAATTACAGTTTGGGTTTGCATCCCTGAATTAACGAGATTAGACATTACACACACACACACACACAATCCAGAAGTGCCAGGGGTACTGTGGTGTATGCTGACTTGTGTGCAGTGTCGAAGCAGCCCAGTATAAGGAAATGGTCCGTTCAGCTATTGTTCTCTATTAAAACCTCATGGGGACCATGTGAGCAACACAGAGATGTGCAAGGCCAATAAAAACTCCAGTCAAACCAAAAAAGAGCCAGAAACACCATCACTTATTGACAGTATAATTTAACCACATGCTGCACTTGCTGAGGACAGTAAGGTGTGATTGTATAGAGCTGAAACGGCAGAATCAAAGTCCTCAGCAGTGTTTGATTCAAGCCTTTTTTTTTTTTTGCTTCACCTTTATAATGTAAGCAACAGAGGGAAAGAAAGATTTAGACACAAGCAGATAAAGGCACAAACATACTTTTGCCCAGATAGACAAACAGATGCAGCAAGAGAGAAGCCTCAGAGGACATAAACGGGAGTCAGCGCTCAGGTGTGTGTGTGCCAACCGCAGTGGCTTAATGCTGTTTATAGTGTGTGAATATCTGCCAGTAAGCCCCATTGACTCACTTGTGTGGGTATACCAGTATTTCATGTGCCTATAATGGTAAACCATGAGGGCATTTCACTAAGCCACGGTTTTAATGGCTGTTTTACAACACAGCACCTCCAACAACATATTACACGCAGCTGCATTTTAAAGCAACCCGTCCCACTTTCTTTCAAAAATCATTTACTGCACGCTCTAGTTGCAATCTCAATTAACCCCTGGTGCTCCTCCTCATTTACTATCTGTAAGATAATCTTTATCTTTCCATATTTAACTTGATTTTCATCCAGATTTGTTTCATCTATAACAGCACTACCTTTCTTTCTCTTCATTCTCCCATTGACTCTGAGGGCAGGACTGTTGTTTAGGAGGCCGTCACTAGTTACCGCTGGGTGCTGTGTCCTGTGCTGCCTCTTTATGGCTGCACGGCCCACCTAATCAATTGCCTACTTTTACACAAATGTACATACACAAACACTCACAAATACACACAGACTTCTAATCACTTACTCTTGAGATTTATATAACCAGGCAGCCTTGGGGGTGTTAGTCTCCCTGAGGCCAATCAGAAAGAGCTTTCTACGTCTAGACGACCAAAGGACACTAATAAGTTTTGTGTGTTTGTGTGTAAGTATGTGTATGTGTGTGTGTGTGTTTGCGACTGACACTAATTAGCAGGGCTAGAGCACCTACTTCCTCAGCACCATTTCCTGCGATAGTAATTATTAGGTATGTGTGATAAATTCCAGGCGTTCTTCCACAAAGATAGAGAAGAGAAAAAGAGACTAAAGGAGGTGGGGGAGCATTTAATAACCAGTGGAAGTTAAAGAAAATGGTGTCAAAGGAGGGATGAGATAAAAGTCAGAGAAAAATTTGAAAGATTTGACTTGATGCAGAGCAATTCATATCTTCCCATTTCCGTCTTAAACTGGTTTTCCTATCTTCTAGGCTAGTCATCAATCACAGCATTCTTTTTGCTTTTGTGTCACTATGTCAACAATTAGTTTAAAGACGAAAGAAGCTCTCTGTCTCTGGAAAGACTCCTCCATCTCTATCAGTTGATATACATGTAACCAATACAAAGTGGCCCTGAGGTGCAAAGTCAACAAAAGCAAAATCAACATTTAAGAAAAACCAATATATTAAAAAACAAATAGGAAAAAAAGACACACAACAAAAAGTTAAACACAGGAATAAAAAACAAAACAGACAACACAGGATTTTGTAAAGTTTGTTTTTGGTTTAGTTATTTATTTGGAAATGCTGTTTTTTTGTTGTTGTTTTGTTTTCTGTGTTTTAATTCTCATGATTCATGTTGTTGCGTTGTCCGTTTGTTGCTTTGTAAAATGGCATATTTTAGACAATGCTATTGAGTTGCATACTATGATGCAAAACTAGAGGCTTGGCAAGGTAACCTCAGGTTCAGTGTAATCTAGCTGGTTTAACGTTTATCTGGGTGTATCGTCATGGCAACTTGAGCTTTGAATCAAATTAAATTTGAAGTTGATTTGGGTTCAAGATAAAACATTGACATGTTATTAAATTATTTGTTCCCAACCAATCAGCTGAATTGAGAAATTACAACTATTGTTGCTTATGTGTTTACTTCCATGTTTCTGAGCAGTTGTAGACGCAACTAATGAATATTCTTAGAGGCCCTGGGAAGAAATGAATTAACACAAAGTACAGTTGCGCCCCTTAGCTGACTTTTCACTCCATGTACCCATGATGTGTGTCCTAAAATGCAGTCATATGAAAACACATCAAAGACATTTGAGGCAAATACAGCTACTGCTTGATGTTCGGACTCATGCACTTTTAGTGTTGGAACAGCCTTGATTTTTAGCTTCATTTTCAATGCAAAGCCAGCTTTGAACTGGGTTAGAAGGAAATCTGGTAACTGGGATGTTACAGTAGAAAGGCTGCTGAAAAAAATCTTTGCAAGTTAGAGTTAAAGACTACAGACTACAATGGTTTCTTTCTGTATCAAAACACAAAAATACGTGGATACCACCACTTTCTTGATTTGGGTTTTGTTTAAGGTGATAATACACTGCTTTAACATTGGAGATAGGTCAGCAAACATGGAAAAAAACATGCCACAAGCCCTTTAAAGAGATCTGCATTGTTGGTCGTTTAAGCCAGTTAACCATAGGATATCCTGGATGAGCTGAATCTGCTTCGCAGTACTGGCTCACTGTCTGTCCAGTCTTCTTATGTTTTGTCTTTCATGGCTATTGTACATATATTACTAATCAACACATGTTTCAGTGTCAAATTCAGCTTAAATTTAGCATCAGAAATGCAAAAAAGCTCCAGCTTTTTGTTAATTCATGCATTACTTCAGAAAATAAAGCCATTTCACTCAGCCAGTCTTTGATTCCGGGATTCACACTACCACAAAAGTAACAAAGCTCTACAGTTATCAGATGGTGAACTGTGTACATTTGTCAATTTTAGCAAACTTAAGTCATGGCCTGTATTTTAAAATGTCAAAACCGTGTTCTTGCCAAATATACGTTGTAAATATAAAATATGATAAGACTAATAATAGTAGTTTAAAAAGTATATGTCACTACGTATAGAGGTAAGAAAGGGCTACACAAGTTTGGATTTCAATCTAACATTTAATCCTTAGATCTATTAACTGAGTAGGACAATTCAAAAATTGAACACACTAATCAAACCTCTCTGGACTGTTGCATCTTCTCTTGCAGCTTATTGTACGTGACCCAAGTAGGAGCCTCTTCTTACCCCACTTTACTGAACAAGAATTTATAAGCAGCTATTTAGATTTGAACAAGTCCACAACTGACAAAAACCTCAAAACAGGAGGAGAAGGGTGGAGCCTGCCTTGGTGCTGACATAATAATACACCTATAGTCTTGACAGCTGACACACATGTCGAAGGTAAACACGAGTGTCAAAGGCCGCAGGAGCATAGACAGACATGATGAATGGCCCAAAGTTCCCACGAGGCGACACACACACAAACTTGCTCAGAAAGAGAGGAAGGTGGGTCAACACTGCCTCATCACTGCAATACAGAGAATCCCATTCATATGCTGCACTGACCCTGTAAATCTCATCATTACTTATCACAATTACACTGTGATACCACTGCTTGTGTGTATATGATTGTGATTGTGTGTATATGATTGTGATTGAATGGAGTCACACACAAAAAGTCACACAATTTTTTGTGTGACTCCACTATTGTTTCGGTCAGCTTAAAGTTATTATAAAGATTTTGCTAAATCATACGATCTGAAAGACACCAAGAGGAACACAATACTGCCTGGCTGGACACAATGAAACATACTTTTTTATGCAAATGTGCTGCAGTGTGTGCATGCTCTGTCTATATGTCCAAATCTATGGCTGAGTTTGGAAGTATGTGAGGTTGTGTGCGCACTCATGTGTGTGTTTGTAGGCCCCTCAGAGAGATCAGTGAACAGGGACATGACCTTGCTAGTGTAGCTGGTCTTTCTGTGTGTTTAGCCCTTGTAACCATGGTGATGGCGCTATGCAGACAGGATGTCTACATCGGGGATTTGAAAGTCATAACGCCGCTACTGCTCTAAGCTTCATTATGGCATGAGTTACAGTTACTAGCCAACAGATGGCTACATGAACGCATCATGGACAGGACTTAATTTGGGGTTATAGTTGAAGTCGTATTACATTCCACTATGTAGAATTGCTGATTTGCCTTTGAGAAAGGTACTAGTTCTAGTGAATCACATGATTAAAAGAGGTGAGTTTTTAATGTAATTGTAGATATGGTTGATATTTTACCTAATTTAGCTGAATGCAAGAATATTTCAAGTGACAAACTTATTGGGTTTATTACCCTAAAGGAAAGGTTATTAGTTTTAATATTCAACATGATATCTGGAACCTTCCTAACATGTCTAAACCACCTTGTTTTCAACGTATGTGCATATCCCCATTCGCTGTTATTGTGCAGGGCAATAGTTACCCTTCTGAGGTCAACTATAGAATAAAAGTTTAACTAGTTTGACCATGCTTATGAATAAAACTAAGTGAATATCCAATCAGATAAACATGCATAGGAATTCTAATTCATTGTTCAACACTATCGAGAATAGGCTGATCAGTTAGTCACTATATACTTAATGCTTTCTGCTGAGCGTTGAGTCACAGGAGACATAACACTAACAGATACAACAATGAACATCATTAAAGTCAGCTGGAAATTTCATGAGGAGGGAGAAACAATGGAGACAGCCTAAATCCACAAAACAAATGTGGTAAGCCTCTACAAGATGCTTACAATGACCTGCCTGCCAAATACTTTGAAAAGCAAAATGTGAGTGTTCCAAGAAAGATTTGTGATGTTTTAAAAGTGAAGAGTTGTCATACCAATTTTTTTTCTATGTATTTTTCTTTTCCATTTGCATAAGTAAACTGAGTTTATGATTTTTAAAGCACCTTCACTTGTGTTTAGTGTATAGAACAGGTATCAGCAACAAAATTGGGCTTGCGTGAGACAAGCAGAAATTTCAGCTTTAATTCTATTTTTTTCCTTATCATTCCGTCTGGTCTTTTTGCTTCTGAAGTGCAACATTTCTTCAACGGTTTAGTAACCATGCTGGTCTGTTGCCCCCACTATTGAGGAAAACTCCAACAGAAACAGCTGTTAAACTTTCCACTCCAAATCAAGGTTGGGGGGCGGAAGCGAGGGGATTTCTTCTGGGTTACATCTCTATGATAGAAGTAAGTGGAATATGTTTTTGGTAAACAGCTAAAATAATAAACTAATTATCAATAAAGTGTGTCTGTGTCAGATCAGTTCCTGATCAAACTATACATTAGTACATTCATATGATTCAAGTAATTATCTTCAATTTGATCAATCCATCCTAACTTTCAAACTTTTTTCAATTCAGAGCTTTGTGACATAACTCCATTTGTTTCTTCAATTTCTTTATTACATTTTGATTACTATGTTAACATTTTAAAGCCCAACCTAAAAAAAACTGGGGAGAAAAGTCCCATTTTTAAAATCTGAAGTCTTTGTTGGGCCCTATAACAAAATGCAGCAAAAAATTAACAATTTTCCTTTTTTTTTGGTATAAAGCATTTATTACCAAGTGACATGTCAAAATTATTGTAGTGTAGTCTTATGCTTCCTGGTATCCATTAAGGGGGCAGAAGACAAGTATATTGTATACTGCAGGGTTTTGAACAAGGTTTTTACCATAAAGTGATGCAAAATGTCTCAGAAACTGTATGTATCAAATATGATACGTTTGGCTTTATAGGGTTAAACTCAAAATGTTATTTAACAGGAAGATGACAATATGTTTCTGAGTTTGGGTGTAGACTGATGTTTTGTGCCGTGTTCAGTCATTCTTCAGCGATCAATGCTTCTCTTCTTCTGGTCTTTTTTATGCCCACCACACTCTGCTCCGTCCCACTCTTCGCAGCTCCACTCCATCTTCTCCCTGCTCTTTCATCCACCACTCTCTCCATCATTCTCCTCCTCCCTTCCTCCATCCATCGCCCCCTCCATCAATCATTCCCTCACTTTATCATCCTTTTTCCATCCTTTACCACTTCCTCCCCAACTCTCTGCTACAACTGCTCTTTTCCTCTCTCAACTGTTTTGTGGTCTTTTTTTCCTAATGTCTGCATGATTCCCCTTCTTCTCTCAAATTTTCGGCTCCCCCCATTTTTTTTTTTTTTGCACCAAGAATTTCCACTTTGTCAACTCTACATCTCTTCATATACCGGTCTCAAAGCTGCTGCTACCTTTTCATTGCTCTATTATCTTTGACCATCGCCAGAATGTAAACAGAGATAATATCATCCACATTCCCAGTGCCTACAATAGGATCGGGTTCAGTAACTGCAGTGTTGTGGCATGGAGTGTTATCCAATTCAGACTAAGGAAACATCTCAATGACTGACTGTTTAAAATGTCCAAACACATAATTTCTCTATTGTGCACTTACACCCCCTGACCCTACACTCATTTAATGAGTAGCTCCCCTGGAGGCCATTCGTGTCTGTGTGTGTGAACACTGTACAGTATGGTGGAAACTCAATCTGGTGTGGGGTGATAGAGGAGACCCGTGCAGCTCCTTATACATCAAGCATTTAGCTTAATATCTGAAAATGACAAAGATGAAAATGCACTCTCTTCTATTCTGAAACACTCACACAAACATGTACGTGTACACATTATGAGAGAGGGAAATCCAACGTCCACGAAGAGGATATTGAAAATAATTTCCCCCCTCTTGTCTCTTTCATTAACAGTGTTGAAAAATCCAAGAGTTCCCTCTCTTCCCTTGGCTTTAACACACATGCATGCACATTAAAAAACACACAGAAAGCTCCCCGGTTCACTGGGGAACGTGCCTCACACAGCTTGCTTCAGCTGGCCTTCTTGACAAATGCCACATTACAGAGGAGGGAGGGAGAAACTTGGCACACAATCAAACTTCTCTCATGATTTCTAAGATTTGAAATACTTCAGTTTGTGTAACACCCCCCCCCCCCCCCCCCCCCCCCCCC
>JAOXYM010000014.1:11946661-11975856 GCA_028567055.1 Leptatherina wallacei | reverse complement strand
GTGGGTACGAGGCGGTGCAATAGGCCAAGCGGCGCCAGAGGTGCGAGGGCCTCCATCGCCGCTCGCGGCTTTAATTTATTTCTGTGACTCTTTGTAGCAAGATGAAGTGAGAGCAAGAGAGCAGCAAGCAGCCAGTTTGCTTAACTGAGGGAAAGAGGTCATTTTTCACATTTCCGATCAATTTTTACACCTGGAGCTCTTCACACATTCACTTTCCAACATAAGCAGCTTCGCTTCTCTTCTGGCTGTCGAAGGATAGCTCTCTTTTTTACGCATATTTATACAGCTCTTTCTTATCTCTGACTTGTCTTCCATTTTTTGTACGCCTTCTCCTTCTTGTCTTTGCATCTCTTTGTTAAAAAAACAAACACACACAAAAAAAAACTCAAAATATTGTCTTTGAACTTCATCTCAAGGAATAACATTGATTTACCTTTGAGCAAGGAAAACACAGACTGAATGGCATAGATAGATATGTTCACACTGGATGCTGGGAAACCATGAATATAAAGTACGGTAATATCTAGTTGATCATGTAGTAAATATCTTAGTTGACTCTTTCTGGGTGAACAACGGTTAAAAGGGATAATAACTTTTAGAAAAAATCTGATTCTTATCTCCCACTTCATAACTTTGTCTCTTCCTTGTGTCTTTTAATAAACAGCAGAGTGGAAATTAATCCTCTGATTTCAGGCAGATAGGGACATATCAGGGCAGTTATTACTGCACTGGACCGAGGAGCATAACAAATAAAAGGCAGATTTGATCTGAGGTACACGTAAATATATTTTGTCTCTTGTGTTAAAAGGAGAGAGGATGCAGAAGAACAAAAGGGGGAGAACAAGAGATTGTAGTAGGAGTGGTGTAAACTGTAGGAGTCTTAAGTTTGATCTGAGACACTGACCGTGATGCATTGTTGAGAGCTTTAAAACGGACAAGTACAATGCTTTATGTTGTTTGGATGTGTATTATTGCTACACAATCATTTTTGCCTCATTACTTTACTGTTTATGTGTATATGGGAAGAGCAGCCCATTTGTGTATCTACATATCTGAGTGTAATAAAGTGTAATATGATTTTATGAATACTGTTCATGTATCTATTTACTGTTAATGTTATGAAATGTTTCCTCTCTGTTGCAGGTGCCACTTGTTTACAAATCTGCGATAAAACAGGATTGTACAGATTATTTTTTCAATTACATATTCAACTGCAACAGAAAAACACCCAGTTCACAAACTCTTTCATGTAAAAATATGATAAACAGAAACTTTGGCGGTTGGATGTGTTTTGACGTTCAGTCATGCGAGAACGCATCTGGAGTTTGATTACAGTCACAGGAATAAGGCCAAATAAAAATTGTTGTCTGTGAGTGGATGAGAATTTGTAAACCACTGACCATTGATTCCACTCACCATCAGCACACATGGGTTTATATGGTACATACACACACACACACACACACGTACAATTCCCTTCTCCTGAAACTCTCCCTTACATACCAGACTGCTTACCTCGTGAGTAGCTGTGGTAGGGTGAGACTAGAAGGCTGATTTATTTATCAAAGTTTGGCCCCCATACCGCACTGTGGCGGCTGTATAACTTTATAAGTATTGCACTGTAAAAGCAATAAGAAGAAGACTATACAAAATAATCCCACGAGTTAATAATATATACCCAAGAGGAAAGGAATGAAGAAAAAAGAAGCACGGCTTGGTTTCACATACAAGAAATAATAAAGCATTTTATACCCATTTCACATGATCACAAACTTTGACTCAGATTTCTGAACTGCAAATGTTTAATTGCAACAATGTCTTTACATGCATGTATTGTTTAAGATTGATTTAAGAATTCCATCTGCTTCAGTTCACTGGAGCTGCAAACCCATGACTTCCTTATATGCTAAAAAACTGTCTTCCTTCTATTTTTCTGCTCAAGTCTATTATGTGTAAACAAACTGTTCCATGAGATCAGCAACTGAGGCTTGGGAAGCTCTAATTAACAAATCCAGCTATTAGCATTAGTGTCCACAGCTGACACAGATAAGACAGATACAACAAAGCCCATTGAGTGTCACTAATTACTGAGCCAAATTAGCTTAAGATCTACTGTAAAGTAATATCACTAAACAAAAGACCAACTACGTGAAGCTATCACTGATTTATTACACTATATCGCTGGGAGATCTGAGCTATGAAATAGCTGTGAGTGAATCTCCCTTTTTGGGTCATTGACCGCTCGCCTTATCCATCTTTGACTCCGTCTGCTATGCAGCCAACTGGATGAGAAAGTGTCTATTTGTTCATCTGTTCTTCTGTCCCTCTATTTAGATAGTAGTTATTAGGTCAGCTGACTGAGTTCCAACAGAAACACTCTGATTAAAAAGACATTTATCCTCTGCTTAGACACACCAAGTCTTGCATCTCTTCACAGACATCCAATCAGCTCACAATCACTCGTCCATCCGTCACATAGTGCATGTGCACAGCCAATCATGTGCAAAAACTATTTTTATTTAGGAAATTATAAAACCAAAATCAATTTCTACAACAGCTAAATATACTAGTGCATGTTAATTTAGCTCAAAAAGATTACATTTTCTTTATTTATATGTACTGTGACATTGTATGAATACAGTGTGTCCTCCTCTGATAACCTGCAGCTGACCTGTCTGTGACCTTTAACCTGTTTGTGGCGTGCAGAGGGGAAGGGCCGAGCTGATAGAAGAGACTGGTTGACACTAATGAGGCAGCAGCCACAATAAGACAGACGAGCTGAAGAGAAAATAAATCCTTCCAAAGATCCCAAACACTCCAGGTCCGGAGATGGCTGTGCACGCAAATGCATAGAAACTAAATGTACGGCTTGAGGCAGCTGCATGTGAACAGCACACATATTTATATAAGTCAAAACGAATGCGCACACACACAGAAACAGAGAGTAAACTCTGCAGAAGCTACTGTGTTCCTTTCTGCTTGATGCCTATGAGTTCCCACAGACTTTTAGTCAGCACACATCTCAGTGCCAGAGCACAGAGTCTATAAAATGGGTAATGAATGAGGGAGGAAACTGTACTGGATCCAGTACACACAGCCCATCCAAACTAACACAAATATTCATAACCATAGTTAGTGATAACACATCTGATGGGTTTGATGAGTGTTAAAAAGAGTCAAAACTAGCTGCAACAGTTTTAAGTTTTCTTACATTATATGAAATGGGGAAAAAAGACAAAGGACATACCTTTTTGTAATCATATTTTATCACACATGCACATACACAACTGAAGTAAATATGTACACAAACACTCGCACATAGTACTTCTGCCTTGGCACTGAACAACCACTCATTTGGGTACATATACACACCATGCCCATCCATAAATCAAATGATAATTGAGTAGCACTCTGCCAGTAATAAACTGAGTAGTATAAACAGCCAGTGTCTGGGTTGGATACACCACCTCCCACTGGCATGCCCCTGGCTGTCTGCCACCTGGCAAACTCAAAAACATGCACACACACACACACACACACACACAAAACCAATGCGCTGACTGCATTTACAGTAATGCAAAGACAGAGACAAAACATCTGATCTGTTGATTTTACAGACACTGAGGTAAAAACACATAAACATGATGTGACAGTAGGAGAAAACAGAAATGACAACAGGGCCGATGGCAGTAAAAAGTAAGAAGCTCTGCAGAAGTCAACACAAAAAGAGGCCATATTTCCCCTCTGTTATAAATCAGGAAACATATCAAATCTCTGATTGTGTTATGGGTGTCACAGGAAAGAAGCCTGAGATTGTTTTCCATGACTGGATTGTACATTTATCATACCAATGGGATTGTCAAATTTGAGCTTCCTGAGAATCCGATTTGAGCTAAACGACTGTATTCCCAGCTTTTTACCAGAGAGCACTTCAAACCAACCCAGCAGAAGTGGCATGATTTCAAGAACAATGAATAAGGACACTGTTGGGAGTATTATGAAATATGGTTAACATGCACAAGTTATATTTACTTACCCAGGTCTGCAGACATACACACAGAGAAATGATAAAATATTAAACCAAATTAATAAAATGACACATGTAAATAGGTCAGAGCATGTGTTTCTAGGCAGTGATTACATAAGGCAAAAAGTATGGAAGTGGTTTCAAGTATCAGGAGGACACAATCTAGACAGTTTACATCTCATGGATTACTCCGTTATAAATAAAGCTCTTAGGAATGAATTGAGATCTTACAAAGATCCGGTCACTTGAAAGGATGCTGCTTTCTGACGACACTCAGATGTTGAGTTGTAATTTATGTGAATGCCACTGAATTTTTGACCCTCACCTTTCAAGGTCAGTGATTTTCTTCTCCTTGCATGATTTGTCCATTTCAGCATCCTTCAGTGCTCCCATTAGCCTCTCCACCTCAGCTTGGGACTTTCCAGACTCCTCTCTGTAGCGGGCCACTTCCTGCTCTAGAAGCCTCAGACGATCTGTGATGTCTGGACACATCCTGACTGTTTCTTCTGGGTTTTGGGCCTTTGAGTGTATGTGTGCATGTGTGGAATGGAAAGGAGAATGGATACAGAGACAGAAATAAAAAATATATTACTTGGCCAGGTTGAAGGTCTGTAAAATATCCCGGTTTAGACACAGGTCCTACCAGGAATTACAGTTAATCTGTTCAGCTGTTTTTCAGCTTATGTAATGTTTAGCGGTTATTGTCAAGTTAGATTGTTCTGCTTGGTTAATTCAAGTATATGGATGGCAATTGTATGCTTGTTTTTCAAAGCCTTGTGCTATCTGAATGTTTACACTTTACCTCTGTAGTAGCATGAGGATGTGATGGACGAGGTAGTAACAAACCTGAGCTTTATAGTATAAGTTGTGTATTTAAATGTGTCGTCTGCTGCTGTCAATTTAAATAAATATACAAAAGGCCTCAAAAATGGCCATAATCTATATCTGAATCTACCTTGGACATTAACCCTGAGGTTGACTCTGCTGTCATGACAGTTATGTCACTAAGCTATCTAAAAACAATCAACAATCATGTTTTCATAATTTTCAGATTCACTCAGACTCATCATTAACTGTAACAGTAAATTTAACTGTTAAAGTTAATCCTGATTTACAGATTAAATAGACTTAATCAACTGAATAAATAAATCCATCACTGCATACATACATGAGTTGACGCATGCTGGAATTTTGGTACAATTGGCTCGTCAATCACTTGTGTGTTAAGTAGGAATAAAATCATTCTATAATATTATGAATTATGTCTATTATTTTGGGTTTATGTTGTTATTCGTTTACATATATTCATCCAAAGTGACAATAATGTACACAAAGTGGTAAGAAAGTTCAGACAGCAAAAAAGCAAAACAAAACTGAAGATGAATTATTTGACTTGTTATGATGTACCATTTTTCAAATCAGTCAAACTTCATCTACACTGCAATTTATCACACTTATCTCAGAATTTCACACTTCAGACTTTTGTTTTTAGTTGAACAACACATACTTTTTCAAGTACAACAGACTAGTTACGTATAAACTGAGCAAACTTTACTTGATAAATTAGCTAACAGCAATAACACAGAGCTGTACCTTACCTTCACTGTGAACATAATGCTATGTGTTACATCTGACATGCTACTATTTACATTTGACCAAGTACAAAGGAAAAGATATATAAGATAAAGAACATACCAAGGGGGCAACTGCTGGAAACCCATCTACTTTGGGTCGCACCTAAAGATTGATGAAGATATATGACAGAATGTAAAAATACTTCAACATGCTGTAAGACAGAAACATTGAAAAATATGTAGGGTTTATGTGTGAGATCTTCTTGCACGAGCAGCTCAGGAAAAGGAAACTTGTTTATGTGGTAAAAGGATTTCATAAACAGCATTGGCAGAATCCATCTGTACCCTCATCTGGATTCTCCCCCCAGTTCCTCTGAAAGCATCTTTACTGCAGTTTGCTTATATCATTTGCCTCCTCAGGGCATCATTCATGAAGACTTTGGAGTTCAATCATTATCACTCTAAAATTACTGACTCCCCGTGTTTTGGCAGTGATTTTATGAGACCACCAAACATCTTTTTTTTCTTTCTTTTTTTTCTCCTGTTTTTTGTGGGAGGTAAATGTTTTTAAAAAATGTGTTGAACTGATGAATCCATTCTTCTCAGAGAAAAATATCCCAGAGGAACTTTCTAACCTAGAATTATCTTTCTCTTGGCTTCGCTCTTCTTTTTTTCTACCCCTTTTGGTGTCTACCTCTCTGTCTACAGTGTTTGTGAAGATTGTTTAACTTGTTGAGACAGCTGATGCCACTCGTTTAAACATCATCAAGTAAATGTGCACAAACACAGCAGTGTTTCAATCACAGAGGACATGATACGCCTTACACTTGTTTCCTTAACTAACCCTAACTGAATTAATCTTTCAATTGTCCTTTTGGTCAACTATACATTGAAACCTTCCTTCTCTAAAACTGCATACTGTCCAACCAATAATCATCAAGCTTACTATATACCTGAACATTAGCTCTACAGAAACTCTACATCAGGGTTCTTCAACTCCAGTTCTTGAAGGCCACTGTCCTGCATGTTTTTGTTGTTTCCTTGCTTCAACACACCCTTTTAAAAAAAGCTGAGCTTCTGCACAAGCCTGGGGTCGGGTGAGTGGAAGCAGGGAAACAGCTATAACTTGAGGGAGAATGGTCCTAAAGGACCAGAGTGGAAGAGCACTGCCCTACATCATAGATGTGTATTGGTAGTATCTTACATCTTTAGCCATTGCAGACACTTTCCTCAAAGCAAGACATGGGCTTATCTAGTCTTGCAACTGCATCTGACTGGTGACACAAAGAATCTAGTGAAGTAGCTGTGATTAGTACACTGAAGCCTCTAAACTATAAAATGCAATTGCATTAGGGTTTACTCATAAAACAAATCCAATAACCAGTATTCTGCCTGCAGCTGGAGTATATATTTACATTTATATAACTCAGCAATCAATGTATAGATATAGACTTATGCCTTCTACTTCATGTCTTTCCTCTCTTCTCTTGGCAGTGACAGTGAGAGTTGTGCAACATTTACATAATTAGGTGTGCAAGTACTCAGACAACAATGCTTACAAGTTGAAGGATATTCATCATAGCGATAGAGAATTTATCCAAACATTAACATAAACATGACTTAAAAATAACTAAACAAAGTATTCACACTAAAATGTAATATTGCTACAAATGTTTTCTGCCCATAACATGAACGCAACGCCTCACATAGTGATTGCGTAAACAGATTTCTGTCTCCTCAGCATTAGAAAGTGAACGCATGTATACACTTACTAAATAGCTGTCAAAACATTACTAAGGCTCTGTACATGAAGCTCTTCAATCATTTACCATAACGATAAAAATTTCAAGAAAAAAAGAGGAGAAAAAACAAGGTTCCTCTTCAAATGTTGCCTCCAGAAAATCTGTCAAATGTTTCTTTCCAAATATCACAAACAAAGAAAAGATAAACAAGAGTGTGTAAAGTAACTGAATGTGATATACAGAAAGAAAATCCATCATCTTAAATGTATTCTTTCTGGCGTTTCAGATGCAGGTGTATAATAGCAAGGACACAAATGCCCCAACATCCACTGAAAATATCAGTGACGAAACTATAGAAGTCTGTGTTTGTGTATCTAATCTCCTGCTTTGTTTACACATCTGTGTGTGTGCATCGTATATGTACATGTGTGTTAGTTAACTATATAGAATGATGAAGATAATGGGGAACATTCGGCATGGAGGATAATTGTTCAACTAATCCTAGAAAACGTTTTTTTGTGACCCAAACTTGGAAAATTATTTTTGTTTTACTTTCTGCTGAACTGTTTCTCGGGCTGATCTGATTCCCTGAGCTATAAAAGGCTGTTAGCAAAGTGAAGCTGTGTGTGTGTGTTGTCTTCCATTTACTTTGTCCTTACCCTATTACCTTCACATTTCATCCACAAACATCAAAGGAGATTGTAGCTATAAATAAATGCATTAGGCTTAATGAACTGGTGAGTTGGTTCTTTCTCTGAATAACAAAGACAACTGGAAAGAAGTGAGTGAGAGGACGCAGGTCCGACAGGAATTTGTGATATTATGACACGAGAGGAAAGGCCAGTGAGGATACAATTACATATCCAGTCAAATTATTATTATCATTCCTGGAATTGAGTGTAAATATTTCAAAATATGTTAAATATGTGTAGCCACCAGGCCTCGGTGCTGACTTTTCTCTTTCCTGGTCAGAGGCTGGCCAGCAACTCTGAGACGGCCCAGACACACAACATCACTGAATCCTGAAAACGTATTATTTACTTTTATATCTCAGACATGACAGCATTCAGTCTTGTTATATACCTCCGTTCTTTATAAACAAAACAAAAAAAAGAGCACAAAAAAACAGAGCAAGACTGTGAGACTTTTGAGTAAGACTGTTAAGGTATGGGGTCTCCTTGCTGATTTTATTTAACCCTCTTTGAAAAGGTCACTTCCTTCCCTCAACTATTTTTCCCTTTGAAGTGGTAGTGTTTAGCTTCAGAAGTCCTTTATTAACAAATACTGTTTTTATGGGAAGAGGACAAGGATGCAGTGAAGTCAACAAAGCTCAAAGGTAAAGATAAAACAGCTTCTCTGAGTCAATAATACAAACATCTACAGATATAGTGAGTGGGCCACTGTGTGTACAACCAGATGGGAATGACAAACTGTGTTGCTACAGTAAGTATTTGCAATTTGTCTTTACTTGGGGTTGATACATTGACTGGATTGATTTCAAATTAAACATAAAGTTTGCTTTCGAACTCTGACTCTTCTTAAAAGCTGAGTTTGAACAAAACAACATGCTTAACTACTGCAATAATATTACTGTGGCATATTAGGTTTTAAGGATTTTATTTCGCTTGAATGTTTTATAGATTTTGGTGCACACAGTATAATCTGAAAAAAAATATTATTCTCTTTTACAGAAGACACCGCAGCCTAACTGCCTGCATCACTTGCGATCCAGGCTTCTACTTTTTTGGCATTAATTAAAGCCCTATTCATACAACACATTTACATGATTCCTGTCTACTTTGGCAAATGAAAACTGACCAGCTCTTTGCTATGTTTAAACATTCAGTTGTGAATCACAGCAGACTGGATTCTTTAGAAGGAGGCCCTGGAAAAACATGAACTAAACCAAGAGCCTCACACAGGACATGAGAGGAGGTGAAGCAGTAATGTACAGTATGAGGATCATATTGTGCTCTCATTTAAAAAAAAAAAAAATCAATTAACACCACTAGAAAGTTGAAATCAAAACCATTTGAGAGGTTAAACTTTCTGCTTTTATTGCTAGTGTTCTCACTCAACCTCCTGCTTATCAATACCATTCGAGAAATATAATTGTTTCTTGAAAAGCACTATTCATCAGACCATTATGGGTCGAAGCATCAAAACTTCTTTTACTAAACCCAAAAATTGATATGATTAACTTTTAAATAAGAGCAAATTAGACTTTTTGACACAATTAAAAATGAGAACTGAGTTAGATAGAAGACTTTTTTTGTAGCAAAATGCTTTTCTCAAGTATATGGTGATAAAAAAATTGTGTGTTAAAGACCTTTTTTTCCCTTTTTGAATAATCACCATATCTTATTACATCTATTTCGGAGATGCTCAGCTTTAAGTCTGTGCATCTTAAATGGAAAGGAATAAGATACAGCAAAAGTTTGAAGATGCAACCGTGTAGCTACTTAATAAATTAAGGCTTAGGTATTCCAGTCTTTGTGTTCTTCTACACTTTTTTGACAAGACAAGATGAACAGGTGCTGCTTCTGTCAAAAGACATTTAAGAGTGATTGTAATCTAGAATCACAAATTTAGTGAAAATACATGTTATTTGGACTTTTGGAGGAAGTTGGAGTACACAGAGAGAACCCAGACATGCTTGGAGGGAATATGTAAAGAGAAAAGCCTCAACCAAGATTTCAACCAAGAAACGTCTTGCTATGACATGACAGTGCTACCCAATACACCCCTATGCAGCTTGTCATTATTCACCAGATAATTTTGTGAGGCCACAAAGCATCTCCTCTGATCAGAACTTAAACAGCAAAAAATCAGAGGGAGAAGGATGCAGACATTTATGAGCAGCACTTTTTCCCTTCGTTTGTCACAGGCTCTATATCCTTGCAGCCAAAAACTAATTAAGTAACCACTAATTAAATCAAATGTGTAAGGAGAATCATGATTCAGATTATAGTTCCACCCTTAAAATTTGTCACGATATTTTTGACGAGATTCTCCACCCCAACTTGGAACTGTCAGATTTGTTTTACTATTTGTCAGTTGAAATGTATCGATCCATCTATAGCATCCTGAAGTAAAACATCTTCACTATCAACTCTACCGTCCAAAGTTCAGGATGCCATAAACTGACTCAAGGGGCGACAGTGCACATATATTGTGGTAGAAGTCAGTTACTTTGCGATTCTATGGCCACTGCACTGAAGCAGCATCAAACTCACTCAAACACATGTTGACCATCCCAAATGTATACACACACACACACACACACACACACACACACACATTGACAGCTGTTTTTGTGCTGACATGCATGGACAAGCAGAGAGAAAAAACACATACACATATACAAACATAACACAAACATCATCGGCTTTTTTTTAAGATCTGCAAGTTTACATAACAGGTCTGATTGCTGCAGAATGCAGAAAATAGTCCAATTATGGCAAAACTTCTGGCAGAGTGTGAATCTGTTTGCTACAGAGAGTTTGTGAGCTGTTGTCACTTTCATGTGGTGCCGCGTCAACATTCACTCAGATATCATTTCAGAGGAATGATATGTGTATACGTTTTTATGGGTATAACAGAAAACATGCTCATAAATTCTGGCAGGACAAGAGTCTGTCATGGCAAGGAGAAGAAAAAGAGAAAAGAAAAAAATAGACAGCAAGGCTTCTGGCTTGACACTAAAACAGGGATAGAGGGGTCTTATTCATCTATAAATCAGTCACTCTTAATTCATCCCTTCATCCTGGGAGACATAATGCAGGCAGGCCCATTGCTATTGAACTGCTACCTACTGTATATTATGAATGCTCACAGGGAGGTAAGAAAGAAGAATGACTATTACTCTAGATGTTGGCTGTGTAAATACAGGGTGCATGTAGGATATTGCAAATGCAGCAGATGATACGGTATGTGGGGGTTGTATTTATGGCTGTTTGTCTGCAGCTCACAGACATCAAATTAGCAATCTTGTGTGCACAGTCCTCATATAAAGGTTTACACATAATAAACTTAAAAATTTGTTTTGGATATTTCAAGTAAACTTATATGATATTTAGGAATAATTAAAGTATCATAAGAGTAAACTCCACAAGCCCTGAATACTTTATATACATTTTTTTTACAGTTTAATCTAAATAACATCAACTTTTGAGCCAGCGTCAACACAAAAATCAACCCTTACTGACCTCTCCATCCGGCTTTGGGTTTTGGGTCGAGACGGGGTTAGCGGTCTGGCTCTGTGGCAGTTTCTGGGGCTGCAGAACTGACAATTTGTCCTTTAATTCTTGGTTCTCCCTCCTCATCCGCCCCAGCTCCTCAAGCCGAGTCCTGTCCTCTCGTTCCTTCTGCTCCCGCAGGTTCTCAATCACTCGCTCCTGGGATAGTAAGATACAGTGCAGTGGGTGTGAAGAGAAATATCCAAACTATCTGGTATATTCAAACTTATTCATTAGATTTAAGAAAGGCTATAAAAGGAATGTTGTTTAACTTGCAGCATTATCACCTCATTATGGTTGCAATTCTTCTCTGAGTAACCTGTATCTTACTGAATACATTCACCAACATGCTTTGCAAAGTGTGGCCAAAAACAGTCTCATAAATGCCCATCATAAATAACACTTCCATAAATAAAAGCAGCCATGTGAGGAGATCAGAGCCAAGCAGAACAGAAGGAAGTAAGAGAAGGGGTTTAGAGACAGATTTATTATGAATGAATTGGACAGTGTTGTAGATCACTCCTTACAACGCCACACTTCTGATGAACCTATCTGGAAGGTTTAGATCATTTTCTCTGTTCTTTAATCACACTGGACAGCAGGACCATAGCTTTGGGTTTTGGCCCAAGACCAGAAACACACCCTAGGTGGCTGAGCAAGCAAGGTGTGTGTATTAGGTGTGCATGTTCAAATGACTGGAGTGATCACATAGGTGTTTATTCAGGTGTTTATTTAGGCTCAGAGCACAGCTCAGCTATGAGGCTTATGATGTGGCATTGCTGCATGATTGGCAGCTTTAAACCCCTGGGTAATTAGACAAATACATTCACTAACTACACCTGGCACAGTACAGAACTGCATAGTGGGCTTTGGAAGAAAGAGTAAGAGGGAGCACTTGGCTAACAAGTCCAGAGTGTTTTCCCCACATTATGAAATATCTCTGGGATATTTAGGGGTTAGAGAAAGAGAGCAGGAAGTGATAATAAAACCTGCTTCTATGAGGCCTCAGTGTGGAGCATATATAAAAACAACAGAAAACACACACATAACATCACAGACAGGCACACAAAAAAACACACACACCAAAGAGTGGGGCTCGGCATATGCACAATTCCCCAGCCTGTTAATTAGAACCACAGAGCTGTGGCCAGTGACTGGCTCCAAGAGCAGGTTTGTGACAGAGTTTGTGATTAGCAACACACACACTCACCCTTGTAAACACATTACACACACCCTGTGTTGACCACAACGTCTAAAAAGCCTGCCAACGCTCTCCTCATCACAGCTGAATTATATGTAGGCTGCATCAGAAGTGGTTTCTGGGTAAACAGATGGGCACGACGCAGAAAAGGGATTTACAGTTTATTGTGCTATTATGCTATTTATTTCAAAGTCTATGGGCAACAAAAACAAATTTTAGGTGATAAAAGATGGTTTTAAGTGAAAACATCTACGTACTTTGTCCATTCATTGCCAAAACAACAAGAAACACATCAGCTAACATCTAATTTACTAATGAATCTGTGAGCAAAGCCTAAATGATAATTGAGTGAAAGGATATAAATTCAGTGTAGTTCAATTTAATAAAACCAAACACAATAAAAGGAAACAATGTCCAGTTAAAAAGCCAAATATGTAGACATGAAAGAAGCACACAAGAGTCAATGTCTGTAATCCCACTTAAACTACTCTGATATAATCAGAGACCAGCCACTAAAACTGGAATTATTAATTTAATTAGCTATCACAGCTCTGATGTTCTAATTGGTACAGAGACGAGCTTCTTAGAAAATTTCTTTTTTTAAAAAAAAAAAAAAAAAACATGTAGATATGTTGAGAGTTGAAATTGAACATTGGACGGATTTGATTTTACAGTTAATGTCACGTAATATTATGGGATGTATCTGTTAAAATTAAATCCTGATGGATCACTGTTATATGCTCCATAACTGTACCTTTTAATTAACAGAGTACATGGCGGAGAAGCTACAACTGTTAACAGAAATATCTATCAACACATGCAAACACACATAGACACATACAACATGTTCACCTTGGTACGCTTTCAAATGCAGCATCCAGTTACAAGTACACGTTTTATATCTCTCTGAACTAGGAACTCTTTACAGGCATCTATTGCCAGCAAAATGTAAACCAGCATCCATCTTTTAGCTCGCAGTACAAACAAACATGTAAACAGAAACCCTTTTTAGCCTGCAGCACAAAACCATTTGTAGACTGCAGCATGAACAACTTTAAACATGCAACAAAGAAAAAATGCGTCACTCTGATTCCAAGGCAGTCAGTTCAAAGTAGAGTATAAATATTTCAAGACAAAGATTTGACATCTCCATGGTCACGGTCAGGACAGTGTGACCTCAAATCCATACTTTGTTCAAGTACCTCTCTGACTGAAATCACTGTCATGCATGAGTGCAAATCTATAAACAAATCACTGAGTTGTGCAAGGAAGTAAAATAACATTATTCAATATATTTATTTATATCTATTTCAACTTTTTGACGGCAGTTTCTTTACACTGGCATTGAGTGAAATGGGGTTTCTCCGTGTAAAGATTGGTTCTGTACGGCTGACGAAGGTCTTTATGGAGACCAGCTGCTTTCATATGTTGCCAGAAAACAACAAACAGCAGAATGTTTACAGCAAACAACGAGCCCCTCTGTTCATCTCTCCATCTACTCATGTGGTGTAGCTCTGCTTGGTTCATCTTGAATCACAAGGCAGCTGTACAGCACAATAGCTTTCAACACAATGCAGGATGCACTATTGGGAATGCAGACATATGCAGCATTGTGCTTGTTATATTTCATAGGAGTGTAATTGTAAGTGCGGTTGGCCACATCAGGAGATTCAATTTGGTAAACCATGAGATCCAAATATTTACTGTTACAATAGTCTATTTGTATCTATAGTTTGTACTCCTGAAAAAGTCTTTCCCACCTGGAACTTCTCAGTGTTGCATCAGTCTATCTCCCATGGCCCGCTGGTATACCTTTGAAAGGTGCTGTTGCTCCGTGTTTCTCTAGTCAGTTTGTCTTTACAAAAATTGCTATTTCTTAATTCTACTGCCACCCTTGCATTCCTCATACTTGTCCCTCCATTAATTACATCCCAACATTTTACATCAGACCTGTGCCTTTTCTGCTATTCAGCTTTTGCATCTTTCCATCCCTCTTTCCTTCTAGATGTGTTATGCTCTTCTGTTTTACAGACAGGGACTATTTCTCTGTCAATGTTCAATTCAGACCTACTTTAACTCAATATAGCACATCTAGCAAATCTGCAGCTTTTGTCAACAAATTGAGGCACTGAGTAGAGCAAAGCCATATCCTAGCTTTCTGAAAGATACAGTAACTATCTACTCTCCAAGCATTTAAAAAAATCTCACTGTCCCACACCAAGTAGTGATGCTATCATTTCAATCAGATTGTATTGTTTATATCTAGCAAACATGGTTTTGTCTCTTCATCAGTAACCAGTTTTGGGCCTCACACCCTCCATGCCCTGACTATTCAAACAGGACAACATCTATCTCATCTTCAAACTACAGCCGCATTCTCTTTTCTCAGCATCACTGTCAAATATTCCTGACCTTTTCGTGCACTTTCTTTCATGTACTCTGCTCTTTTTACCTTTTCAGACAGAGCCTCTTCCAGTGTGGCCAGAGCTGTGTCAGTATTACTGGAGTCAGTTTGAAGACCCTGAACCCTTTCCCTCAATCCAGCCAGCTGTTTGTCCTTATCTTTTAACTGCTCCAACAGGTTTTCAATCTGAAAAGAAAAGGACACAGATAAAAAAGCAGTTAGTCACATCAGAGAAAAATTGTTATAAAACAAGCAAATAATTGATATTAAATGACTCATGGGCAGATAGATTTGAACAGAACCTGTGAAGCCAGGTTTCATCCATTCAGTGCCCCCAACTAGATTGTGAAGACTTAAAATCCCACGGTACACAAGAATCATATCAAGTGTTATGCCCATTGATTTGTTGAGGAGATCATTTCCTGTCTTCCATTCAGGGCTGGCATCTTAAAGAAGAATAGCAGCAAAAAGCTCCATTATGCAGCTCTGGGCTGACTCTTAAAAGAGAGAATTTTTAAAAAAGTACCTCTAAATATTGGACTCAGTGTAGAGGTTTGTACTGACTTTCATCACTGAGGAAAAATGAGAAAAGCGAGAGCTGGGATCAATGCACCCACCTGGTATTTCAGCCTTCCATGGGTTAAAGCCATGCTACATCCCACCTTTCTTTTCATTTTCTTTAGCTCTAGTAGTATTCCCAGATAGTTTCCTCTTATATTTTGCAATGTCATGCAGTATTCTGCCTGTACTCATCTCTTGTGGCACAAGGTTTTGGACCAGACTCAGATAGTCTCTTTGGCATCAACAACTTTCAGCTCCCTAAATGTGTAATAGTGTGGCCACTCTGTTCAGTCCTTGGTGTTAATCCTGACTACTAAGTATGCCATTTCGCCATGTTTTCCTTTTAGAGTTTTGCTACAAATGTACTGTCATACTATACTGTTATGCAAGCTCTGAGTCTAAGGCCAGTGGTCAGAGCAGTTAACTGTATCAACTTTGATATCAGTAGAGTTTTCACAAGAGATTATTCAGCCCTTTGACTCACACGACTCTCTGCATCTGCCTTTCTGTGGCTAATCTCATGTTGCTAAAGCGGTGGTGTAATAGCCAGTTGTGGTGTTCAACAGCCTTTATCTGATGAACATCTGGAAAACAGAACGAAAATACACACAAAGACACTGACACACACACAGAACGCTCTGAGTTATACCAAACAAAATACTAACAGATGCAGCTGGGATAGGACACTGTGCCATGCAATGAGACTCCTGAGGTCTACAAATTAGTTTCAAAGGGACAGCACATCTGGTGATAGGACATGCTGATATGGGATTTTGCTCATTGCTTATCGTAATCTTTATGAAGACACATTTCTTTGAGTTCTAAACTAATATCATCTCAATTAAAAAAGATCAATTTGAAAAGTTGTTGGAGTCTGTGAGATCTGTTGAGATCTGTAAACAAGCACAATGGATTTATTTTCCTGTCTCCAACTCAGTCTTCTTTAGTGGTTTTTCTACAGAGTGCCATTCACTCGCTGCTGTAAGGCATTGATGCCTTATTTGACCCAAGATCAGGGCTTGTATTAGACTTAAAAGAGGCATATGCATTAAATGGAGTTCATTATTCAATGAACATAAGATTAAAAGAGAGAAAAAGAAAGAAAGGAAAACCAAATAATTCAGACCATCAAAAGACCAGTTTTACTGTAATAATGGCCAAAAAAAAAAGCCCAATAGGGAGAATAAGCTGCATTCCAGTCATGGGTACATTGACAGATAATGTCCAAATCTCCACAGCTATTTTATAAATGAATCCAATTAGACTGGAGACTTTTGTGTTTTCTTTTCCCTGGAGAGCACAAGTGAAGATTTAAAGAAGCCATCTTGGATTTGGCTATGGAGGGAAAGTGGTAGGAGAGGGTGGGAAAACACAGCCAGGACCCTTCGGCAGATCTTGATATGTTAATGACAGTCATTACAAAACCAGGCCGAAGTCTCTGGTTGGTCAGTCCACAACCGATAGCAACATAAAGGCCTTTAGGGAATGATGGGAAAGCTTCACACTACCAAAGTCTGATAAAATTCAAAGAAATTCATTTTTGCTATGGGTGTGTTAGATAAGATTCTTTGGAGGACAGTGTAAGAAAAAAATGGATTCCTCTCTGATTCTTAATTTTTCTGTCTTTTGTGAAGTTGTGGCAAACTCTTTCTTGACGGGGATGTTGGCATATTGGGATTAAAGCAACTTAAACACTATTTTCACATTGAAGACTGACAAGATTTGCACTCTACGCAGCTTGGCCAACAATAAACAAAGGAGAAATAAAAAAAATTATGAACAAGAGAGGATATTTCTCTTTGGCCTCTGGTTGTGATAGTCCAGTAGCTTAACAAAACTTGTTCTAAATGTATACATATGCTCTCAAGCACACTCTTGCTCAATATCCTTGTGGGCACCACAGAACCCTATTTTAGGTCAAATTGAGCATGTCGCCCCTGGTCCTTGGATAAATGATTACATTCTTCACCAGCCTTAAGTTTGCTTTGGCCTGGCCACACAACATAACAACCCCTCGATGAAATATTTAGCTACGTTGCTTGGCATTTTGTGAAATTGTGCAGGAAAACATTAAACAGTGCTTCAACTTTACATCACTGGATGAAACCAAGTCACGTGAAACATGGATATGGGAAAGAGGGCAAGGAATTCTGTCACAATCCTTAAACTCCAACAATGCTATCTGAGGAAAAATACCTTTCGTGGACAAGCGAGTAGCAGGGCAGCTGTGTGCTTTTAAGGAGGAGAGGGGGGCCTCCCTTCCAGTAGCACGGCCATTATGAGAACAGCAGTCATTCATTTTATCTCTCAGTCCATGAAGCTGGCTCAGTCTATACTCCCGCATCTCTCTCTCTGTCTCTTTCTATGTGTCTTGTGCGTGCACATAAACACACACAGACATGCAGAAGCTTTTATCACAACACTGTGGTGCATATGTCATCCCACTCTCCAACCAAAAAACGCCTCCCCCTAGAGCAGACCACCAACGATAGGCAGCTTCCAGGCCAGGCACTGTGGTGTGGACTGTCTGTCTCAGTGAGTGCATATCCTCTTGAGAAACCATGACGTGTGCCTCAGACATCCCCCACACACATGGCTCCCCACTGTTTACAGCCATACTGTTTTGACTCTGATAATTTTATCAAAAGGCTGATAGGACAGGACCAGGTTCTCCTTAAAAGTAGCCATGATGGTGTACAGTTACCTTCCACTGGCCTTGACTTTGTACACGTTAACTATAGTTGTTGAAATGTTGTCATATATATTGTATCTGGGAGAAGGCTTAAAAGCACAATTATAACAATGGCATTATTTGTCATTTCATTTAAAAATGGACCAGCACTGGAGCAAAACATAAGAGAATTTGTTACTTGTTACTTATGGGAAAAATATCTAAAGTGGAATTCTGACGTCTCAAACCACAGCAAAAACACGTCTTGTAAATGGAACAGTTGTCAGTAAAAGTAGTTATTTCATTGCATGGTCTACATTATTATCATCATCTACACAAGATTGATTCTAATATAATGGAAAGGAAGTATAAGGCTCTTGTTCACCAGTTAAAAAAATAAAAAAATGCAGTTTGTTCCAGAGCAGAACCAAAAACCCAGTCAAACCGTCTGTCTTCCATCCAGCTTTAGAACTAGAACTTTGTGGCTGCCAAAGGAATCATTTCTGCAGAACAAAAAGGAGGCCAGTGTGAAGCGTGACCACCATGAAAATACAGTAATTTGTATCTTAAATACTGTTGTGGACCAATAAAAATACCAAACAATATTTGGTCACTGTTTTAGAAAAGCAACTTGCTTGTCATCACTTCTGAAAATATGATAGAGACAGATGTAAAATCCAAAGATCCTGGCACTGACATGTATGTGTAAGGATGCACAGATACACAGAGGAACAATAACCACAAACTGAACAATATGTAGTAACACAATGCATATTTCCCTGGAGAAATCTAGGTCAGAGGAAACCAGGAAAAGTTTGAAAGGGAATATTGGAAATATCTACTACTTCAAGTAAAGCATGTGTGGATGCAACTCAAACAAGTACATTTGCATATTGTTACCATGTTTTTGCCATCAAAGGTTTTTGATCTGTGGATTATTAAAGGACCTTTAAGCGATAAGGCATGGTTCTTGGAAGCAAAGTGGCCTGGGCATGAAGAAGAGGGAGAAAAGTTATGTTTTCAGCGTGAAGAGGTTGAGCTTGAACTTCATTTAACCCGTTTACCTCTATCAGCCTTTTTCTGCCACTGAAACGCAGCAGGGACAAAACTGGCAGACTGTGGAGGGATCATAATGTGTAAGCTGGCGCCTCCAAGTGGTAATTTACAGCCATAAGCACAATGATGCATTACAAAAATTCCTCAGTTAACCAAAAACTGAAAAATGTGTGTTCATTTTTATTGTTTTCTAAGTATATTTCTTATTTTGTTAACTTTGTTTTTCTTGTCTTTGTATGTGATGTCATTAATCTTTAATTTAAAGAAGAAGATTACATTGGGGACAAATTGTCTCCTGGTTTTACTTGCATCCCTTATAAGATCCTGGTGCTAACATGTATGCATGATGGATGCATGAATATACTCTAATTCCACATGATTATATGATTTCCTGAATACGAGGAGCAGGCAAATAAAACCAACGTGACAATGTGACTTGTAGGGACTTTAAAAGCATAAAATGAAGCATCTAATCTTTTTATCTTTTTTTGTGCAGGTGTTTCAGGATGCCTTCATGTCTCTTCTCTGTAGTTTTTCACTAAACATTATTTGAACAAAAAAAAATTAAAAGAAACAAAAGACCAGGAAAAGGCATGATCTGAATCTGACAAAGCAAATAGCCAAGGCCTTGAGGTTCACTATGATTAAGAAGTGAGGCCTGCAACTCTTACAGTACCTTTTAACTTCATTGCTGCAACAGTCATTTTACTCAAAGAAATACAAAGATACCCTCTGTCCATCAGCACCACATGCTCTCATTTGTATGCAGGCACACAAGCAGATAAACATGTAACGACATACATTTACATATATATTTACAAATACACAGAAAGAACGGGGATAAAAACACAAAACAAGCTGAACGAATATCAGTCATCATCATTCATGTGCTTTGGTTTCTTGCAACCAAACTGTTCCCGTATCTGTTCAGAAATAAATTGTTATTCAGCAATTAATGGAGCTTTAGTAAATTAACACAAGAGTGAAACCTCAATAACAACAAATAAATGAAAAATAACAGAGAAAGAATCAATATGCAGAATAAAGTAATATAAATCAGAAAAATCAACGTGGCAAACTTCTCCAGAGTGAAAATACATTAAAGTTATGATATCTTTTTAATATATTTCTGCTTCACAAAACCTTACAACTTAATGGGAAAGTACATTAATATGAATGCATTTTCATTCAGAGAAAAAAGAAAACCAGTGAAATGATAAAAACTCAGCTTTTTTGTTTTGATACTCAGTGAAAAAAGATTCACAAGCAACTTATATATATATATATATATATATATATTTCTGACACAAAAACACAAACAGGAAACCATATCATGTGTGTAATTCTTTATATTCATTGTAATATGTGACTTTTTTGAGTGTCCAGGTCAAAAAAGCCACATATTACAATCAGTCTGTGATTATTATCATAAGTGTCAGGCCAGGTTCGGGCGATGGGAGCTGCACATAGCATTTGCACATTTGACAAGTAGACAGCTTCCCCCTCTCCCCACACATTCCACCCTCCAGAAGGCCATTCACACAGAAACCCTCCACTGCATTCATACATATCAATTAGACACGAGTGCACATATGTGCACACATACAGAGAGATGCAGACAAGCACTCAGTGAATGACAGAGACACCCAGAGAAAGACGAAGCGAGTGTTGTTTTCATACGGATTTCTCCTGGTTGACCACAGAACAAAATGAGCAGGGTGAGACTTCTGGAGACCCAGAGCAGCTCAATGAAGACAGATTACACTTGCGCAAGCTTGGCTGTGTACGTGAACACGAGTGTGTCTGTATGTCGGCCAAGTTGATCCACGTCCCTGCTCAGGACTCTATCTCTGCCCCCCTCAGCTGCAGAATGCTGCAATGATTGCTGGGTAATTGCACTGCTGCTTTAGTCCTCTGCTCCCAGCGCCATTAGTACTTTTTCCCTTCCTTTCTCCTCTGTAAGGAGAGTGAATGAGAGCCTTTTGATCAAGAAAAAAAGAATGAAAGAAAGAAGGAACAATGGTGTGGGGACCACAGCAGCTGCACGTCAACCTGCAGCTTCTGACCCAGGCCCACTTTACAGCGATCTTGTCAAATAAGTGAAATACAACATAGAGTCATACAGTTCAACTGACAGTTCAAGAGTCAAATCGTGACCCATTTTCCTCTGAGAACATTAACTTAAGTGCCTCTCTAAGATCTTTGAGGATGAAATACTGAACTGCCAACAAGTTAACAGGTCAGCCTGAGTTATAGCACTTCATCATCAGAGAACATTTGAGTTCCTCATCATTTTGAAGCGCCATCAAACACATTTTATTTCTTGAAGTCTTGAAGTCCACGTGTTGTGGTTAGGCAGACGATAGACTTGAATTGCTGGACCCTAATACGTATGTGGCCCAACACAGGGTTTCTCTTGACTGATGTGTAGCCTGGCTCCAATCAACCACCCTCGGGCTTTCACCATTAACCCTGGCTGATTGCTGATAGAAACAGAGGGGGATAAAGGGGGGTTCCTATCACAGGCAGTTTACCGGAACCTCCCCAGCTCCAGCGGGCTTATCTGTGGTCATGTCTCTGCCATGTGATTGGTCAGCTGGAATCTATTAGGATGAAAGGCATTGGTGGCCTCATCACAGATCTATCAAGATTGTGCACACACACATACACACACAAGAACATGCACATAGAATACAGTAAAGAGATTTCTATGAGGACATCTGAGAGATACATCTCTGACATGCAATCATGTGTCAGCTGACAAGAAACTGACTAAAATGAGGAGGACGCAATCAGGTAATGCCTTATTGCAATAAAAGCCATTCAAATAGACATTTTTGGATCTTTGTATTTGTCTGTTTCCTTGTAATATGGCAGTATTTTGGTGTTTTTAGGAATACAAATATTATGTTCTCCATTTAATTTCATCCATTACAGTGGTTTAATTGGACATGTACCTATGCTTCATAGGTCCTGGAAAAACAGGCTGTCAATGAAATTTAAATATTCTAATTAGATCAACAGGATTCTGGGTCACAGCTGATCAGCAGCAGGATGAGTTGGGTAGCAACCATGCATAGCAACCCACAGATGTTCTTTGGTGAAGTAAATTGTGACAAAGTAGATAACTGATACAAAAGCGATAAAAAAGGATTTTGCTAAAACCTGTAAAAAATAGATAAATAAATCAATTGAAAAACAAAGTTATTTTTGATCTTTTTTTAAGTCATCCTCTGTGATGCTGTAGCTTTTAGTTTAGCTCTATACAGAAGTATTCTCTGTTTCTACTAATTGAGAGCACTTCGACTGATCTCGACTGGTTCTTACAACCCTACTTAATTAAAAATAAAAATTAATAAAATTTAATATAAATATTAAAAAAATATAAATAAAATTTATTTTTGGCTATGTTTCATACACCAGAAAATAGCTAAATATAAACATAGTTTATGGCTGTATCATTGCCATTAATACATTATAAGTACCAACATGCCAGCTCTCAAAAGTCAAACATAATGTAGAATGCCAAGAACAATCTCCTAAAAACCAGGTGTAACAACTTGTGTAAAATATATATTATCCTTATAAATTTTCAATGTAAAGTATTTTGCATTGTGAAAGCCCTGACTTTCCACTCATGTAGTTAGGTAATGTACCTTTACTTTATCGAAACATGTTGGTGTAAAACTACAAAATGCACAAGTGAAGCAGAGAAGCAGTCAGAAGTGGCTACAGACATGGAAGCTTTAAGATCTCTGCTCCACCATTGCTACAGTGATGCCAAAATAAGTATGCAATCCGGAGGCTGAATTGATCCTTGGTGACAGATCAATCACTGGCAACATTGATTATTATTTGCTTTACAAAAAGGCATATTAAAATTTTTTGAAAAATGCAAAAAATGTTTCTGCACAAAATCCCTAATTAATCTACAAGAATATTTCACTTTTCGTTTCATATATATTTTTCTAATTCTCGTCTTGAAATAGCAGGATAAAACATTTGTTTGAATTAAACACTGTCTGGTGGTCCAAAGTTACAGTAACAAAATTATGATCAAAGAAAAAATGTGCAATAAATTGAACATTCAACCATGTTAACTTGATGCAAACTATGATTCTTGATACAAGCAATGCAATCTTTTGCTCAAATTAATCTTATGTTATCTTATCTTATGTTATCTGACCTCATCTATCTTGGCTGACAAACGTTTTCATGTCCTGTGAAGAGAATGCTAAAGAATCAAGAGCTGATCAACCAAAGTCCTAGCAAAGCATTAACCATCATTTTTTATCTAAACTAAAACTTATGTCTGTGAATAGTCAAACAGCCTCCCGAAGGTCTTTTTTGCTCACAATGTCCTAACTTTCCAAAAATGTCCTGACTCGTAAGTTCGAAAACCCACATAAGTCATCACAAAGATGCTATAGAAGAGTCCACACAACTTGACAAACACTATGCCAATGCTGGACTAATATTTTCCTTTCGATCAACGTAAAACTTCCCTTCACTATCCATATGCATCACATTCAATAGTGCCTGTGTTGCTTTGGGGTGGTGTGTAAAAGATGTGGGAAGGGGGAGAGAAAGACGACAGAAAAGGAACATTGAAGGTTGTTTTGGGAAAACGACATCAGCTAAAGCCTGCATGAGTGAGGACGGTAATTAGATGGTGCGCACTTATTTACTCGGCAAAAGACATGAAACTTGCTTGTATTTAAATCAAACTTTAACCTCATTCCATTTAGGAAAATGAACGTAAAGAAGAGCAGTTAGTCCACAGAGAGACGGAGGGTTGAATGGGAGGGAGAGGAAAGGGAAAAATGTATTAGGCAAAGGAATGACTCTATTAATCTCTGTATCAATCTTCCTACTTTTCTTTACAATCAGAGTCATGTTGATGAAACCAGACCAGAGCCAGTGATGACACCAGACCAGAGCAAGTGCTGAAAGAGTTTGGCAGAGGCTGCACTGAAATGCAGGGTGTTTCCCCTGAGAAAGTCTTGGGGAGACCCACTTATAACTAAGAGAGCCCCTTGTGGACAGGGCATCCTTCCATTCAGACACACACAAATGTTCACACATGCAGCCCAAGCAGACGTAATCAAATCTCCCTGTCTGTGGCTGCTATGTAAAGGAACATGATAGGGAATACTATACTTCCATGCACACAGCCAGCCTTTTTAAAAGCATGAATATGGATTGAGATGACCACAATGTTTGAACATGAATAACACATGTATGCCAAAACCGCACCACAACTGGGTCTGCATGTGTACCTCCCATAGCCCTACCCCCTTGGCCAAAGATGGAAAAAAGCAATGAAAATGAAAAAAAAATAAATAAATAAATGCATCATTATGCATTGGTCATGGTCTCATTGACCAAGGACTTGGACAGAGCTCCCACTGTTCTGTATTGTGATACATAAGACGAATGTGCCCACACAAAGTTTTCTTCTTTCTAATTCAAAGAGCAGTTCCTCATTATTTTTAGTCAAATTCAGTCTCTTGCTATTAGGATCAACATAGATCTCAAACTATAGCAATGACATCATAGTGCAATGCTGTAAATCAAGCTGACTTTCCATAAAGAGGCCAGAAGACAAAAATCCTACTCTCCTTAGACAAAACATAGGACAATGATGACAGATACGTAGGTTTTAGCGGCACTGCACCGTTTGTTCCTGCATATGGGTCACTATGGAGATCACTATGCGAGGCACTGGTCTGTCTGTGAGTCATCAGCTAACCAATATGACAGTTATTTCTCTCATGTGTGAAATATCCCATGAGAGAAACTAAAGTGGGAGCTCTTTGCAATTCAAGTTCAGCACTTCAAACAAAAAACGAGCGCAACAAACCCAGAGTCGAACAGCTCCTCCAGATGAAAATAGGGTTTTATTACATTACTCACAGTAGTATTGTTGGCTCATGACACATGAGATGTATGCTAGAAACTCTTAAATCTGTTGACTGATGCAAAATGAGTCCAGCTTTTTAATCCCAATGTAAAAATAAAAACAGAATAAAAGAAAGTAGAGTAATGAAAACATTTCAAGAAAAAGAAAAAACAAAGAAACCGACTCAAATATCCTGTTAGTGTTATTTCAATAAAATAACCTATTTCTAACAATCCAAAGCAGCATAGCAGTGGGGAGGTAAAAGTACTAAAAATGACTTATCTACAGCAGGAGGAAGTCTATGAAATACATTCTGATAACACAAGCAGGCCTGTTGTTTTTATAGACATAACTTATTTTATTTCACTCTCTCATATACATCCAACAGGCTGTTTTTGCTCTTAACTCTACAAATATCAATTCCTTATGACTGGGAAGAGAGCAAACACACAAACTTCCTCCCAACACACACAAAAGCAGAAACACCATACACCAGTTGACCTGTCATCAGCCTTTATCATCATCACCAGGTGGGTCATTGGACCTGTTTTCAGCGAAGACAGAGAGCTTGTCGTAATAACAGCTGCATCGTTTTAACCCTCAAAGCTTTTTTTATCAGTAGGAGAACATGCGTAGGAGATTAATAGTCCATTGAAATGGGTTGGTTCAATCAAAGCCGATAACTTTATTAGGAAGATGCTTGCCACTTTTCAAATGATCAAAGCTAAACCTCAATGTGTCCTGAAGGTAGAGGCACAATAACAAAGGATCCTCACAGAGCTTTCACACATTTCTCTAATGGCTTTTTGCTCTTGGACACTAAGGATTTGTTCACAATAAAATAACCCAACCTTGATTTTTAGATATACTTATTCCTACTTTCAATTAATACAGTTCAATGATGCCTTGAACCTTTTCCAGGGATTGTTTGGAAGCAAGAAGTTTAACAAACCCATCAACCTGTTAGAGAGTGGGTGGTGGGGTGAAACACCTGTCTGCTCATGATATGAAGTGTTTGACTTTTTATTCATTCAAATATTAATTTTACAGATTTTCTCTCAGTATATGTAGGAGGCAGGTTACTAAAAGTTACTGTATTATATACCTCAAACTACTGAAAAGAATTCCAAGGTGTGTGTTTAAAATCAGTTGTGGCATTACAACTTATAATGAAGGTTTTTATATTAGGGGTGACAATATGTCTAAGGATTCTGAGGAGGAATGACGCTCCGCATAGGAACAATACATTAGAGAATGAGCAAAAATGGCAAGTGGGAAACCAGGAGTTATTGCAATGACATACAAAGTCTGAAAGGAAGCCAACTTTTGAGACTGCAGTGACAAAAATGACAAATGAGACAGATGGTCAAATTTCCCAACTGCACATATAAAATAAATCTGAGTGAGTAAATTGTCATTAAACAATATTTAGCTACAAACAAGCTCAAGACCTAGAGCTATAGCCCAAGGTAGTATAAGCTCTTCTTTAAACTCACTCTGAAACACCTGGAGGTTGCACAAGAATGCAATAATCCAACCGAAAGCACAGACAGTCACATGTACACATACATAGTGATGGCACTGTGTGTGACCTTTGGAGCTTACTTTCATTAAACTCAGCAAGGGGGATATAGGGAAGAGAGAGGGAGCCCTAATTTGAGGACATGAGAGGAAACAAGGAAGTTGACAGAAGACCTTTATGTGGGTGTAATTAGTCTATAGAGGAATAGCCATCATGTGCACCACAGGTAGCCACAGGCCCTGTCTAAATAGCTACCCTTATAAAAGTCATTAAGACCTTTAAGACAGGCAATGCAAGTGTGTGTTACAGTTTGTGTTATGTAAGCAGAAAAGGAAAGAACTACGTTTGTAACGACTGAGAGCAGCAAAAAATATTGTAGTCATTTATCTGAATCGTTTACTGCACTGTATGTGCCTCCATTCAAAGGTATCTGCTTTCAAACATTTAGATATAGTTTCACCTTTTCAACCTGACACATCAGATGTGTTGTCATGCAGAACCATCTGGGAAGTCATTATGAAAAAGTGTTTGGGCAGGAACTTAAGAAAAAGGAATAGAAAAAGAAACAAGTTGCCTTGTGATAAAAGCACAGAGCTGTCACCAGTCAGTTCAGTAAAGAGCTATCAGAAGAGTTTATATGTCAGACTTTTATCATACAAGACAGGAGAAGAGTAAATACATCCTTTCAATCTACAAAAGGCTGCATTTTTTTCCTTCCACTGAAACTATTGGAGGGTAAAATATCTTTGTTTGGTCTCTTGTGAGGAGCTGTGATCCTGCAAAGTCCATGCAGCTAAAACCAAGTTTTTCCAATTTGTTTAAGGATTGCTGCTGCTGACTGTCGTCACACCTAGACCCCACCTGCAGCTGCCCATATATGATGCTGACTGGTATACCCACAACTATTCTGTGGCCAGAAAATTGAAGCTTGAAGCCTGGCAAGAAGAATTCTATTGTTATTCAATGTACGCTAGTATGATTATTTGGCCGAAATTGTTGAGAATATTTGTTCAAAGTTTATTTTTTTGACATTGGTTTTCTTTGTTGAATATATACCTTACCTTGTCATCCTTGTCTGTACATTTATTTGATGTACAACATACTTGAATTCTGGCTACACTGAATGAAACATAAGTATAGATACTAGTTGCGTTTCCATCCAACGGTCAAGTAAATTTAAAGTAAATCTTTGAAATGGCACATCACAGAAAATAAAACTGATCTGAGTTCAACATTTCTATCTACTCTCATCTGCATCAACTCTTCTTAAAAAACTCGTAAATCTCAAGCAAGCTTGAGTTTTTGTAATTCTCAAATCCTAAAATGTTCATACAAAGAAAAAAAAACACTACCAAAACATAATAGTTATTGTATGTGACACTAAAAGTTGCAGTAATTCTGTACCTTCTTCTGTAGGACAATGATTTTTCTCTCCTTGACATCCAGCATGTCCTTCAGGTCTCTGATCTCTCCAGTTAGTGTGCTCTTTTCATCAGTCAAGTCCTGCAGCTGCTTTGTCTTCTTGGTCAGAAACTGCTCCTTCTCCTCAAGACGCACTCGCAGAGCATCTACCTAGAATTGATCAGGAACAGGAAGTTATGATAAATATATAACAACGGCATAATAGAGGGTGATATAAACCTGTACTCACACAGAATATCCAATTTTCACAATGAGGCAGACAGACATTAGACTTTATAACGTAGGTTGACAGCCATCTGCAATAGATAGTCATGGTCAACCATTTGAGAATGAACTAGAATCACTTGTTTGTCAGGCAGCACTTCCGAAAAGAAAAAGCACTCTCAGGAATCCACAAAAAAGATGAAGAAATCCCACACCATGTTTTCTTCTTAGTTCTTAGTCAGGTGGACCATGTGCTATTATTCACCTCTAAAACTCACATCTCTCAACACATTTACTTGTTGACATTTGGAAGTAGTAAAAGTTTGACTTTGATTTAATGTCCACCATATGAACCACTGTAGACTGACTTAGAAAAAGTGTATGTGAAAGTGAAGGATTCTGGAGCCCATCCCATCCTTTGTTGTTGAGAGTGTTGTATGACTGGGCCAGTACTGCTGTAGATCCCACTGCTCACTCATTTCACCCTCACACATTAAAATCCTTTGTATCTGGCTATGTACTATGTGAGATGAAGGATGTCTGAGCTCACTCCAGAAGTAGTTCAGGACATCAGTATTCTACTGCACCACCTATACTGACACACACACACACACACACACACACACACACACACACACACACACACACACACACACACACACACACACACA
>JAOXYM010000014.1:11898008-11915696 GCA_028567055.1 Leptatherina wallacei | reverse complement strand
GTGTGTGTGTGTGTGTGTGTGTGTGTGTGTGTGTGTGTGTGTGTGTGTGTGTGTGTGTGTGTGTGTGTGTGTGCGGGGGTTCTTCTTTTTCTGGATGTATTCTAAACATTACAAGTGACATTAAAGGTTAAGGCTGAGAGAAAACCATGGTAGCAGTTTAATGAAGAAGACTAATCAATGTTGTGAAGAAACTGCAACTACTGGAGCTGAACAACTGCAGGAATGTATGTACAGTCTGTATGTGGATGATGAAAAATATAAAGGCAGATAAACAAAGAGTGAAATAGTCTCATCTATTATATTGAATACTGTTTGTTGGTAACTACATAACTTTTAAATGAATGTTAAGAAACTTTAATATTATGTAAAGCAATCACTTGATGACTAAAGCTAAAAAATAGTTAATCTCTCCTCTGCATGAACTTTTTCAACTTGCCAGAAAATAGACAGATTGTGTAAATTAAAATGCAAGGGAGTGATCAAGGACGAGTAAATGCAGCATGGTTCACAAGGGGGGGTGATAATCAGCATTTTTATATATATATATCTGTAACAGGAAACTTGTATCAAAAGCAAACAGATGTTGGTTGGCATTTAATTACTTCCATTTTAAAACTTTTATGTTTTTTCATTTTTGCTTTTAAAATAAGATGAAGTGTATGTGTGCGAGCAGGGGTGTCACAGCTTCCCCACACTGTATGATAATGTGAGATGAAAAGCTATAAATACAAATGCAGAGGTGGCTCCTTGGTTACGATGGGAAAGTGCAGATATGATTTAAGTTTTCGCATGTTCACAAAAAAGAGCAACACAAGTTTCTGCATTGTGAGAAATATTTTCTGAAATATGAGGTAAAATACACTATAATGCATGGCAAACTTCAGCCGTTTTCCTCTCAAGGGGACACAAGACAAAATAGACACACAAAAAAGTAAAACATTCCACAAACAAGTGGAAAAGCAGAAGACTGACAAGATTTTTTTTTTAAAACTGAGAAAAGATAAACAGATACTACACAGTAACCATGCAGACAGATGGATAACACCTCAGACTGAGTGGGACAGACTATGGAGAGAAACGGCACAGAACAGACTGGTCACCATTCCTTCAAGAGAAGCTGCAAGCATTTTTAGAACTGGGCAAACACCTTGAGTGTATGCCATGTTCCCATGGAAACTCATAGAGCCTGGCAAACATTGTTACCACTTAACTGCACAGAAGCCATTCAATGCAACCTTGAAGATGAGAAGAAGTGATTTTACAGGAGGGGCATGATGTTGTGAGGAGATGGGTGGGTCAACACACAACGTCTGAATGTGAAGTGTGATCAGACAAAGCATTCCTTGTATTATTATATCAAGAAAGACATTTGTTTTTAAGGTGACTCATGTTGCAGTAACTGAAACAGTAAACAGAAATATTTAATATTTATTTTCTGGAACATTTGTCAGCATTCCTACCTGAATATCGTCTTGGTTCACCCTGTATTGATCCTTCACAAATGACGTCCTCACTCCCTCCTCACGCCTAACCCCTTTGTCTCTCTTTACTTCTGGACTCCAGAAGTTGACACTATTCATGCTGTGACCTGTCTTTCCATCCCTTCCTCCATCCAGCTCTCTCCGGAGGGTGTCATTCTCTCTCTGCAGCTCCCTCAGCTGAGCCTGAAGATCATAGGTGGAAACATCTCCCCGTCCAGCTGAATCTAGTGTCTGTGTAAATCTTCCAGATTGCCGCCTCAGACTGGAAGTACCTGCAGAAAGCATGGTTTGGTCTCCAGCAGAATCCGACATGTGATGCATCCCAGTGGATGTGATGTTTGGGCTGCTGCCCATGATTGTTGTCCGGCCAGTGTAGGAGGAGCGGTTGGTACTTCGGCCTAATGTCATGGTGCTTTTGGGGTACCCACCAGAGGGTTCCAAGGTCTCGCGCTCACTGGTATACATGGGGCTGGAAGTGGTGTAGGCAGCACTCAAAGACTGGATGTTCTCCATAGACAGGGTTTTACCACCCGGAGCTGTTGCTGAACCGTGAGTTGAGCCTTTGTCTGCTGCTGGACCAGTTTTGATTTTTGAACCTGGCCTTGACACTGATGCTTGAGCCCCAGCAAGTTTGGATGCTGGTGCAGGCATACCCCCTGACACAGAGCCTGGTTCAAGCCCAGATCGGGACCCTGGTGCTGAGCTCATAGCCTGTTTACCTTTGCCCTGTTTAGGGGACCTTGAGAAGCGTGAATGAGATGTGCTACTATCATTCTTTGCAGCAGCAGACAGCTTGCTGTGTGAGGGCTTGGCTCTTATGTTTAAAGGCATTGCTGTATGGCAAAATATGACGTAAGGAAAGAAACTGTAAGAGTTGGGCAAATTTTCATGTCCCCTTATGGAACCAGAATGAAGAACAGATTAAAGGCCACTTCTCAACCATTCAGTGTTCACCTGTCCATCCCTGCCTGTTTAGGGCTTGAGGCTGAGCCTTATATAGTATTTCTAGTAAAAAATGGCAGTGACTGTTGGCAATGTAGCACTCATACACATAGGCCAGAGGTCTTGTGATTTCCACTACAAAGCAGGTCATCGTGGATTCTAAAGAGGAAAAAATAAGAGAAATATATAGACAAATCAAACTGCAAATGACAGAAAAAGATTTAGTATTAGAAAAAGAAAAAAAATATGACCCTGACATTATGCATTATGCATTACAAATATTCCAAGCAGAACATTTAATCATTTGTAAAACTTAATTCAATCTGCATAAACGCAAACAGCCATACGGGAGACTATAGTCTCTCTCTCTTCCACAGACTCTCTATTTTCTTGGGAGAAAGTCTTCAGGCAGCAAAGAACTGGAAAATAAGCAAGACTGTCGTACCCCACGAGCCCAGAACTACTGATCTTTTAAACAACTTCTCATACAGTTACTACAGCACTTGGTAATCCTCTCTTCCTTATTAAGGATTGTGGGAGTGTTGAGAACAGGAAATCAACATCTATCTTAATGACCAGACTATAGATTAGTGGTGGAACACAGAATACTGCCAGCCCCTCTGACATGTTTGCCGACTGGGTTTGAAAACACAGCCAAAGTCACCACATTAGAAAATACATAAAGAAAGGGGAGATGGACACCATTCAGCACCATGGAGAGCACTACATGGAATTGTTGAAAGCTGCTTGGACTCAAATACCCGCTGAGGTTTGAAGAAGAAAAAAACACTGTACAATTTGTTATGGCCTCAGGAGATTGCAGAGGGAATTGGAAGACCAGCCTTCATTATCTGCCATCCCTTATGGGCAATTGCAAGTATACAGTCAAACTTTGCCAGGCTGTAGACATACCTCAGGCTTCAACTAAAAATAGAGGTCAAAAATAGACACTGAATATAGGCCAAATTCTACTTGGTTCTACAAGAGACTATATATATATATATATATATACTAAGGGAATCAAACTAAGCATAACCCAGCCCATGATGGACCAGATATTGGGAACTGTCTGCAAAGCAGAGGCAAATCCAAATCATAATCCCTCCTCTAATCTAAGAGGATTGGGTGCTGGAAGTCAGTGCACAGGATACAACTGAGAGATTGGTTAAGTCTGCTTGTCAGTCATAACATAGCTGTCAATCCCTTATCCATTATTGTTTGAGACGATAAACTGAGCCTCCCCTGCCAGTAAGGGAATCACCAATTGCGTGAATAATTAAAGTGCATTATGAAAGAAAAGGGTAATTTAATTATAAGATAAAAAAGTTAGGTATCAATATATTTTAAACAAAGGAGTGGCATACATGTCATGGCACTATTATGCCTACATTATTCGCATTAAGATGGAGGTATCCTAACTCAACGGTTCGTTCAACGGCCACGCACCAACTTTACGCAGCTGTACACTCTCGTGTCAAACAGAATGAAATCATAAACGGGAATAAAATAATCATATAACTATAGGACAGATGTGAATGTGCAGATCAAATGTCTGCCACACTTCATGTTGTACCACAACCGCCTCCTTACTTCTGAGTTGACAGCCAGCTGTTGCTGCAGAGGAAAGTCGAGTCACCACCCCAGCTGCAACAGCAGAATTCATAAATGTGCAAGACAATTTATCATCCATACGCGGAGAGTCATGAAGTTCAACATACACCAAACCTACAGTAATGAACAACCAACGGAGCAGTCTGTAACAGGTCTCACACGAAGAAAACGGTCGTTGTGCATGTGACCACGCAACCTGGACACAGACGCCACGAATAATACTACTACGACCACGGCATGAGGGATTAGTTTCTTGCTCATATGCACACGGCTACATGAGTTGGAGCTAGTGCCTTACATAATGATTAATCTGTCACGCAAACTGACCGCACACAATTTCATTTGTTTGAATAATGTTCATATAACGCCACGACGTCCAGGTGTGCGCTCAACGTGTAGCTCCTGCTTACCGGACAGACACCTCTCCATCACTGCTGAGTCCCGGCTGTATCTTGTCCGACCTCGGCGCAGACTCCATGATCTCACCGGCTCAGCTATGACCTGTCCTGCCATTGGGTCCGCGTGGGCGCGCAAAACCCAGCTGGCGCGTGCGCGACCGAGCGAAGTGGTGGGGCCGCTTGAACAGCGATGATTGAACGGCTTCCTTTCCACTACACCTATTCAAGTGTCTGCTGGTTATGGCACTTGTAAACTCTTCAGTTTGAGAAATTCCTTTTGACATATTACAAAAAATTAAAAGGAGCTTTATTCCAGCCCTTTTTTCTCTCTCCCCCCCCCCCCCCCATGCAAACAAATCCGCATGATAGTCGGTTGCACATTTAGAATCCATTGCATGATTCAATAAAAGCTTTAATGTGATAACCTGAGATATTCTACTGCAGTTTGAAAAGTTTGCAAGGGGACTGCAGCTGTTAAGTTTGTCATATTTTCATTCACCATAACTATTTTTGATTAGAGGTTTCACTCTCAGAGAAGAGATGCCATCTGTCAGGTAGAGTTGCCAGATCATGATGCAAAAATGAAAATGGGACTATAGTTCACAGGTTAGAATAGACACAGAAGACTATGGTCACATTCCAAGTGTATGAGGGGATTTACCCTATTTTACTGCTGTTACCATCATTTGCTTTAACTGGATTATCATTTACTACTACATTATTTCTTGCATTGGTGCACAACAGCCCACTGAGACTAAAGTTTTTCCCAGCTTGCTGATAAATCACAGGTGGCTTTTTGTTTTATTTATTTCAACTTGTAAAGCAGTGGATAAAGTTTTAGTTATGTGTAACTTGTAAGAAATCCTCTATAGTTTCATTTCCTCCCAGCATCTGACCAAAGAGAAGTGAAAATTTCACATTGGAGGTTTTTTTTTTCAGGTTGACTACATTACTGTGGTCTTGATATATTATTGAGATGAAGTTACTCAAGTGGATACAACAGAGGTTTATTTGTTTAATCTTACAGAAACATTACAGTTAATTGCAGCCCACAACAACAACTTCTCCTTCAGTCAAAGTTCAATACAGACAAAGATTAATTCACTTTCAGTTTTTTTTTCACCTTTAAGTATGGAATCAGCATCCCATTTTAACAGGCAAAATAGCATATTTTTTTTAGGTCTTTTTTATCTTGTTCATTTTTAAGGGATTTAATGAAACTGAGCCATCACACCTGCTTTCCTTATCATAATGTCTCCTGATATCTGCAATGAATAAAGTCTATTTTCAGATTATAAAATATAACAATTAGTCAAAATGAACAATACAGGCATACAGAAAAAGGTTTTAAAATAATGTACAGTATACAACGAAATATACAAAACATGCCAACATGTAATTGGCAGCATCAATAGTCCGTTTGTGTCAGAAAGGAGGAATTCCACTTATATAGTTCTCCATTAAAGGGTCATCATATAAAACTTTCACTAATTTTGTTGTCATATAATTTGAGGTTATCTGACGACAATGCCATTCTTATTCGATTCCAGAAAATTGGTTGAGCCCTTGGGTTTCTTGGCCAGGACAATACAGACTTTCTGCACAACCTCTTCCTCAGCTGAAGGTACTTCAGTTTTGGGAACATCTCATCAAGCAGAACGAGCACAGCTGCATCCACCTTTTTAAAGAAAGTTTCAGAAATTATTTTGGGGGATGTGAACAATAACATCTCACAGTGGTTAAAAGACTGACACCCACAAAGAATGTACTTGAAAATGCAAAGTTACCTTTTCATCAAGAAGCCTCTGCTGAACCATGAAGAAAGCCTGGCGGATCACACCATTTACCATCTCGCTTCTGTCTGCACCCCTGGACAGCACAAATACTGTCTTCACACTGCTGTGCACAGCATTATGTAGATTATCTATACAAGAAAGTCCAGGAATCCAGTCCCTTTCTTCTAAGCAGAGACAAAAAGTCCTGTTGCCACAGTTCTCAAGATTGACAATCAATTCATTGTAAACCCAATCACTCACAGCCTGGTTCTTGGTGTCAAACACCACAAAAGCATCATAGTGATGACATGAGTCTCTTCCAGTCAGTTGCGAGTAGCCTTTGTGTCCTGCCCACAACACCTGCAGGCAGTACCACACATCCCAGCCATAGAGATGTTGCAGCAGAGGAAGGACAGTAAACGCCACAGCCAAGAAGGAACAGATGAGAAAGGCTAAGCTACCATATATGTCCTGGCAGGAACGCTGGTCCATTGAGAGCACCCACTCCCCTTGTTGAGACTCTGGGAATTCACAGCGTATATGTGTGGTCAAATGAGGAATCTTTACTGAAGTAGTCCGCAAGAAGTCAGCAAACCAGGATGTATCGCAGTCGCATTTGAAGGGGTTGTCATGCAGGGTGAGTTTTTGAAGGACAGTACCACTTTTAAAAGGTGCAGGGAGATGCTGGTGGTTTAACTCTTTGATCTGATTGTGGCTAAGATACAGATATCTCAATGATTTTGCCTCACTGAAGAAATTCTCAGGAATGCCAGTGAGGTAATTGTGACTGAGATCTAGGAGGGAAAAACTAGCACCAAATTCTATGGCTTCATCCGGCAAATTAGTCAGGTAGTTTCGACTCAGGTCCAGGTGACATAAATTGATGAGTGCTGAGATGTTTTTCCATGGTAAATACTTCAGCAAATTGTTGCTGATGCTGAGGGCCTTCAGGCTTATTGGGAAGTTACATAGCACTTCTGGTATCACTGACTTCAGATGATTGTTAGAGATGTCAAGGTATTTGAGCGCTGTCAGGTTTTGGAAGAAATGGGTGTACTTATTGTTATCAGATTCCCACATGATGTCTAGGTTATTTCCATTAAAGTATAAGTATTCCAAAGAATGGCTGACCAGCCATTGATCTATTCGCATCCCAATGCCATTGTTTGCCAGGCTTAGTACTATCAAGTTTGTCAGATTATGAAGGAACTCAAAACGATGCCCCATGCCCCTCATTTTGAAATGAAAGTCATTGTTACTAACATCTAATACGTTCAGAGTGGATTTGAGTTCACTGAAGGCATCGTTATGATAAAGATCGAGTCTATTGTAAGACATATTCAGAAACACTAAATGTTTCATGCTACTAAACACCCCTCCCCTCAATGTTTGGCTCATATAGTTGTAAGAAAGATCCAAGCAAACACATTTTTCTAAGCCTTCGAACACTTTTACATTAAGTCTCAGGATGTCATTTTGAGACAAGTCAAATGTCCTATTATGTCTACAAAACTTTTCTTTAAAGTACCATGGTGGTGGAATTTCACATTTACTGTGCTCTATGGTTCCCAGGTTGTCTGTCTGGGTGGATTCCCAGCTGTCACTTAAAGACATTGTTTCTCGGTCTATTATAATAGGAATGTGGTCTTGGAAAGACTCTGTATACGAGTTTTGGCTCTGTAAATTGTCCGGTCTCACAGTCCTAGATGATCGCTGAGGACAGGATGGAAGGAAACTAAGCATGTTTTGGGACAGATCGACATCAGTGAGATATGGTAACCGATTCAAGGATTTTAAGTTGCATTCATTAATAAAGTTCATCCTCAGCTCAAGCTTTGTTAGAGTTCGAAGTTTGGACAGAACTTTAAAACTTTCTTCTGAAAGATTGTGGAAAAAATTTCCGCTCAGCAGGAGATATTGAAGTCCACTTATGTTTTCCATATATGGGGAGAGGACCAATTCTGGAAATGTCTTTAATGGTTCGTAGTTATAGATGAGGCTGATCCAAGTGAGGCCCGTCAGCTCTCCAAAGAAGGTGCCATTTCGTATAGCATACGCCAGGAAGTTGTCAGAGAGGTCCAATCTCTTCAAATTTTTCAATGGTCTGAAAAGGCCCTCTGGAAACGACTTCAGAGAATTTCCCCTTAAACTTAGGTAGGTGATAGAGCTGTTCTCAGCATAAAATGAGTTTGAATGGAAAAGGAGAGATGCATTTTTAGGGCATGGAAAGCAAGGCCTTGCCGCATGGTCACAACGCTGACAATTCCACTCTAAATTCAGTTCTTCAAGGGCAGTCAGGTTGGCAAATGCTCCTTCTGAGACCTCTGTGATTGTATTCTCTTTTAAATCCAGTACCTTCAATGAGGATGGCAGTCCCTTAGGGACAGTTGTCAAGTTGTTATACCCTAAAGTAAGGTTTTGGAGTTTAGGGAGCTCTGTTAAAACAGTCTCATTAATGTAATAAGACTGGTCGCAAGGGTTTGCATAAAAGCAGTTCTTGGACAGAAACAGTGTTACAAGATTTGGAGTGTTTAGAGGGGCAGTAATCCTCACAATGCAGTTATTCTGTAGATCGAGCACCTGCAGGCTTTCAGGAAACCGTGGAATGGAGGTCAGGCTGTTTCCCGACAGATACATTTCTGTCAGATTTTTCAGGCTCATAAAAGCATCACGGTGGATCTTCATTTGGCATGAAGGGTTCTCTGGAGCTCTCAGCCTACCTGGTTGACAATTACCCATTAATTTCAGAACTTCAAGGTTTGGGACACCAGTGAAAGCATCTGGGCCTACGTATTGAATCTTAGTCCGGCTCAAATTGACTAACAACACCGAGTCAGCCTTGATGTGGGGGATGGATATTAGCAGTCTGTCAGCGCAGTCCACTGTTTCAGAATTCACATCAGCATCACATGGGAAAAACTTGACGTTTATAGTCCACCCAAAAATAAAAAGTTGACTCAAGAGGATCATTTTCACCAGAGCCTAAAAAGGAGAGAAAAAATTCAACTCAGCTGCTTGTTGATGGCTCAGAAAATCTAATTAGAGGAATTTATTTAATTCACATGTAACAAATGGTATGCAACACATTCAATTAATATTGTTAGTAGTTTAGAATTATGAAAAAATGATCTAAATTACAAATACAAATCTGCCCCTATGACAATGCGAGTTTGCAATTTTCTCACAGTTAAATAAAGCACATCTCTCATAGTAAAATGTCATGGCACGAGACTTACCGCAAGTGGTGAAAGATGCATTTTAAAATTCATTTCAAGCTGCTGAAATTTTTAATCCAAGTGGAGAGTGCACAGGTATAGAAGAACAAGTTGTCTGTGCAGTGACAAGAAACAGGTTCTATTTCTGCAGAAGTGAAAGTATGTGGTCATAAATGCAGCAGTCTGATGCAAAACCATGTGATACACAAGTCAAATTCATTGTCCAAAAATGGTGAACGGTTCACACTCATACGCCTTTAATCGCATCATGGCTTCTCACAGCAATTAATAGCGCATTTCTTAATCACACATACTCACACAATACTCATTGTTGCACTGAGACACTTGAGAATAATGACTAATGAGACCAAAGAGAATACTGGGACTATGTGGGAGTTCAGCGTTAGCCAAGAATATTAAATGCAGACATCAGCCTTAGTTATTTACAGTACTAAATACTTTTCAAACATTGTCTTTGAGATGATAAATGCTTTTAAAAAAAAATCCATATATCTATTCTGTAGAAGCTGGAGTCTATCTCAGCAGTCACTACCAAGAAAGGCTACCAAATCATCTTTAGGCATATATTTAAAAAAAAAAAAGTTTCCACAGAGGCTTTTTTATCTTTTAATAGTCTATTGACAATGAAAAGTAACATAGTGAGGGAATCATCCATTGGTGGACTAAATTGATTATTTTTAAAAGAAAACCAACAATTTTCTGAAAGTGAGAGCCCGCCAGCCTTGACACTGATAAACTCTCAGATCGCAACTATCTTTGCATTCTGGTTTTATTTCAATGGCAACACACCACCTCAAAACTTTCATATCTTGCATGGTAACAATGCTTTTGTGTCAGGACACTGTCCTCATAAAACCCAAAAGACACCTGCAGGAGTACTCAAAACATCCGTTGTGGTAGTTCCATCTAAAAGGATCAGTTTTACCATCATGACACACACCTGACACGCGCACACAGAGAAAACAGTACCAGTCAAAATACTGGTAAATGTACTGCTTTAACATTTAAAAACTTTCCAATTGCACTCACAAAGACTCATTCCACACTGTATGCATTTTCATAATCACTTTATTAAGTGCACTGGATCATCATGTCAGAAGAGCAGACTTCATTTAAAAAAAGTAACTTTGAGCACAGAAAAGATTGATTATAAAATCATGTTTTCATCCAAACAGTCCAAACAAAGCTCATGCACACCAAAAGCCCTTTTCAGCATTTAAAGACACTTAAAAATAAAAGTATCAATAATAATAATTCTGTTTAATCAAAACCACTTTTATTTCAAATGCTATTTAATGTTAATTTCCCATCCACCTATTGAACATACCCAAGACATTTACAAGAATCCTAAAATAATAAGTAAAGAACGGTTAACAAGTATATTATGATAAGAGAGTGCTCACAATGCTTTGGCTTGGATCTAAAACAGGAACATTAACGTCACGCAACTGTGCATCCTCAAACGTACAATCACAGATTCAAGTGCTGAATTACCCACATAGCGATGTTCATAAATCCGTCCGACTCTGCATCCACCTTGGACAGAGAGTGGTTGTTCCCTGGGTACCATAGTAACCTAAGCAAGACATGGTAGAGCATTAGTGAACAAGCCACAGTAAAACATATGCAGAGCATTTCTAACGCAACAAATGAACCCTGCTACTTGAATGTCTGCTTACCGAACAGGGATCTGCTTTGCTTTCAGAGCTTTGTAGTATTCAATTCCTTGCTTGTTAGGTACACGCTTGTCATCTTCCCCTAAAGTTAGCAGTACTGGTGTCTGTACCTAAATAGGAGATTACCTTGAATCACATTGTGTAACAACAACAATGAAGTCACATGGACACAATCCAAAAGGTTTACAGATACATACCTGCTCCAAATGTTTAATGGGGGACTTGTTTAACATTTGTTCCCAAACAGCAGGGTCAGGTAGACAGTCTGGACTGTAGTCATAGCCAGCCTCAACCATACACCTGTAAAAATCACAGTTTATTATCAGCAGGGAGAAAATAACAATTATATGACTGCATGAGGTTTATAGTAGTCTAGTTTCAAGAAGAACCCACATTTCTGGTGAGGCACAACAAGTAAACTGCTTTAATCTGGAAACTAAAATTAATTTTCTTTTGCACCGTCTCTCCCAACAGCTTCTCTCTGTCCAAGCAGTGAGAAGTAGTTCCCTGACAGTAATGTAAGCCGTTGCCATTTCCTTGGAAACGACAACATTAGTGAGCTCTGCAAATAAACACTTGAATAGTAGCAGCCTCCCACAGTGAAGGATTAACATAGGTAGTCCGTTTACATCAAGGGCTGCTTGTTGGGAATATGTGATACAAATTACAGACAGTCCAAAACACTGAGGAAAAAGAAAACCTGTATTTGAATTTTTGTTTATTACTTATGTGACATAAAACACATAAAAGATGATAAAAAAAAAATCATAATTATTTTGCACAACTTTCATATAATAAATAAACAAATGTGGACAAAAGGGAAGGAGTGTGCATGCCACGACATACCAGTCTGGGATGTCTGTGCTGCCGATCATAGAAGCCAAATTGATGACAGGGTTGCGGGCCACACAGGCCTTGTAGAAGCCTGGGTATTGACCAATCAGATGGCAGGCAAGGAAACCCCCATGGGAGCCCCCAGAAACAGCCACTTTCTGCACATCAAACTCACTACTTTTCAGAACACTTTCAACAGCAAACTGGTGAGAAGAAAACATTTACATCAGGTAAAAACTAGCAATTAATAAAGTACTGCTAATCAAAACCAGAACTTAAACAGAAACTTATAAATCAAGTGCATAAACAATGATTCCATGATAAAGCAATGTTGAAAGTCAGTTTTACAAGTAGCAGTAGAAGATACGTTTTTGCTTTGAAAAACACAACAGCTTTGAACATCGATTTCTCACCTGGACATCTTTGACATCCTGGGTGCCCACATTGCCCGGTAATGAGAGAATACTGTCCTGACCGTAGCCGATAGAGCCCCGATAATTTACTAAAAACATAAAGCAGACAATAATAAGTCTTATTAACACAAACACCAATGGACAACACCATGATGTTGAGCTGAAGAGATTTAGACACTAATGTGTACTAGTGAGTAGTGAGTGTGAGACAGTGATGTCTGTTTTTTCAGATTTTTGGTTACTGTAATTTTATAACTGGCAAAACAGTGTATATTGATTGTTTTTTTGTTTTGTTTTTTTAAGGCAGAGGGCTCCAATATCATCCGTTAACCATAATGCTTTCATTTATTCCAGTAAAACTATTGCCTGTCAGGTCTGAATCAACATTTGCGTGCTTTTTTTTTTTTTTATTTGGCTTGTTATTATATCCAAGACACATATTTCTTTATTTCATCTTTTCTAAATATTGATAACTACAAGAGCACAATCAAAACTTATTTATGATTATTTCTCAGCTTCTGAAGAAATCTAAAGATTTTGAAGGTTAGCGACAACTCAGAAAACTGAGGTTTCAGGAGGCTGTGATCGAACAACGTAAAGTTTTTTATGTTTATTTGTCCCAGCACATGGAACGCTTGGATCTCAAATTTTTGTATTTGGTGAGTGAACAGTTGGAAATGGCAATAAAGCTGAGGAAATGTCCCTTTAATTTGTTGACGAGTGAGATGACTGTAGTAAACAATTAAGAAAGGGAACCTGGATTACAAAACTGAAACTCCAGTGAGAATACCGATCAAATGTAAATGAGATTTTTAAAAAGCATTACACAGAAAATGAATGAGCTCCATGGAAAGGAAAATATTATTTTATATAGCAGAAAACAAATTCAGCTGTGCAAAAATGAAAAACCCTTGCTGTGGTGTTTCCCCAATGAGGAACAGGAAACCCAGACAGACTACTTTTTACAGGTAGCACAGTACCACACAGATTCTGTGGAAGATGTGAAACAATCATATCCTAGAACTGGAAGGCCCCTTTCGCAAACAGATCCCATGGCTTCAGATTTATTGGCAGCTGCTCAGTCAAACACGTTAACCCTGCCCCGTTGAGGTTGATGATGCAACGAAAGAAATACGTCACACCAATACTTAATATGAAATCTCTCGTCTTAGCCAAGCATTACGGAAAAGTTCCTGTAACCAGAGAGGCATTCTAAATACTAAACTAGCTCTGCATGTGTGAATGCCAGGGCTGACATGGCTGTTCTTACAGTATGACAAAAAGATAACACCTGCTGATAAGGAGGAATTGGGGGAAAGTAAGGCTCAAGTATTGTTTTCTAAAATGCCCAAATAGAATCAAAGTATTCTCTACATGATGAAAAGGAAATCATATGCATTAGGAGTACTACGAGTTACGTATTCATAATGCTAAATACAGTATAAAACGAATATAGCCAATTACGAGACAAAAATGTCTTTATTAATCAATACCAGTTATGTCAACATTATTTGTTGGATTAAGCAGATTTATTCTGCCCTGTGTTTGCAGTACGCTTCTTTAAAAACAAAGCAGATATTTCAAGTGTCAACGGGAAATAAGAGAGAAAAAAAAAAACAAAAAAAAACATTGTAGTCTCACTGCTAAAACCTTCTGCACTGTAAATGTGTTTGCCTTATTTTCTTATAATCATTCTGAAATAATTTAAGGATGATGTCCAACATCTCAAAACTGGCAAATCATGAGCCCAAATAATTGGCCAAGTGATTTACTGGTCTAGTCTGGAGAACATTATGGAAAACATCTGATAGTATGGATGAGCCTTATTTCAAGAAATGAAAACACAAATTGAAAGCATTTTATGTTAGATCAGATCTTTACAAACAATGGACAAATCTAAAGCACAGTTTAAAAAATAAAGGAAAGTTGAACCAGTCATGCCTTGCTGTGCCCTCAGTGGCCAATGAAAGAATTTCTGCTAATTTCTCACTAGCAGATTATGTTTTTTATGTTATAAGTGGTAACGACTTACCTAGAAAAACATTATAGCAAATCATTAGTTATTATGATGCAAAATCATTTTTCATGCGACGGAGTTGCACATTATGGAGAAAACTGCATATTTCAAGCCGCATCGTGTACTTCTACATCAAATAATAATGGTTTTGTAACATGAAAGTACTTCACATTCTTTAATGAACTCACCCAGTAATACAGCAAAGCCCATCCTGCACAGCACGGAGCAGGACAGAAGCCATTCAGCTACAATCACAGAGTGAGGACCGCCTAATGAAAGAAGCAAGCCATGTGTAAACAACTTGTAACACACAGTTTCCTTTAAGGAGAGTTCAAATATTTGGGTTATAAGCTCTGTTAAAAAAGACCAAGCTTTGTTTTCAGAATATGATTAAACATTTTCCCACTAAGCGCACCATTGTCATAGCAACCACAATCTGCAATGCTGATCTCATCAGCAGTAGCTCTTGCCTTAACTGACTCAAATCCAAACACAACTCAATCCTAAAAATAAATCCAGCATGGATTAATGGCACAGGTTTATTACTTACAAAAGAAAAGTAGGTTTATTTCTTCTTATATCATCAAATCGTTTTTTTTGCTTTAAAAAACAAATTAGAACCAGACTCGGGGGAAACCAACCATGAGGGGTGACGATAAGAGGCAGCTTCATTTGATCCTTAACCGCCTTTGGTTTGATCAGCAAAGCTTCAAAATCAAGGCCAGCTGGAATAGAGAAAAATCTGTTAGCAACATTTCATTCATCACATAAGTGGCAAAATCTTCCTTTTTCATGAATGCTTAACTTAAAAACAGTCATCCGTTTCATATCTGAAGTCTTTTCGGATTAAACAGGTAAATTTTTTATTAAATATGTATTTTTTCAATCAAAATTTGCTGGGAACTTAGGCAAAATGATGCAATTTGTGCCCATTGTCAGCTGGACTTTCAACTTATTCAGCTTCTTTCAGTTCTGGGTGTTGTTACTGTTGTGGTATCTGCTAGTAAACACAGGCACTTTAGGCTGAAGGTCACCATTTAATATAAAAACAAGCTGATCTGTAACACAGAGGATTTGTGTTGCTCTCCACATGTACTTTCAATTGATAACCTATTATTAAATGAGTCTTCTGAATGCTAACCAATCAACAATGCACCAAAAATGTTTCACTTGACTGCCAATAGGAGTGGCTAGACTTCCTGTTACTTCATATCAATTACAGTACAAACTCGAACATCAGCATCAACATGATGTAGAAAGCACAGAAGCACAAAGAGGTGTTAGTTAACTTTGCTGAACAATCAAAATGAGCTTAAAAAGGCAGAGTTGTGAGAAAATCGTGAATCATATATGATGATGACTTTCATGCGAACCGATTCATTTCCCATACCACTTATTAAAACTCAAAACTCTGGCATTTGCTTATAATTACATTTTTAAAAAATCCATGACATGTTTTTTCATTTTATGAAAACACACATAAAGAAGAAGCTGTGAACTAAGAGATAATAGATTTTTATCAGTGATATGACTGTTAACTTTACATATAGTTACCAAATACAGTATTATAAACACAGCTCCTGACTAGATTAGGGCAAGCTAATCTAGGCAAATGTCATTTGGTACAAGTCTTATCTAGATATCTTAATTGCATAGAGGCATGTTATCTACTAGGAAAAAAATTATTTCCTTTAATTCCTGTCAGAATACCCAAAAAAAAAGAGAAAGAAAAAAATAGATTTTTCTTACGGTATTGACTGTTGTCTTGCTCTGGGGGAGGAGTGAAAGTCACAATCTGCCATTCAACATCTGGCAATGTCTGAGAGTCTTCCAAGGTAACCCACACCACTTCTTCCTGGGAATCCCCGCCTGGAAGGAAACCCACTCTCTGGACACAAAAAACAACATTGCCATAAGAGACAGTGGCACTTCTATTATATCATTTGTCTATAAAATACTTTATTCACACCAAGTTAATAGGTTAAGGGTGGAAAAAAAGTTTTTTTTTTTTTATGAAAACACTGATCCTACCAGACTTGGGGGGCTGTTGGGAGAGCAGCAGCTGACCACCATCAGGTCTCTCTCTATGTTTAGCAGACACCAGCTACCAATATCAGATTCTGCAAAAACACAAAAATGACCACCCAATAAGGAAAAAAACTAAAATATTAAAACACCATCCTGAGATAAATGACATCAGTTAAAAACTGTATTGAACGCAGATACTCACTTGCAGTCAGAGAGGTGATCCTCCCTGTGCTTATATCAACCATCAAGAGATCCTGTTACACCAACATCAGACATGAATGTAAGTAAACTGCACTGAAATCATTTTGTCTTCTACACCTTATTTTGCACTATAGAACTGCTGGTAGCTGATTGTACCTTGCGGCTGCGCTGTGGACAAGCAATGATAATACGCTGACTATCAGCTGACCAGCACTGGGGTGACAACTGAGAGCTGTAGATGCCAGTGAACCCATCTGTGAACCCAAACAGACACAAGGAGACACATGTTTTTTAATGCATACAGAGGGCTTTATATAGAGGGAAAATGCTGTGCTTATGTGACCACAATAAATTCCTTACCTTCTCCAGGTCGCTTCACAACATCCACCACCACTGAGGTCTTCTTAGTATACCAGTCATACTAAATAAAGCATGCAAGAGATGAGCAAAGCCCGTGAAAACAAGCGTTTCTGCTTACTTGGAAAAGTACTGGATGTTGTGAAGGAAATTGACTCCAGCTCATCATTTTCATTTAAAACAGCCCTCTTTGTTAAAAGGAAAATAAATATGTTAATGATTAAAAGAGGCTCCATTCTGTCTTACCATACAGAGTCTGCTGCACTGCATGTGTGGCCCATAGACGGAACATTCTAGATACACAATACGGCACTGGTCTGGGCTCAGCCTTGGGGAGGACACTGCGCTGCTGCCTGATGAAAGCTGCTCTAATAAAGCCAATAAACAAAGACACATGTTAAAATGGACTACAATTTCATAGGAACATTGTATGTGAAAGTTTAAACTTTAAATATTAGCATTTTACATTCAAATGCACTTAAAGTTTATAACTCTTTGATAATAATTATCCTTACAAAAATATAAATTGAGAGAACAAGGCTGAAAGCAAATGCTTTTACATTATAAATACACACACACACACATACATATATATATGTATATATATATATATATATATATATATATACACATATATATATATATATATATATATATATACACACATATATATATATATATATATATATATATATATGTGTGTATATATATATATATAT
>JAOXYM010000014.1:11865084-11893902 GCA_028567055.1 Leptatherina wallacei | reverse complement strand
ATAGATAGATAGATAGATAGATAGATAGATAGATAGATAGATAGATAGATAGATAGATAGATAGATAGATAGAAATTTTTGTACATACTCTCCCTTGATTTCTGTGCAGTTTCCTGAAGCCCCAGAGTAAACCACAGACTTGTCATCGTGGAATAAAATATACTGTCGACAAAACTTGACATTCTCATTTCTCTCCAGATCACGCTGGTTCCATTCTGCAAATGAAAATAAACTACACTAGTGAACAGTAATCATCGTGTAAAACTTTTTTTGGCGTGGCATAAAATTCAATTTACCTGTGTAGATGTTACTATATTTGCCTCCATACTGAGAAGTGACAACTGGTCCCACGTCTGCTCTGCTCAGAGAGGGGAACAGGCTGAGCTCTCTGTAGAGTTTGGCGATTTCCTCCGGGTGGGTCATCACCTGACAGACAGCAACAGAGTGAGCACGCCTCAGTGACACGAACTGTCTGACAGCGAACAATGCCCTATTCATGTCCTAGCTTGGAAGCTAATCTTCATACAAAGTTTCGCTCAGTCTAAAGCTAAAAACACAGGACAAAATAGAAATAATATTATACTAATTTGTCATGCGAAGCAATCGAACAAAGCAGCCGAGTGAGAACGGTAGTTTTTTCCAGTAGGATTTAGCAGTTAGACCTATTTGACCAGGAACTTCCTGCTTTAGCTGACAGCAAACAACTAAACCAGTGTCTTTCTGCTAGCTTTACTTGAGAACTGGCTAATTCAGCTGTTCCCAAAATTGTGACAACACAGCTCTACCAGCTCTGAAACTGCACTTATGGACAAGTACCTTATCTATAGAAAACAAAATAATGAATGGCGTAATTCAATTAGTTACATTTATTCATACCTGTGACTCCATAACAGGGAGTGAACGTGTTGCTAGTCTGCAAGTATCAATCCAGTTGACAACACAATGGAGTATTGGAGTAAGCGATCCAATGTAAAGCTAACCACTAAATATGCAAAGAAATGATACAACTTCCTGTTGTCAAAATAATAGAGCATTCAATTCAAATAATTCCTTCTTATTCCGAAATATAATAAGTCAGGGGTAAATTTTATGTTGAATAGGAATACATTTACAAAATATGTAAACAACTTACAGCGTCGTCTTTCGGGAAGGTTTATTCGTGTTAGTAATGCGTTCGTGCTATTTTATTTTGTAGGCAAAAAGTTCAATTTTTTACAGTCACTAGTTTCTGTTACGACCGGAAGTCGTAACAGAAATTGAAACGTCCTTTTGATATTCGACTACTTTTCAAAAGTTGATCAATTACTGCAAGTTTTTTTTTTTAGCTTGTCTAAATAACCATCTATGTAGACAACTTAAACATTTTGAATAACTTTTTGGGTGTGAGTGTGACAGCTGCTACATAATGTTAAGCATTTCAGGATGCAAACCCTTAACATCTGCAAACTGTTTAAGATTAAAGTTTGTGGCAATGGATAGACTATGCAACTGATGGCAGGTATTGCTAAAAGTGAATAAACCAACTGTTATCAAATATTACAATACAAATAGCCTGAAGAACTAGCCAAAGCTCTAAATGAGCTTTAAGGTTTGACACCCAGAATTCTACAGGAAAATGTGTAGGAATTTTCAGCATGTCCTTGGAACAGATGAGAGTCCCCAAGCTGTGGAAGAAGTCCATCACTTTTCTCTTGGCAAAATTCAGTTCTTGCAAGCACTTTAATGACTCAGACATGTAGCCCTGACTTTGCATGGGAAGTCCTTTGAGAAGTTGGTGAAGGAAGATCTTTTAAGCCATGGGCATGGCCCTATTAAACCCCAAAATGTTTGCTTAGACCCAGGAGGGGAGTGGAGGATGCTTCAATCACTTTTCTTAACCTCCTAATGAGGCATACTGAGGGCCAGACACATGCCAGACTTTTATTCATCCCTGTTGTGAGATCAATCAAAGTCCTATATTATACACTCTATACGAACAGCCGTAGGAGTCAGCATGAGAACAGGTACATCCTTTCACAGATGATGCTATGACTGTTAGTCTGCTGTATAGTGAAGAGGACAACTTGGGCCTGTGGTTGGGCACTTTGTTAAATGGTGCAATGAAACCCACCTACACCTGAACATGGAAAAACAAAGGACATGGTTGATTTTAGGAGGCCCTCTCACCCTCCATCGTACATAGAGATGGTGGAATATGAATACCTTGGTATGGTTTTTAGACAATAAGTTTAAATTTGATGCCAATGTGGAAGCACTCATTAAAATTGGTTATTGATGCATGTGCTTCCTGAGAAAGTTACAGGTTTCTACTGTGGACAGAATTTCTGATACTTTTTATGCGTCTTTTATTGAATCAATTCTGACGTTTTCCATTATTGCCTGGTTTGGATTACAACGACAGATTCTGCAAAGTTAATTAAGCGAGATGGTGAAGATGGTCAGTAGAATAAAAAGGCCTCACACAGATCTCCCTTCCTGCTGGATATGAGCAGCAGGTGATGTGGACAGCTAGAGCCACTGTGGGAAACAAGAACCACCCTCAAGGAGTTTGAACTGCTTCCCTCAGCGTGTTGATGGAGAGCCACACAAATGAAGTGCAACAGGATTTTTAAAAAAAACTCCTCTTATTCCATTTTAGTGATTTTATTCGGTGATTTTATTAAAGAGCATGTTACATGTGGATTTTGTTTTTATTGTTTGCTGTTGTGACGTTTTCTTTTTAGTTGACCTGTCTGTAAACAAAATTTCCAGTTCGGGTCAGTGGATAAATAACTTGACTTCTCTTTTGGTATCAGTTCTTATAGGGTTTAAAGGAAAGAAAAGCGCAGAGAATAGAGCTAAGTAATGTTCAAAGTAACAAAACACTGATTTAACAGTGACTTATGGAAAAACAGAAATGCAAAGTATTATCAAGGATGGAATGAAGGAAAGAGGGCAAACACGATAAGAAGAAGAGGAAAAAGGACAGGATCTAGAATACAAAGGGCAATGGGAGCGGTACTGGAGGAAACGGGAGCCTAAAGGGTAAAACTAAGATTGGGACACTTTACATAATGGGTTAGCATTACTTGGGACAATATGCATTTTGTAGCCAAAAAGAAACAATAGAACATGTGAAGGTCCAGTGCATAGAAGGATAAAGATGGATAAAAGATTCAGGAGAAACAAGTGTTGTCTGAACTTTCAGACATTTTACAGAATAGTTCAGGAGATGTTTCAGGCAACATCTTGAGTTCCACTCCTTACCGGCTGACGGCGATAATGCGCTGTAACGTTTGCGAGACGCTAATAAAACTCCAATAAACACCGGAAGAAGAAGAAGAAGCAGGCAGCCGCAGCAGTGTGTCTCTGTCAGTCAGCTGGCAGGTAGGTGGGGTCACAGAGAGCCAAGATGGCTGACTTTGAGGAGCCGCTGTCAGATGAAGAGAAGGTTTGAAGACTAAATCATTATTCACTGCATATTGATGTAATTAGTTTGGAAGTATATATGATTCATGCTTATGTAGGTTATAGATTATGTTCTTAAAAAAGATTGCAATAGTGTGGTGACCTATTGAAATGATAAACTTGTGTTTTTGAGATACCATCAGTTAACTAGCCCATGCTAGTGAAAGCTTATAGTTTGCTAGCTGCGGTATCGAGTGTTTATTGGTGGTTTAACCCCTGCATGTTAGAAACTTTTTCATTGTCCAATAAAAGTATGTACACCCACATACAAAGGCTGTTTAGCAGCGTCCACGCTAGGCTGCATAAACTACATTGGGGGGGACTACGTGCTCCTCTCATGATGTCAGCTAACATTAGGAGCTACCGTTACTTTGCTTTAGATTTCTGGGTCAAACAGATTCAGTTGCAGCTGAAATGCTGCAGTTGGCCTGGGATCAGTATGGTTAGAGCCTTGTGGTGGCTCTCTGAAGACTTTCACAGTTGCACACAATGCCATTTGGAGGCAAAAGTTTATAGAAGCAACTTTGCTCTGTCTCTCTTCCACAAAAGGTAAATGCAAAAATAAATCAACCGACCGCTTACGGCGATTTCAAACCTTAAAGCAAGAGAGGCGTCCTTCCCCTCATTCAATCTGGAGGGTTTTATGAGAGTCTAATGGCCTTTTACAGTCAAACAGAGAACGTTTGCGAGATATTTGAGACATAATACAATCCAGACGAGTTATTTTACATATAGGCTACTCTTTAAAAGTAATCAAGGTAATCTTCACTGCATGAACAATTTCCCTGCAAGTTGGGGGGATAAAAGAAAGACGATTATTTATTAAGTCACGAAAACTGCACCTAATTATTATTTTCATTATTTAATTGGATTCATTTTTTCTAACGAAGTAACCCAAGGATATCAAGTTTACTATTCTAGATGGGTAAAATACTAGGAAAATATAGCAATGTGCAGTCAAAGATTTTGAGTTGGTGATTTATTGAACTGTTTACATTTTATGATTTAATTAATTATGGATGCTTTAATTGGCTTTGTCTGATTCTTAATTGATATGTTTTAAACCAAATGTCTTTAGTCCTTCTTTGTATTAGCTTAACAGATGTAATCTTAGAGTTACGCAGGCTTTACCAAAGAAAGATAGATAGATAGATAGATAGATAGATAGATAGATAGATAGATAGATAGATACTTTATTGATCTCCGTGGAGAAATTCAACATTTCCAGTACAACCCATCCAAGAACAGACAACAACATAGACAATAGACATAACAGGATCAGGTAGACTGAGGCAGCAGCCACATAACGGCGCTTAAAGCAGCCAGTAGAGAGAAAGATGACATGAGGAAAGGGTGGATGAGGGAAAAAAAAAACAAAGGATAGGGGTCAAAACTTTAAGCCAAGTTTGTAATAACAAAATTGTTAAAAAACTAATTGCAAATTTGAATAAATGCATTTTTTGATTATAAGATGAGTATGTGTTTTTTTTTAATTTTGTTTTTGCTTGATTTTTGTTCATGACGACTGAGAGTCATATTAATCATGGACTCTATCACTGTCTTGGTTTTTTTGTTGTTGTTTTCATCATGACCATTATGATTGAATTAATTGGATGCATTGAATTTGCTTCTACAGGTCCGCATAGCGGCCAACTTTGTGACTCATGCCCCCCCTGGAGAATTCAATGAGGTCTTCAATGGTGAGACATATATGTGGCAAGATAATGATTAGATTATGATACAGAATTATTTAACTACTTGGCTTCTGGATTATGTATTTCATCCTTTTGCCTCTTAAGAGCACGGACCAAACAATGGTTTCTTTTTGTCTTATTAGATGTGCGGCTTCTTCTTAATAATGACAACCTTCTTAGAGAGGGGGCTTCACAGTAAGTAACATTTAACTAACATCTGAAATTCAAATATTTACAAATTACACAGTTTTAAACACCAAAGCTTTTATTTCCAATAAGATTTATAATTTATGTGGCAATGATTAGTGCAGAAATATTTATTGTACTACAATGTAATAATTTTCAGAAAAAGATTTTTCCTAAAAAGCATGTTTTTATATGTTATGAGTGTCTGCTATATGTTTGTACCAATTTTCTATTTTTTCTCCCAGCTCCTTTGCTCAGTATAATATGGATCAATTTACTCCTGCAAAAATAGAGGGATATGAAGAGCCGGTATGTTTTATTTTTCAAATTTCATTTTTGAAATGCAACAGCATGAGACGAGATTCTTTAACCACTCTTGTCATTCCTTTATAGGTCCTGATCACAGAGCATGGTGACTTGGGTCAGGGACGTTTCCTGGACCCTCGCAACAATTTATCCTTCCGCTTCGATCACCTAAGAAAAGAGGTCAGTGACGTGCAGCCCTATGACGGAGAGACGGCTCTGAGAAGCTGGAGAGATGCCTGTGATACTTTCCTCAGTGCCTATGTCAAAGAGCACTACCCTACTGGAGTATGTACGGTAAGTTTGTATGCAAAATGTCGTCACAAAATAAGAATTTAAGCTTCACTTGGTGGATTCTATCCTGACACATCATGTCTATGTAATGCAGGTATATGGGAAAACGGTTGATGGTCAGCAAACAATTATAGCCTGCATTGAAGGGCATCAGTTTCAACCCAAAAATTTTTGGTACAGTATCCTTTCTGCAAACAGCTGTTTTGAATTTTTAATTTTCATGAAATGGCAATCTTTGTTTTTAAGTATAGCTTCATCTCTAATACAGAACTAAAATAATAGGTGGATTGTTCGATCTTTTCAGGTTTTATTTATGCTTGATATGCTACAGTCTGACTTTTGCTTTTTCTCACAAAGGAATGGTCGCTGTAGGTCTGAGTGGAAGCTTACCATTGGTGGGTCCACTGCACACGTGGTTGGAGTATTGAAAATCCAGGTAAGTGTGTGTGTGTCTACTTTCAGGTAAGGGCCAATTCATTAACCTCCCCTGGGAGATATTGATCATTTTTCTAAAGTTTGATCTAATGACTTTCCAAAATTCAATCCCCAATTAAATGTCATGCATGAAAAATATATTTCAGGGAAAATACATTTTGAATTTAAAGATGTTTTTTTTTTTGCTTTTTTTTTTACATTCAGCCTTGTGAATGTAACAACTGGAATTATTTATTTATGAAACTGCACTTGGACCACATCAAATATAACTTGATCGGTTAAACAGGACTGGACTCTGCTACTGGCTCCTATAAACAGAGGGGATGACATTTGTAGGCTGTACTGATTGGCCTACAAATGTAGGGCATGCAATACTGGCCTATATTACATTATTATATTCTTTGTAACAATCAATTTTATCTGCCAAGAAGGATACTCATGTTTAAGGGGATGACTGTATGGTCATTTCCAATTGTTTCTCAGTTTGTTGAACAGCTGTAGGTTTTGTCATTGGACAGTTCAAGGAGGAACATTCTGATCAAAAACAAACCTGGTAATGGGCCTTAAGACATCCAACACCTATGATGATGGGAAGCTCTTCGGAAATGTTGGTTAAATTGGTGTGTTTGGAGGTCAGTACCCATGGAAGACTAGTGCTCACAGAGCACCACCTCAAAGTCAGACTAAAGAGAAACTGGGGGCCATTTTGGTAGGGCTGACTGACATGAACCAAAGTCTTTTTGGTAGTACTTAGTTAAATTATGATAAACAAAATGTGCCGGTATTTTATACAAAATGTGAAAAATATTTATTTTTTGCTTGATGTCAGTCCCTTTTAATTAAAGACTGTAAACAAATTAGAATCCTTCAGGTTTCACTCTTCTGCTCAGCAAAGCACATTGTGCAAATGACAAAAATAAAAGTTCTTCCTGTTTTGAAAATATGTAACTGCATAGTATGTATTCACATGTAAATGAGAAAATAGATTTTAAAAAAGTAAAAAAAAAAACAACAATCTGTTTTATTAAATTTATCTCAACCTGAGAGGTAGCAAGTCTGTTACTATGGGCCTTTTCAAATATCCAAAATGTCAACAACAAAAATAGCCATATCATTTCCTATTTGAATATATCAGACTGCCGAGTGAAATTGTTAAATATAAGGATCATACACTGGCTGGCATCCCCTGCTTTTACAAGTGCAACATCATATCATAAAATCACCTTTTGAACCAGTGTGTGTTTTGTTATCAGTCGTACTTGCATGTAAAATGTCTCGGGGAACGTTAGTACTCAGTGATGGGAGCTAAAAGTTTAAAATTCCAGTCAAAAATGGTGTAATTTGCATGGGATGGAACCATTTCCCCACAAAGAATAGGCTAAAACCCTAAACAAAGATATGCCAGTCAGTTTAAGAAGAAGCCATTGTCACTGTTTTTAGATGGTCAGGGTTTGTTTTGCTATTGTGATTTTTGTTGAATTTTTCTTGTTTCAGGTTTAAGAAATATCTTCATAAAACTAGACTGACATGTTGTCTTTGAAAGTACACTGCAAGCAGTTTTGCCAGTGGTTCCCTGTAGACCTAAAAGTTTAGTTTGATTTTATGAGGGAGGGCTAATAATTTTCCCTCAAGTATAAAGGATAAATTAATCGGGTAAAAAAAAAGAAAGACTCCAGCTACTTAAAGAAGGTTTCATCTATCTCTAGGTTCACTATTATGAAGATGGGAATGTACAACTGGTTAGCCATAAGGAGATAGAAGATTCAATACCTGTGACTGTAAGTAAAAATCTTTTCCATTGTCATGTGGACAGTAATTCAACAATGCATTGGCATGTCTACATCAGTTCTGATTGAATATAAAAGATGTCATCCATCTCTTTTAGAGGATAATTCTGTGTGTCTTTGACAGAATGAAAGCCAAACAGCTAAGGAATTCGTCGACATCATTGAGAATGCAGAAAATGACTATCAGGTAAGCTACCAATTGCTGACTTTTTTTTTTTTTACTGTTGCATACTTAAAAATAAAAATACATTTTAAAGCAGTGTGAAAAACTAAGTATGTTTGACATTGGTTTCCCTCCATTTCTTCCACTTAGACTGCGATCAGTGAGAACTACCAGACCATGTCTGACACAACCTTTAAGGCCTTGCGTCGCCAGCTGCCTGTCACACGCACTAAGATCGACTGGAATAAGATCTTGAGTTACAAAATTGGGAAGGAGATGCAGAATGTTTAGAGGGTCAGGCACTGACCAGGGGGAGACACACTCCCATGTGCCCACAACCCCTCCATACATGCGCAAGGACTAACCAAAGCATAACTATATCAATATGGGGCAAGGAAGTAATTAAAAAAAAAACACACAAAAAAAAGAAAAGGTAACAAAAGATTTTCAGAATGTTAGGCACAAATAAGGTGCAGTTGTGGAAATGATCTTGGTTTGGAGAAAGTGGTTACTTTTGGATGCGTGAGTTGTGTTGGGACAGTGCAGGGCTGTGCTCAGGACGGCTTTGTTTGAATTTCCTTCTCCCATCTAAGGAATCACAGACCTCCATAAATTCAGGTTGACAAGTTCTATTATTTTCTTTGTGAAACTGACGCAGAGCTGTGAACATGTCACTGCTCTCAGCACACAGGGAAGCACAGGGAGCAGATGATGTGAGAAGCTAAGCACACTACCATCTATCAGGGTTTGACTTAAAAAAAAAAAAAAAAAAAAAAAAGAATTTTGTGAAAGTTTTTTTTTTTTGTCATTGCCATGAATAGTGAAACTGGAAATTAGATGCATTAGTGACATCAGGACAGTTTCATGAAAAACAATTGCCATCTGACTCAAGCTCAGCTTTGCTTCACTCACAAGGAACATAAGTTCATTACTAATCAAATGAATAGCGTTTAAGTATAGCACAATCCTCAGCATAGCTCTGTTCCTGCACCTGTTTGTCAGCATCTGTGGGTCTGAGCGAACGTTAACTTGTTTTCTGTCGCGCTCAACTGATGTTTGGTCTCTCCACCCAAGTATGGTCTTTTCACCCATGCAACCTTTGTTCAAAGGAATGAGATAAAGCGACCTCTGCGCTGCTGCATCCATAATTCATCCTCTGTTCTCTTTCTGTGGCAACACCTACATTGCTGTACAGCTTTTCCTTTTAGGAAAACATACTCATATTAAACAGGATTTATTTGCCAAAATCTCTTTCCTATGGTAAAGAACTCCATCCTCCCACTCATGTATGCAAATGACTATTTTAATATGCCGGTTTTTGTTGGATTCTGAGAGTATTGCACTCATAATTATAACAAATTGTATTAATGCCAAGTGAATGCAAAGCAGACGCCACATGGCAAGATCATATACTGTAAATATAACCTGACTTATGTAAGGCCACGTCATACTTTGTTTCACATAACTTCAAAGTAGGTTGACTTTATCAGTTGTTACCTAAACTATGTGCTGTGTCCAACCCTCACAATGTACTGCAACTGTGTGCCGATCAGTTATAAAATTCAAGACTGTACTGCCCCGTTATGTTCAAATAAATGAACTGAACATCTTGGCTAGTTTTTTTCTTTTTTTTTATCTTATTTTTCCTTTCCTGTTGCATGGAAATATTTGCATTTTGTTTATCAAGAGTACTAAAATTTCCAGCTGAGATTGTTGAAACAGGACACGGTAGAAGAAAAAAGACAATTGAAGGCATGAACAGTTTATTAAAAGCACTAAAAGTTGCATGTGTTCATGATATGCTTTTTTACTAAAACATTGAAAGGAACATGGCTTCCCCCAAAGACAGCATAGTCTATATCTACAGGTTTAAAAGGATTGACTAAAATAATTGGTTTGAATGAATTATTTGGTTTTAAAACCAAAGATCATAAGACATGACAGGATAAATCTATTAAAATAATCTCTTCTAACAATAAAACAATACTATGTTAAAAAAAATCTGGCATAATTACAAAAGCAACATTTGAAACTTAAGTGTTCATTTGTTAAAAATGATTCATAGTTCAAAGAATTCTTGTAGAACATGATATATCATCCTATTTTTGGGTGAAGTAGATATCAACCTTCCCTGAAAAAAAGAAAGGGGGGTGGGGAGTGGTGACATAGCAATGCAGTGCAAAATGTGCTTTCCCTTTTTCAAGACGAGACTTCATGATAAGTTAACAGGAACAACAGTTCATGCATGTGATGTTTATTCATTGGAAATAATCTGAATACTTTAACATATTTACAGTGTAATAATGTGATCCACCTCCATATAAATTGCATAAGCATTTAAAACTTACCATTTCATGTAAAAATGGTGAGACATTAGCTACACTCCACATCCACACAACTCAACCCTTCTGTTTCCGTTCAGCTCTGCTTCTGAATATTTTTTGTCTTATTTTCTTTCTTTCTAACAGGACCAGCAGTTTGTGCATTAAAGGGACGAGTAAACAGTGTACAGTGACCTCCCGTTAACATTACTTTCTTCAAATGTAACTAATCTCGACCACTGGGGTGAAGGATGGAAAACAATTGATAAATAATTAAATTCTGAAATATAAAATAAAGATTAAAATAATATACAAAATCTTATTTTCTTTTAAAAAATGATTATATATATTTGTAAATAGTTATTTCCAATTGTTTTTCAAGTTGTGGCATAGAAGTGCAACAGAAGCAGAACATCTTTGAAGTGTTTTGACTGCTAATTTTGGGTGCTATGAAGTCGGTAAAGAAGGGATAGTAAAGCTGGATACAAACGTAACTGCTGATTTAGCCCTGACTTGTTGAATTAGCGTGTGTCTGGCCATTAGCTGCTAGAGGATAAAACGAGATCTGATTCCTTAACTGCCTCCTGCCCGCTGTTGCTATGTCCACAGTTCCCTGTCAGCTCTGGGAAGAGGGTGGTCCGAGCAGAGTGACTCGGTGAGCCTGGAGTTGGACTCATGCCTGGCCTCTTCGGGGGAATAGGAGGTGGATGGGTCTTCTCTGAGCGAGGAGTGAGAGGGGAGCGTATTCCTGGAGATAATGGCCCTGAAGAAGGTGACCTCCCCCCTGGAGGAGATGCTGCTAAATTGCGGTAGTCTGTGCCAAATGGAGAGCTGCTGATTGGTGCTAGCTTGACTCCAGCCTGCTGGCTGGTAAAGCGAGACAGGACCTGAGTGACGGTGTTGCGGGCCAGCTGCTTAGCTGTGCTGTGCTCTGGTGGAGGAGGGGTTGAAGAGGTGGTGGGGGAGAGGTCTCTGGGGGAAAGGGGACCACCATGCTGCTGCTCTAACTCAGCCTGACTCTGAAATTTGTGCCTGGCAGCCTGGAATCGCTGATTGACTCCAGCCTGGTAGGAAGACTGATGGAAGCCTGGGCTGCCCAGACGCTTAGCCAGAACCGGAGAGGAGATGGGGGAGGAGGAGAGGGAAGATGAAGCAGTGCTGGAAGGAGAGTGAGGGTGTGGAAGATGGTGAGAAGGGAATTGTGCAGGTGTTCCACCTCCATTTTCCACCCCATTTTCTCCTCTCCCGTCATGTGATGGGTCTGTCTCTTTATGAGTGTGAAGGCCGTTAACCTTTGGCAGCGGGGTGGGTTTTAGAGTTCCAGTCATCTTTCCATCCGGCTCAGTCTGAACAGAGGTGGATGCCATCGTCTTCGAGAGGGACTCCTTCACCTCTGTCACAGCCTCCTTTGCCTCTTCTTTACATTCTCGAGGTTCAGTCAACCTCTTCTTCAGTCCGTCCACCTGTTTCTCAAGCTCCCGGCTCCTTTCTTCCTCCGCTTTGAGCCTGGCTTTCATCTGCTCTCGCTCCGTCTCAAACTCAGCCAGCTGCCTTGCAGACCTGACCTCCAGTTGGGCTGCCCTGGTCTTTTCAGTCTCAAGAATCTCCCGGAGCTTCTCTAGCGCACCGGTCTCTTGTTGCAGCAATGTGTGAAGTTGTGAGACCTTCTGAGCTTCCTCCTGAGCCTGGCTGCTGGCCCTCTGGAGCTCTAGTGTCAGATTTGAGGAGAGCTGCTGCTGCTGGGACAGTGACTCCTCCACCTTGCTCACCACTTGTGTCTGTTCCTTCTCTAACCTCTGCATAGTTGCATGCTCCACCTCCAACTAGAAAGAGAAACAAGGAAATACATCAAGACAAGCCGGATTTCCACATTTCACCACAAGGAGGCAAAATAGCACGTTTTTGTTACATTGTGTCCAGCAGAAAACCTTCTTCATCTTTGGAAAATGTATTATCTTTCTGAAAGATTTTTGATAAATAATTTTGTACTGAACAAATTCAATCTGTATACTTTCACTGAGTTGGCAGTTTCACTGAGTTTCCTTATCTTTTACTGTACACATTTCCACTGTTTGCCAACCACACTCGTATGTGCTCAAGTTAGGTTTTTTCATTCAAGTAGTTAATCTGGAATTGATTAAATCCCATCAAAAAATTCACATGCCTTTTATTAGATCCAAAACTGTAAAAAGAGATGATGCTTTCAATGACTGACAATGTTTTTAGGAAGTCCCTTCTTTTTCCTTTTTCAGCTTTTCTGGTCCTATTGACAAACGGGTCTGACAAATAAACCACAATTAAATTTGGTCCCCCTAGATAATAAAGAATCAGGAAAAGAGATTAAGTACAGTAAGTGTTGTCTCTGTGTTAGTGGAGACACAGAGAGAGGCTTGTGTTCAGTGTTTCACCTGTAAGAGAATTGCTTGCTTGCATGGCATGTATATGGAAAGTTCAGGTTGCCATGAGGTCATTAGAGGGTGATTAAACCCATTTAAAACCTTTGATGGGTTTTTTAAGGGAAAGGGAAGGTGATGAAATACAAAGGTGTGTTTTTATGGTTGCTGCACAAAAAACACCAAAGGCAGGAAAGCCTGAGGAGGCATTCGGGAACCCTTTCTTACATAAGGCCCCTGTGTAGTAGTCGATTGTGTGCTCACAGTGTGTGTATGCGCCAGCTGACCTTGCATTGGACATGGACATCCATTATCTCAGGTTTCCTGAGGCCATAAAGCCCCATGGCTGCTGGACAACTAAACAATGGTCTCTTCCTCATCTGTTTCCCATGGAACAGTCATGTGCTTGTGCACACTGTTAGAGTGCCTCTGTGTGTATGATTTAAAGTGCCAGGCTCTCTTCACCCTACCCAGTTACACAGTGGAGCTGCACTGATGCTTCCTTGCTCTGTCACTGGGGTTTAAATCCCAGCTAGAACAATGAAGAAAGACAGTGTAGTAGACAGGAGATGGAAGATGAGCAGATCTACTAAATGTGCTCATGTGCAGTTTTTCTGAGACTTTCCCCCCCCCCCTAGAAGTTGAACATACATTACAAATGGATACACACACAATACGTGCACACAGTATGTTTGAAAACTCAGTCACACCTGTTGTAGTAGTTTATCCCTTTCAGTCTGGAGCATGAGGGCAAAGTCGGCACGCCGTGCAGAGTCCTGGGCATAATGCTGTTTCTCCTGCTCCAGATCAGATATCATCTGTCAAAGACACAGTCAAGTAAAAAAAAATTGCAATCATGTTCTCTAACAAGAGTATAATGCACAAAAATTACAATAGCAATAACATCATATTTTGACTCCTTTTATCAGGAAGTGGGGTGGTAGCCTCCTATTTGTGTTATCTTATATGTGGCTGTATTATCTGGTAAAGTAGGAACAAGGGGTTGTTCCCATGAAATCACCTCCCAATCACAAAGTTTTGACTGTATCATCAACTGAACTTGATTAATGGAGTCTTTAGCAGTTCTGCCGATTCACATCCACTCCCTTACTTTAGCTCTGCTATGATACTGTTATAATACTTCAGATCACACCTCTAAGCCCTGGGTGCAGCTGTTGCTTCTCTGCCTCAAGTCAGTAGCTGAAACATGGCAGATAACAGATATATGCTCATTTTCACACACACATCAAGCATATTGTACTAGTGTGAGCACCCTCTTGCAAATCTAATATGAATTCGGGTAACCTGACTGCATATGGGTGTGAATTGCCACTTACCCTCCTGTGTCTGCTCTCGGCTGCAGCCAGTTGTCCCATCATCCTCTCCTGCATCCTCTTGCAGTGAGTCATGACCAGTTTAAGCACAGCCAGAGGGTTTGGGCCCACTGCCTGGCCCTGTAGATGTGTGTGAGGTTGGGTAAGCGTGTGCTGGCGCTCCGTGGGTTCGTTGTCCCGCTGCAGGGCCAGGAATGGATCGCTGAGGTCGTACTGTCCATAGCGCTCCTGGACAAAAGCATCTCTGTGTTCCGCCTAACAGAAACACATGTACATGCTTTATACACTTGTAATATGTTAAATGTAGGCTAAAGGAGAACTTACATCCTCACTACCGACTGAGCAGAAGCCAGTTGTGTTTATGCAATGTTTCTGTATACACGTTTGTTGTAAAAAGATTAGAAAATACAATTGTCATCATACACACTTACTTTAGGGTTACATATCATTGCTGAGAATAGTGTAATGTGTTGTGTGTGTCTGTACGTGTGCAGGAAATCTGCTGAGTGGTGTTATCATCAGTATGAGCACAAGCAGATGGTCATTCCCGTCAACCTTAACACAAAGAGGTGAGGCACGGGTGTCCAACCCCCCACAAGGGGCAGATGTTAACTCCTCCCAGGGGATGCAGGGGTGAAGGACTGGGTCATTAAATCTCTTTTTCTCTCACACACCCAAACTAGTGGTTAGATTATAACTAAACTAAAATGGATTTGCTTAGTGTCCAAGTCAAGAGGAATAAAATATTACAGCCAACCAAACTAGTTTCACTTTATCCCACCTTATTCAAGCTGGTTTGAGTGAAACATGATAGGCCCCTCGTTGACCTCACTCTTGGTCATTGTGTCATCAAGAGCTCTCATTAGCTACATAACAGCTAGAAGGTTTGAGCTCTGGAGGCATTTTGGGGCCAGCTTAGAGTAATAGTGATGTCAGCTCATGTGACAGAGTTCACTCCACATGCCTTCAGGTTACTCGTCTCCGTCTCCTCATGCAGTCTTCATTGAACTCTCCATTCGACCAGCCCCCGTCGTCCCCCTGTGCAAACTTGCATGTTACTACATTCCGGCGCTGGTTCATTGCCATTCCTTTGAAAATACCTTCTTTTACTACTGCATTTCCCTCTGCTTCTTTTTTTCACATGCTCTCAGACTGTGGCACATAAACACATGCTCACACACGTGTGTGCCCTGACACACAGACACACACACCCGGAAGGCTTCAGTAAAGACTCTGTATTTCAGCCTTTTTCTCTGCCTGACCTAGTGAAGAGATTACAGAACATGTACAAAGACACTATTTCAATGTCTTCAATCTCATGCACTGTCTTCAGGTCTCTATGCGTGAGAGTGGGTACTAGTGTTGGGAGTGGATTTTTTTTTTCTCTACTATTTCCCTTCTCAAGAGAATTTGAATGTGTGTGAAACATTGTGAGCATGTTTATGCATGATTGTGTTTTTATGTTGGCCTTCGGAGTAAAGCTGTAAAAGCTTCTTCATCTAGCTGAAGACAAAACTGCAGCTTAGTTAAATAACTCTTCAAACAGACCATTAAGGGCTGGGCTCTCTACGTGTGTGTGTATGTATAGAGGTCCAAGCTTAGGATCTGGTCTCTCATGGTTTTTCCTCAGGATAGTTCTGATCATAATGACAGGGTGTGCTTTCCTTTATGAGAGGGCACAACAAGCAAACTCTGTCGGCTGCAAAGCTCTCATTCCAGCCAAACTACTGATGACAAACGTCTCTTACGTGGGAAGGAATACATCATCTGTGAATAATATACTTGTGTATTTTTTGAATTCTTAATGATGTTGCCATTGAAATTGATGTGCTGGAGCATGTTTACTTCTAACATTCCTGCTGGTTTAACAAGGTGTGAGGGACAACCTGATGCCTTTCACCTGGAAAAGTTATCTGTCAGTCAGTTACCTACAGCCTCAGGGAACAAGCATGGCCTCTATTAGCTGAACAGAGCCACAGAGTCCTGTTTTCTAAGTAAGTCTCTGTATTGACTAAAATACAGTGAAATCAGCAGCTAGCAGCTTTGAATAGTACTGATTACACATTTCTAGTTGCAAATGTATGTAAACTCTTCATTCTGGCTCATAAAAATATTGGAAAAAAGATCACATTCACATATCTACATAATAATATGACTGTCATTCATGATGGAGTTTTTTTCTGTGATTATGCCTGTCTTTGAGTTAGTGTAGTATATCAATAGAAACAACGTTTATTGTGACAGTGATGCATGGAGCTGATGACCCACTTATACAGAAGTATTCAATCCTCTTCACGTTTTGCTCTCTTTATGGTCCTGTTTGTTTAACTTTAATTAAATGACCTAAGATTTATTGCAAGATTAAAATCGAAATCTCATATTTAAAAAAATTCTGAATCCATTCCCACTTAGCAATCAAAGCTTTAGCACTAATATGCACCAGGATTGATTTGGATAGAGTTTTGATTTAAAGCAAATTTTGAAACAGCACATTCTAAAAAAAAAAAAAAAAAGGCATAAAAATGGTTTCTGTGTAATGAACTCCAGTTTTCATGTGAAAGCTGAGACAGTTTCTACTCGGAATAGAAATCTTGAAACAGAATACAATATCAAATGTTTTGCAGTCATTTAAAATGTTTGATTAGGCAGTATCCACAAGTAATAAAATTCAGCTTTTTTCACAAGTAACATCAGCTAATATTGCAGTGAGGTGCTGAGTAATAAACATACAGTGGATTTATCAGAGTAAGGATGGTGGCAGCTATGGCAATCTATTATTTTCATGTACAATTCTGGCTTCCAGAGATTATGAAAAGAAGGCTCTAATGTTTAGTCATAGAGCGCTCATTTTGTCTAGTGTCATAAATCCAGCAGATGTTTCCATTAGCAGGGCCTTGTCTTGTTTACTTTTGCTTAGATTGATACGATAGAAAGAAAGCCATAGTCTGTTGAGGAACATTAAAAACAAGTATTTTCAATGTCACTAACCATGTAAGGGAGTGAAGTTCACACAGTAACTTAAAATATTAGAACACTGATATTAGTCTCCAAGGCGTTTATAAAATGAGACTGGTCATTTATGTTGGAAGTGTAAAACAGAAGTGGGAACTTTCCTGGATATCATATGGAATGTGCTGTCGGTGGGACCACTTTGTTGAAATGATAGTGATCATGAATCTCTGGTGTACTTCAGCAATTCACATTCTCACAGTTTCATATTTTTGAGGGCAAAGATCCCAAGTAGCAAATCTTTTAACAGGAAAAAAAAAATCATCTGTTCTGATTGTTGAGTTGATCATACTTTAGTTTGAGTTGGATGGATTTGTAAGACGGGGTTAATGTATTTCACTTATGTAAGGTACTCGCACTGGGAACATGATTTTAGACTGCAAATGAAAGCAATGAGACGGAGAAAGATTGAGAAGAGATTTTAGGCCTATGCATTATGAAATATAATCCATATCCTCCACACCTCCCACCCATACTTTAACCGCAGATGGTACAGAGATAACTAAAAAATAAGCAACCGAAAAACCCTCAAACTAATGTTTAACTGCCTCAGATGTTATCATCAGCTGTCAGTGATGAAACATGGAAGCAGGTGCTCTCAGCCTTTGGACAGGCACTGTTTTTGGAGCAACATAACAGGCGGTATTCCTGAGTGGAACAAGGAAGTGCTTTGATATATCCCGACTAGGCACTTATGTTCAAACATGGCCAACCCTTAGTGACAAAAGCTACTTTTTTATTATCTTAGAATGGCTGTTGTCTGGCTCTTTTATCTTATTTCTTATAAAGCGAATACTGTTCTGTTCAGTACAAAGAGCAATTAAGGGTGGAGATTGATATCAACCTTTTTTTATTCCAAGTTTATCTTGGAAAAACAAAGCCAGTATCTCAAGGAAAACATTACTCAGTGTACGTCCATCTCAATAACCAATCACTGCGAAGATTTGTTTATGTGTGCATCGAAAAAGGAAGATATATCTCTGATGCTTGGAAGTCATCTCAACATTTGCTCTCGCAGACCAGCTTACATTTGCTTTAAAGGGAACCTCTCCTTTTTGCCCCCTTCATATTTACACAGCAAATCTAGACCACATGTCTAAATTGGGCAGTGACTCTTGAGTAGTAAAAGAATACACAGTCTTATCTGAACAACACACTCCTGCCAAGCCCTATTGTTTATGGAATCAGGAAAACACGTCAGCCTGCAAAAATAGACATAACATTTTAGGATTACAGGATATGACATCATATGAACAACAGAAAAGGTCCTGTTGAAAATGAACATAACATTTTGACCACACAAACCTTATAATCCAGGTAAGCAATTACAATAAATCCCATTCTCAAACAGCAATATTTGTTACGCAAGACCTCAAAACTCTCTAACAAAAGATTGAGAGCCGTTCCTCACCACTGACCTCATCTTATTTTGAGGTCGCAATTTTTAAAAAGCTACTGTGTCACAGTTTGCTTACCCCTGTGTTGTTCTTTTGTTAACTCAGTCTCAAATCTGGTGAAGAGGACAATAGAGAAGAAAAGCTTCACTGAGCATTTAAGGGAAAATGTCAGTTATATTTCTATGCCTTCAACTGGTAGTTCTTTTCAGTTGCTGTAAAATTTCTGTATGCTGGATTTAAAGCTGGATATTAATAGCATTACCTCCATTTAGATAAAGACAATTGTCAGCTCAAACGACATGCCACACCTTTTGGAATGCAGGAGCTGCCTGGTGCAAATTCTCAAGGATCCTCCCTCTTGTAAAATTTCTATTCTATTTACTTAAGTAAGTAAGTCTTTAGTAATAAGAACTAGAAAACAGTACGATCAAGAATCTGTAGAGACAAGTCTCACAGGTGACATCATATCATTATATATGTGAAAAAAATGCTGAAGCAGTTCCATGTTTTCAGGGGTTTCGGGTGAAGGAGGGGTTAACAGTAACTTAACACGGTTGTCCTGAGCAATCTAAAGGCATCCCAAGTACTCGCTGCTGTGAGGAGAAAATATTTAAAGTAGGTAAAGAGTGGAAAAAATGTGGGAGTCTACTTCTCAATCACACCACAGCATACAGTGCTCTGGTCAGACACAAACCTCACAGTTATAGCTTGAGGTGTAAGACAGAGAAAAGCATACATAATAAATACACTTCAAGGGTGCCAGACAGAGCTCAATATAGGATGCATTAGTCTGTTATTGAGCGCTGACACTCCCCTCTCCACACAATCTGCCCTAGCATTGACGACTAAGTATTTTGCTACACAGGCCCCCAGCGGGAACAAGGGAAGTCGGTGATTTCTACAACACTGTACATCCTCTTCTCAGTAAACACTACACTCTGTGAGCGGCTCAGCAAAGACCACCAAAATATGTGTCTGTGTGAGCGGGCGGGTGGACAGGATATGGGTCATGCTTAAACATGAAAGGCCCCCTGTAACTTGGTTTTGTTTGAGTAAGAAAGAGAGCATAGACGACTGTGCATTTGTCCTGATGGGATAATTGGGTGTGTGTGCATGGAGTTTGGAGTCTAACATGCGTGCTTCAATCTGAGCTGGTACGGTTGCTATGGCTTTCCTTCAGGCCAAGGAACTGAAATTCTGTTGTGATTACAGGCTTACTAGCTTTCTAGATAAACTTCACCAGCAAGCCTTATCTCTTACAACAAGACAGTCCTGGTTGGCACTTGTCGTTATCACAGACCCACAGTCACTACTGCCTGAGCAGTTTTGACCAAACTTGGGACAGCTGCTGTAGTCATGAGTGTGAAAAGCAGCCAGTGGCATGGAGGGAGCTAATTGGACTAGACACACACTGAAAAGCATTGTTGTTGAATGAAAGCTGTGCTCTTTTTTCTTGTACATGAGTGAATGAGACACACAGAACAAGAAAAAAAAAAAAGGGGGGGGGGGGATTGAGGAGCAAGTATTCGGGAAACAGTCTTCTAACAGTAAACATGTGTGAAGTTGTTGCTGAGTAATGTCTGAGGTACTGCTTACAATGCAAACTTGGGTGAGTCAAGTTGTGTGGATCACCTGTGCCTACATAGTAGGCGTGACTTTAAAGTAAATGCATCTTTAGATATCTTCATAGCCTGTGTTTAGTGGTCCAAACACAGCTGGACAGGCAAAACAGCTCTTGCAAGGTTTTGAAGTATGCACTCGAGGCAACAAGCCACCAAGGCTCCAAAGTCACCTTCTTTGACTTTTGCAAGCATCAGTTATTTCATGCATAAGGTGAGACACATGTGAGACAAAACCTTGTATGAACTGTTTTGTTTGAGCTGCGTCAACACACTATATGACCAGATTCACATCTGAATAAAAGTGGTATACAAGTCTGACTGGTAATAATATCACTGCTCTATTGAAATAAAAGGCTTTGGGAGCCAGAATAGCCCCTGTGCCATTGTCTTCACAGGCTCTGTTTCCTCAGGTTCCTGTTTACACATCCCCTCCCAGTAAGTTCACATTCTTTTTGTCAGTGTAATGCTGAAACTGGATCATTTAAGTGATAAATTCTGCAATTACTGTGTTTTATTTCAGAGGCTGATGGCAAAAATATTACTCATCTTGTGTTATTATTATTTATGTGCACACACTTTAAGAGGTATGCTTCGGAATGAACATGAGTGTGAGTCCTTTGGGGGGATTTGATGTTTCAAACTCACCCTGAGGGCATGTATGACAACATCCTGGGCCTCAAGCTCTCCCTCCAAGATACTGAGGAGAGTCAACAGCTCTGCTCTGCTCAGAGCCTCCACATTCATCTTCTCCACCTGTTGTGAAAAATACAGAAGAAAAGCATGATAACAGAAGCAAGCTAAATAACCATAAATTCAAAGAATCTCATAAATGAAGAAATAGAAATGCATCTGGGTATTAAGATGGGTTCATAGCACTCAGAGAGATAGGTTCTCTATGTATTTATTCAGTGAGTGGTAAAGAAGTAATATATCGTGGGACTTGGGGTCCCATGTGTGGCCTCATTGGGTTGTGCTCAGGGTTATAAACAGGAAGCCATTAGCATATCTGCACATTAGGTTGCTGAGGGACTGAGGACAGTTGTCTGCTCTGATCAGACATAGCAGACAACCGTCCACTGCAAAGATTCAATATAGTCCAAATCTCAAGACTGAAAGGGCAAATTTAACTTTTAAGGTCTAGACAATCCTGCACTGAATCCATTGTAGCCTGAGATTCATCAGCTATGTCCTGTGTGGTCACAGGGACAAGACGTAACACATCTCACACAGCTGACATCATCTGTAAAATTGAGAGAATGACAAAAACATTCATCTCAACATTCATCCTTTTAAGCAATGAAGTTAGGTCTGTTCCTTGGAATTTGGCTGGTCCTCTCAGTGTTGATTATGTGTTTGACAATATGTGAGGTTTGACGTCAATAATAATCAGCTTGCCGTTAACACCCAATAGTGTTTTAATAAATTTCTGGGCAGCCAGAATGAGTTACACAACTTAGCTTTTCATCTAAAACTCTGCTGGAGGGCCAGACACTATTCTTATACAGGACTTGGTGTGGTGATGCTGTCTGTCACATGGGTCCCAAATCTAAAGCGGATCAGCTGAATTGAGATCTGATGCCAGCATAGGCCACAGCAAATAACTTTCATTGTTTTCATACTTACTATGTCATCCTGTGTATGGAAACACCTGCAGTCTGCACTGTGGCATTTTGATTTTGTTTGTGCTAAAAGTGAAAACAATTGTCCTCGTCTGCATTTTCAACAAGCCTGCCCTCCCCTCCTCACTTCCATGAAGGTTGAGAGTGTTTACTTTCTTACAGAAACCTCCAAGAACATTCTCTGTCTCTCCAAAATTCCTGGGTGCATTCTGTGGCTCGCCACACATTCACAGCAAAGCAGCAGTGTGAATCAGTAGTTAGAGTTTTTATTGGCTACTAACTTGTCATGCATTATGAAACTGCTTCTTAGGTCTTGCCCAACCACAGATACTTTGATTTTTTGGTGTAGATGTTACTGTGCAATTAAGCTGTTGGCAAAACTCTCAATATGTCACCTGATATCCTGCTCTATAAATCAGCTACCATGGAAAATCATTCCAGCATTCCAGGGATACCCACACCACGGGAATCATCAGTAAGGGGTAAATTGCTGAAACCCACTTTGAAGCCCACATGCCTTTTAAGCACTGTTGCAGTTTGGCTGTGTGAGCACCAATAGCTTGAGACGAGAACCAGGCAAATGTCTTCATGGTTTTGGTATGATGTTACATTCATGCAAATAACGTAAGCTAATAATATTTTCTTAAATGGAAAATAAGATCCAGGTTTAATTATTGTAGCTGAGAAAATAGGAAAGATCCGCGCTGATAATAAAATAAACTACTCAGTGTGTTCAAAACAATACATGACGACTGTGCATGCTCAATGATCCACCTGCCGTTCTGGGCCTTTGTCTGACACACGGGACCGTCTTACATTGTGAGTTGGTACCATTCACGTTAACTTTTAAGTGTCGCAGATCTCACAAAAACATCACATTTGCTATCATCTATTGATTTCTTCTAGTGATAATGGTAAAATCAATACCGGATCATTATTACTGAAGTACTTGCACCCATTAGCGTGAAACTGAACTGCACAAAACCCTTGAATACTTGATATTAGTCCACTCTATTTTATAAAAACACGTTTTAATTGTAACTTGATATAAAGTACTGCCTAGTTTATAGCTTTAAAGTTTAACTAGAGCCGAAACTGCAGACATTGTACAAGAAAATCTCATATTGGGTAGGAGACCTGCATTTTATCTACTTTTGCATTTAGCTTTTTCCACGAATAATAAAGTCCAAACTGTAGATAGCACCTCTAGAAACCAGTACATTCTACCGCCCACCGTGTGAACATACCTTCATACGCTTCTTTCTGGTCGCATTAATTGTTCTCCAAACCCAAAAATGAGTCTCCACAACAGCATGAATCAAAGCACTCCACTGTCACAAGCGCTCCTGCTCTCAGGCGAGCGTGAACAACAGACGCTCAATGACGAAGCCCGCAGCCAATCAAAGAGGCGTAGTGCAACAATCTGACCAATGGCTGGGTGATTTGTCGCTGGAGGCGGGGACAAGGGCGTTCCCCCACTCTACGGGTTAAACCTCTTTGTTTCGGACGTCCAACGTTACATGTGCCCACTCCCAAGTAGTGGGGCGAATGATCGAAGTCGTTTAATAAATATATGTTTAATTGATTCAAATAAGTAGATTTAAAGCTGGAAGTGGATGAGTACATCGAAAGTGCATTTATTTAGTCTAGAAAACACTAAAGGTAAAAACCCCACAAAAACAAACGATAAAAGTGTTTTAATCCTCCTGCAAAGACAATCCGTAAATTTACCTTGAAAACACAGACCCGATAGAAAAGCAAAGCCCCCCCCCCCCCCACCCCCCCCCATCCTTTTTTGGGGATTAGGAGAGCTCCCACCGTGTTTCGTGGTGTTTCAACTCCCCTTGATGGCGAAATGACAGTATCACAAGTCAGCTTGGCCTGCACCAGAGCGAGGATCTTTATAAAATGTTAGTATCCCCACATACCTGTGCAACACAATTGTCTACCAGTCTTCATTTAAAAGAAAACGTTTTATCTGTAGATAGGCAACCCGTGTGTCTCCTTGTGCAGTGTCTTGTTACACCAGTCAGAATGAATGGAGGGTTGGTTTTGTCATGTAAGAGAGAGGTCAGGCATTGAGCAGCCTGATCTGTGCACCCAATCTTCTTTTGTCCCTCTGCTACCTGTTTATAGTATTCCAGTTATAATGATAAGAACACAAACTGGACAAGTGAGATGGTTTTGTAATATGATCTACAGAAAGAAAACAGAGGACAGTAGAGCTAAACAGAGCCTCACTCAAGAAGTGTGAAAGCACATCCATGTTTTCCTTATACTAAGAATTACCCTTTCAAATATTAATTTTCATCAAACATGTAGACAAAAATCTGTCAAATCTGACATATGTCTTGCTAATCAGATTCCAATTTAAATAGCCTATAGGCTAATTATTCCATAATGAGAGGTTTTACATGACAATACGTGTTGAATCAGACTGAAATTATGCTGACATGTACCAAGTGGACCAAAATGTTAATCTGCATACAATATATGATAAAAGAAAAAGAAGAAAATCCTCAGGTTCATTTATGAAATTCTTTTATTCACTTGAGGAAGACGAGCAAGATGAACCAACATAATACTCTCCAAACTATTTAGGCGTTTCTGGTGGCCTTTTTATTATACAAGGTGCTACAAACTTTAATAACTTTGAAGCACTTATATTAATCTGAACAAAAATTATTTTTTTCGTATTCTTGAAAAGTAATGATGTTGTCATAGATATACTGATTTGATATGAAAGTATCAAGGTTGTGATTTATTGGAGTTAGTTTGTGGGGGAATCTGTAGTTGTTCTGGGTTCAAGCTTCAGCTTGATTGGATTTTTGGGTCTAGTAAATCCATTAACTCCCAGCTCCAGCGGAATCTATGAATACACAAAAAAATACAATGCCATTTCAGCTGAACATCTATTAACTTTTTTTGCCACCATAAGACTAGATATACAGAATGTATCCTCACCTCTGTCTCTTTGCATGTAACAAAGCTGAAGTTCTGAAGGATCTCCACTATTGCCAGCTTCATCATCAAGATAGCAAACCGCATGCCAATACAGTTCCTTGGTCCTACTCCAAAGGGTACGAAAGCATAAGGATCTATGTTGTCTTTGTTCTCCTTGCTGAACCTAATAAAAGTATAAAGGAAGCAGATGAAGTTCATTGACTACATTCAGAGTCTGAAGTAAAATCCAATGACCTGCTATTAATCCAATTTATCACCTCTCAGGTTTGAAAGCCTCAGGTTCAGACCACAGAGTAGGGTCACGATGGAGAGCATAAACAGGCACCATGACAACAGTTCCCTTTGGGATGGTCAAACCGTTAATCTCAACAGAAGACTTTGCCACTCTTTCCAGTCGATTACCAATAGGATACAACCTTTGTGATTCATTCATCACCATGTCCAAGTATTCCATCTGCATCAGGGCATTATAAGTTGGCTGACACTGAAGGTAAGGTAAAGGGGGGGGGGTAATGACATTAGAAGGCAACACTGAACCAGGTGTGAAAACAAACAAACCAAAAAAACTTTTACTATAAATTAGGAAAGAAAGAAAGTAATAATAACTTTATTTGGGAAGGTTTCATCAATTTCCTGTTGCAGGGTCTCTTGGATCTGGGGGTGGATTGCCAGGTTGTAGGCTAAAAAGCACAGAGTGCTGCTACTGGTTTCATAACCGGCAAAGATATATATCATGGCCTGAGCAAGAATCTCAGAATCAGTCAGTCCTGCAACATGAAACACACCATGCCATTAACATAAATATCAAGATAACAGCTGGAAAACGTTCTGGTTTGAAAGGGCTCAACGTGAAAGAGTTTGGGACAAATAGTTGATGAGGGAATTCAGCCGTTTGATTCAGGTATGTTGGAGAAAGGTGCATCTAAAAGTTGCACAATAGTAGCTCTTGAGGATTGGACTGGACTTGGGCACCCCGGTCTCAAATCATTGAATTAACTGTCCATATTATGTAGTTCACCAGGTTAAGGAGCATCAAAACATCAAGGATAAGTAAAGTTGCACTGACAGGTCTGACATTTTCTTAACCTACAGCTTGTTTAATTTTCAGTGGTTAAATAAAAATGAACCCAAAGAGCCCATCATGTTGCGACATGTTGTTCATCTATTTAAGTTGGAATTTTACCTTCTTTGTTGTTGCCTGAATTTTGAGAGTCCACCATCAACTGCATGAAGTCCACTCGGGTCTATCATAAAAGAAAAAAAAACAAAACGATGAGGAAAAAGAAGAGAGAAAAAGCAATTTCTAAATGAAATTTACAATGAACTCTACATACAAACTAATGAATGTCTAAAAGCATATGTTTTGGTTAATACAATGAATTACTTTGTTTTTATTCTGATCCCGGTCTGATTTAATTCTTTTCAGAAATGTGAAGAAGAATTTCAACACATCTCTGGGGAAGAATGACACATCCATCTTGTCAAGAATTGGTTCCAAGGCTGGAAACAGAGCTGAAATGAAGAACATTAGTTTAGCATTCAAGGTGCAAAACAATCATTCAGGTCAATTTTAGGTCACAATCTACTCGCTAAACATTAGACGTCTGATGGACGTGCAGACTATGTCTGCTTTGCGTATGTTGGTCCAAAACCAATTCTGCACATCTACACGACATGCAAACAAGATGCACTATTTGGACGTCTAACCATGACCCCACTTGGACGTTAATATGCAATTTGACATTTGAATGTAAGACTAGGTAACTTTTTTGTAGGTCCAAGGTAGGTGCAGGAAATTGACATGAATGTAATATTTTTTAATTTAAGACAAATATCTAAATTGTTCAATTTCACGATGTGGACCAAAAAAGTTTGTCGTTATAAGTTGTGGTATGAAATGTTTTGAATTATTTCACATGTACTATATTTTGTAAACTGTTTATTTTCTGATCATTGATTTGCTGAAAAAAAAAAAAACGTAAGAGGACATATTTTCTTTGTTGTAAAAAATCAGTCCTGGTGGTGTCGTGGTTAGCACTGTTGTCTCATAGAGTCGCTGGTTCGAGCCTTGGCTGGGTTGTGTGTGTCTACATGTTCTAGTAATGTTTGGGTTCTCTCTGAGTTAATTGAGGGTTGTGAAATTCCCTTGTCTCTGCCTGATGGAAGGGTGGCTGCTTCAGGACAGGCTCTGCAACCCTGCACTGGAATATGCGTATGAGATTTTTTTTCTTTCTGCATCATAAAAAAGACGTCTTTTTACATTTCACTTTTACCCCAAATCACATTTTCGATATATAGACGTTGGATAAAGCTGTCTTTTTAACAGACCTGTGCTGGGTGGGAGCAGCATGAGTTTAAGTCTGATAAAGAAAAGACATCCACCTTGTCCACATTTGGACTACAATTAGCCCTTATACAGAGGTCCTGTGGATGTTAATACTAGACATTCGATAGACGTCAGAAAAAAGACATTGTTTGGTGTCACAGTCTGCACTTCAGGGGAACCAGAATTGGATGTCTAGTTTAAAATCAACTTATAAAAGACATTGTTTGGACGTCTCTTTGCAGTGTGTAATGTTTGACATACCTAAAAGCAGAAACAAAGGATCTAGGATGTTAAACTCAACCATTTTTTTTATTTTTTCCACAAAAGGATCAGTGGGATGGTTGATGGAATCAATGTCCACACTGAAGGAAGTGCTTGTCACAACATCCATACTGTATGGTCCAAATACTCTGCGAAAAAGGGATAATATCACATTTTAAACTAACTGGAAGACTACACAAATTAATAAATAAGATTAGGATGGGATACAAAAGGAGATATCTCACTCTTTAACATCTATGACTTCATCTGCCTCAGCTTTCTTGTGCAGACTCTTGATCAAATTGCTCGAGTGATCCAACATGATTGTGTACATCTGTGCAAAAAAATGAACAAAGAAGACACCAAATCATTAAATATTTACAACTGGTTAAACATTAAGCTGTGAATAATGTACCTTAATACCTCTTTCAAACGTCCACTGGTGAATGCTGGAGATAGAATGCTGCGAATTCTTCTCCATTCTTCATCTTCTACTATTGATACAGCTTCACGCAATGGTCCATTTAGGCCAAAATCCTGCACCACGCAGTCACACACACACAAATGCACACATTTATTCACTTTTTGTTCTTCCAGTACTTACAGATATTAACTTGAGAAACAGTTTTTACCCGTCTGTTGGTGAACATTGAATAACACTCTTTAACCAAGATTGTTTTGATCATTGCTGTGTCCATTATAGCCAGTACTGGCAGTCTGCCGTCATACGTCCTTCAAATGCAATGGCAGACATTGTAAAGACCTTTATGCGGCTCAAAATGCGTAAGAAATGTATGGAATGACAAAGTAAGGCATAAATATTCTGTATTTCCTGTCAAACACTTACCCCCACACCTTTCCATATTTCTGGTAGCACTTTGTGTCAAAATTGTGGATGCCCTGAGGTGTAAAAGGAGATAGTATGCATGAACATGGATCCATGAATATGAATCATTGTACCAATTTGGTTGATGCAGCTCACATGTCTGTACTCCAAAAATGTCCCAATGAAGGGTAAAGGTTTGGGTCCAGGGATGCCTAGTTTCTTGAAAAAACCATATGGAGCATATCCATACCTGAGAGATAAAAGCAGGATTAGTTAGCACAGAAACACATTTTGTCTTCTTTCCTCTCTGCTGTTAAAATCCACTGGGCTTTATTCCGTTCAAGCACTGCCTTTGTATTGGTTTTATTATTATTATTATTATTATTATTATTATTATTATTATTATTATTATTATTATTATTATTATTATTATTATT
>JAOXYM010000014.1:11826641-11837881 GCA_028567055.1 Leptatherina wallacei | reverse complement strand
TTGCCAAGAAGCATCGTTACAACAGAGAAATAATCTACCAAACACAAATTTCCGAACTTTTTGTTCAATGTTTATATTTATCCATCACATTTCTGTCAGCTGTTGTCAGAAGGAAAAAGTAATAATTTGATTTAGAAGCAAATCTCATTTATGTGTTTTCATTTTGGGAGTGGTAGTCTAGTGGTTACAGAAGTTGGGTCTGGAGAACCTGGGTTCCAGTCCCCAGTGTGCCAACTGAGAGGTGAACCGCTATGGGCCCCTGAGCAAGGGAGAAAATGGCAGCCCACCAGTAAATCTAGAAATGGGTAAAATACAGAGCCTAATTTCACAATCGGTATCAATAAAATGAATATTATTATTATTATCATTATCATTATTCAGTTTTCCAATTTCAATGTAGATAAATCAGTTGTGTTTTTTTTCTGTTGTCATTTCTCCAAATACCCCATCCTATATTCATGATGCCTTTGCATGTATGTCGTTTTTTGTTGGTTCTAGCATTTATGAAGTCATAATCTGTCTGTGTTATTTGCTTATCAATTCAACAGATTCATAGGAGAATGCTGAAAGTCAGCAGTATTGGGCATAATCTTCAAGTCCTCATGTGGTAATATTTTAAAAAGCAATGACTGTGAAATGTTTGAACCCCATTTTTAGAGCTATGTGCAGTGTTTCAGTAAAGTCACATTCTCCAACTGCATCAGATGCATTACTTAACTCTAGTACTTTTCACCCAGTCTCAACAATACAAAAGCAAGACAATAAAAATCATTCATGCGCCTAAGGCAGAATAAATCTTGTTTTCTTCTATTACAAATTAAATTTCCTTTGCTTCACTTTTATTTTTTGATTTTTAGAGTTAACTTTTGTTTCTTACATATGCTTCTTTTGTGTTTCATAGTTCCACCTCATGCAGTCCAGCTTCATTCTTTGATTTCTCACTGCTCTTATGTTTTGCATCACTCTAGACGTCACCACAGGCACACACAGCTTTGAATGTTCCACACAGTCAAAAGATAACAAATTGCTCTGCTCCTTGCTCATCAAACTACTCATGCAAAACAAAAATGCACATACACATGCAGCAGATGTATTAGACGGAGCATTTCACCATGATGCTGGAGGAGAGTTGCAAAGTTTAATGTCAGTACACAATGTTGCAACAGACAGGCTCTGATCTGTTCATCTTGGATGTCAATGAATAAGATCAAAGGATAAAAGGGCCTTCTCTGTACAAACTCCAGTCTCTTACAGCTCAGGGCAGAGACTGTTCCTCCATGACCAGAATAAACCACTGCATATGCAGATACAGTCAAGGACCTAGAGCCATTTTAATGCAAATATCTTTAAGTAACCCTGACTTTCACAGCTGCTTCAGTTCATGCATTGATGAGAGCAAAAGTCATTTTTCATTTAGAGATTTATTTTCATATATTTGAATTGTGGTGTTAAAGTGATCAAAAGCTGATTTTCTTTAGAAAGGTTTAAAGAATTAAACTAGTGATTTTTACAAAGAAGTCAAAAGATATGACTGTTTTTGCAGAAAAAAAAGCAAGTAAACATGCTCTCTCCTCTAATCCAGCCACAAAATATGAGAGCATACAAGAAGAAAAGAGGTGTTGTGGTGAACAAAAATGTCCAATTTTGTGTGCATGAAAATGTTTGAGAAACGGATATCTGTGGATTGACTGGAATGGAATAGTTCCAAAACTACGTCCGTCAACTACACAGGGGTGTTTCTTCATACCATTTTAGCCAGAATAAGAGAGAGAGTGAGAGAGAAAGAGAGAGAAGGGGAGAAATTGTAGATTTTTAGTATAGATTGTTATTCTGTGTCACTCTCATCTCTCCATGACCAAATCTATTTCCTCAAAGGAGCCCGGAAAAGCTTTTAGCTGGCACTCGAAAATGCACAGCATAAAAGACACAGTCATGCTGTGATCGAAGGTCATGCTATAAAGTGTCATGTGGAGTACTGAGCCTTTGTAAGGCGCTCTCAGCCCACCGCTCCACCACAGAGACCTTTGCACCTCCCAGCTCTTTTTCCCCTCTCACAGTAAAACTGTAATTGTGAAGTAGCCACATGGATGGTACCACCACAGTAACAAAGACTATAACCACCTCTTCAGTGGGCTTCATGTGGTTTTGGGTAATACAACTTATATTTCTGCAAAAAATGGAAAATGGGTCAATTACATTTTTATCAATTCATACATAATGATTGGATCTGTAAATATGACCTAATCTTTAGCTCAAAAAATTGTTACCACTGACTAAAATGATATAGAATAGCATCCAGAGAAATATAGTTGTTGGGAGGCCATTCACTGTAATAAGTACTGAAACATTTACATGACTTATTAACCAGGTAAGCGGCTGAAGATGGATGGACTTATTAATAAAAATGTGCTGTAGCAAAGTACAATCAGAAAGAAACATTTATATTTTGAACATTAGAACATGCAATAAGTTAGCAGACTTAAAATAAATGTAAAATTAAACACAGACCTGTAAATGAGCATGATACAGGCATTTTAGAGGACCAACCAAACCAGAGACAGCAGACATCCTTTTCCACAAGTTTTCAAGAAAAACAACAACAACAACCGCAACAAAATAGGTTTAACCAGGCCTAAAGCAATAGTATACAAAAACTCACATGACCCTACAGCAAGAGGTAGAACTCATGGGAAATCCCAGCAGGAGGATGGAACAGGTGAAGTTATTCAGACTGATTCTAGAAAAGCAATCAGCCAAGTGTGGGCATCTGCACTGATCTGTATTGCACACCGACAGGGGCCCCTCTGGTTTCATTATAGAAAAAAGCAAAAGAGCAGAGCAGGCAGATACAGGCAGATCCAATGCTGTTATTTTTAAACGTTGGTTCAGTTTAACAAAGTCAGCATGGTTCACCTTAGTGAGGATAGTCAGTATCTTTCAGGTGAGTTTGATATTATTCAAATTGTGACTGCAGTTGAATGGTGTTTAAATCATCAGAATTTATAGTTGAAGTCAATAATCAAGACTTTAAGTATCCAAATATCTGTATATCTGCATTGTTGAAGATCTTGACTGTATAGCCAGAGAAGCAGGTAGAAGGTCAGTATTAACAAAGTGTTTTAGTGAGACGTCCCATTGATTTGGAACGATCATTAAGATGTGTGGGGGAAAAATGCAGCCATTTTTATTGTTATTTATCAAAACTGTTCTTTTTTTCTTTAGGAATATGAATAATTTGTCTTTGACTATTTATTATCATCAAACATCCTGTCACTTGTCATCTTATGCAGTGTAATGACACATTCTTTTAAATGAATTTTATTCAACTGATTTATTCTCCTTATTCATATTATTTCATGGTATATGTCAAAGCCCTGTGGTGGGTGCATCGTGACAGCAGGAGGCCTGGTGTCACAACAACTCACAGGAGAGTGTAATGGCTTGAGTGGGTGCAGGGCAACTCAGAATAGTGACATGTCTTTGTGTTCCTGTCCTCTCTGCCCATCAGGGGGAAGTTCTGTAAAAAAGATAGAAAAGAAAAAGATAGGACAAATTAAGAAATCATGAACCTAATTGCAACTGGTTTGATGAACTTATATTGAATATTTGTTACCAGTAATTTGCCAATGTTTTTATTATTTCTTCCTTCAGTGTCTGTTAAGGTCTGTTCAGAAAAGCATGAAACGGGGGATGACAATGTTGGTACGGATCAAAAATACAAGAGAAACGATTGGTAACTGCATATCTTTGTGCATTTATTTGATGGATTGTCGTAATTTATTTTAGGAACGTTCATTAGGATGAACTGTAATCACTTTGTAATCCCATGACTTTAAAAGCAGCCATTATGGATAAATTCCCTTTTTGTGCTTCAGAGCTTGTCCTTGGCTGTCTGAAGCTGCTGCCAATTCAAAAACTCCTAAAACACACAGTCATGGCACTTTGAGGGTCCCTACGTTTGAAAATAAGTCAGTTAACAATTCAGATTTGTGGGTTTCTCCATCACACTCCCGACTCATTTTAGAAACACTTTTCGTCTTGATCTCCAGCCAATGTCAAGTTCAAATCATGCATCAGAAAATAAAACTCTTTTGTTCTTGCCTTTTTCTTTGCCATTAATAGCAAATTCTAATCAACCTTTATAAAGTTCTCTGAAAAGAGAAATTATAGGCTAATTCTCAGGAAGTCCAGTAGTCATAGAGTCGATATGTGAGCTTTGACTTTTGAAGAAACGAGTGAGTTAGCTATGTTCTGTATTGTGCTCATTTACCATGTACGTGTACTTGTGTATTCATAAAAGTGTTCCAATACTATAGAACCTGATATCAATGTGACAAAACTAAGGCTGACAAAATTAATGTGTTACTTTTTTCAATGCATTAACACAATAACAAAGTGCCATATTTAAAATCCACCCCAAAGTGGCATTATCTTGGTGAGAGGGGCTGATTTTGGGAATATACAGTAGGTGCCTTGTCACAGTGGTGAACCAAAAATGACTTTATCCTCCACATTTATAAAGATTCTGATAGTTTTCAAACTTTACGTTTAGAGGATGGACGTGCTTCACATAAAACATTAAAAGCATTACAGATAATGGGGATTATAGTGGGGTTTATTATTACTCATACCGGTACTTGGTATCGGGAACTACTCAAATGTAAGAACTCATACTTGTACTCTGTTTTTAAAAAACTCTGTTTTGGTGCATCCAGGTTTCTAGTTGTAAACTCTGTCATTTTAGATTATGAGAAAAGGCTAATCCTGTGGAAGATAGAGGTGGAGCTACAAAATAGGTCAATGTGAGAAGAGGGTGGAATAAAGAGCTGTTGTACTATATCTCTGTGCTATTTTGACCACAACATGTCACAAACTTCTTATAAAGACCTCTGGAAATTGTGTTAATTTGTGAATGAAGGATATATCATGTCTCCTTTAATCTAGCATCAATCTATCAATATTTTTATCTGATAAAGACTAATGGCTGGGGGTGTAATGGTACATGTATCCGTTTTAATTTTTTTGGTTTGGAACGTTCGTTACGGAACAGAGGCGTAAGCGTTCCCACACAGAGCAGTAACTGCCTTGCACAGCCTCTGCCTAGCGGAGGTTGTGGCTAGCGACAGTTTAAAGGAGAAACCAGAGCTTGAAGACCTTCTTCCATCGTTAGAATCTTCTATTTGGGAGCACTTCAGCTTCCCAGTGAAGTACGTAAATGGACGAAGACAAATGGATAAGACGGAAACAGTCTGCCGGACTCGTGCCAAGCTGTGTTCAAGATCCGTTCTCCCTGAAGCCCCGCCCCCTCCATATGTGGATGGAATTGTGCTTTTCTGGACGAACTGTGCTTGAACTACGGAATCAATGCCGAAAGTGTGAAGGTCTTTTTTTTCCCTATGGCGTTTAAGGGTAAGTTAAGAGATCCTTGAAAAATGGTTCGAGCATGCTAAATTTTGATGACACACAATTCAAAAGTCCAAACTAGTTTCTCCAGACTTCCCCCCGAAGCCACGCCTCCAGAGCAGAGGAACGCAATGCTTGTTCACGAGGGTTCACGAGTGCTGGGCACCATCGATTTCTTTCTCCAAAAGTCAAAGACCTAACATTATCTTACCTATCTAGTAGAAATATGGCCACCGTGGCATCACTTTGCAGCCCTTTCTTTTGCTCAAGTTGACATCACCGCTCAAATGCTGCGCCGAGCCACACTCTGCTCTTGTTTCCGCCCTCTTTCACCTTTTTTCTTTGCAGTAGCCTTCTTCAAAACAGTTGTTCTTTTTCAAGTCGATATAGGCACCTTTTCTGCCATAATGTCCCTCACATTTAAGTGTGTACTGTATTTTGATGTAGTATGCTAGTTAATGTAGCTAGCCAAGCTCTGGCTCTTGCTTTGTTGCCTGTACAAGTGCTCCAAGCCTCTGAGAGCACAAGATTTTGTGCAAGAAGAGGGGAACGTGCAGAGAGGGGAATGACAAATGGCAGTTGAGCTTGATAGACATATCACCATCTAATCTTTTAGAACGGGCTGGTTAAAATGATTGGATGGTGACTAAAATGTTTTATTTTGTTTTAGAGCATTTGATTATTCACTCATTCATTCATTTTCTGTACTGCTTATACCAATTCAGGGTCGCGGGGGGCTGAATCCTATCCCAGCAATTAGCAGGCGAGAGGCAGGGTACACCCTGGACAGGTCGCCAATCTATCACAGGGCAAACACAGAGAAACAAACAACCATTCACACTTACTCCTAGGGAGAATGACCAATTAACCTAACAGGCATGTCTTTGGACTGTGGGAGCAAGCCGGAGTACCCGGAGAGAACCCCTGCATACACAGGGAGAACATGCAAACATGCAAGCATTTAATCAATTGGCTGCAATCGGGATGTGAAAGGGATTTCAAGCAATATAGTAAAAAATGCTCCTGGAAAACATCTCCTACCCTACCTTCAAGGTTTTCTATTTTAAAAAGCTGTTAAAATATGAATAAAATAAAATAAGAAGGGCTTTAGTGAAATAAGTAGTAAATAAATAAAACATAAAATGGTTGAAGATTTTTCACTTTGAATACAGACTTTATCTGAAAATGTGTGCTCATTCAAACAATATTTCACTAACCAAACATGTCATAGCCTTGCAACTAATCATATGTTACTTTATCTTTTACAGCATACATGCAATAAAAGTTGTACTTTTAAAAGAAAACATTGCACTGTGTATTAAATCAATATTTGTAAAGCTTTGGGTGAATTATCTTTATTTTTTTCTTGAAACATCCCTCCCTCCTTTTTTGTATGTGCAGAGATTCTGATACTATTTGTTTCCACTAAAATAGAAGGCGCATATATCTATTTATGCCATATTTTCATTCATTTAAGAATATTTTATTGGAGAATTTACTGCAAGCAGTTTTCTTTTTTGTTTTTGGTTTGATTTGAAACGTCAGTAAACATATTCCTGTTTGCGCCAAATATGTCGTTTTTACATTTCGTTCCTGTACTGTACCGAAAAAGAACCCAAACGTGATCTTAAAACCGAGGTACATACCGAACCATAATTTCGCCATACTATTACAGCTCTGTATAATCACTAATTAATGGGGGAAAAAAATCCCATTAATAACTTTGGTACTAATTTGCAAATATATTGGTGAACAAAATATTGCTTTTGCAGCAGGAAACATTATAATGGATGTCCTACATATACAATTAAGTAAGCCATTTGCTTATTCAGGCTAAAATGAGCTATAATTATAGCTGAAGAATATACAACCTCTAGTTGTCATGAGGGCAAGTGCATGTAAATCCATGGTGAACAGGCCATATTTTAGCCCACACCATGATTGTTTTCTCACCCTTTCTAAGAAACTCTCTACTCACCATCTAATGTTATTATGTTTAAGTGTTTTAGCAAATGGTGTATCTATATGATTAATAGAAAACTGTGTTGTAAACACAAATTTAAAGCACTTGTTAATTTAAAAGCCGAGCACATAATGTGCCTCATCAACCATCTTTTGAGATTTTGTGACTTATTAAAAGGACTGACTTTAGCAGGGCACCTACTCTGACTCGTAAGTGTTGATATAATTTCTAAATTGTAGTTTGCAGGGGCGGTACCAAATAGGATCTGATATGAGCCATATGCTGGATTTAAACAAACAACTTCCTCACATTAATTGGAGGATATCAGTTGCAGTAGAGCATCAAACTCAAAGCTCATCGTCATGATCTACCTCAGTCATTCTTGAATTTGTTTATACGTATTGCATGTGTCTTTAACCTATAGATGGTTAGATTTGCTTATAAACAAATATTCATTGCAAAATTCAGTGTTTAAGGCTTGCTTTTAATTATATTGCTTTAGAATGTTCAATGAGAAAGAAAATAATTGGGAGACATTAGAAGCTTGTTAATTTTTTCTTAAACAGTCTTTTAAAAAGATGTTAATTTGTGACATGTTTTGGGGTTGTTTGCGGTGACTTCTGCCATCACATGATGACATTGTCAGGCCAACCACCACTGTCAGTAAATCAAACACTACGCTTCATTGAACTAATGAGAACATGGTGTGTGTTGCTCTCATCAGACCATTCATTTCCCTTTTCCCCTTGCAGAGAAAACGAACAGCAGATAAAACTGTCAAGGCAGCTGAAGAACACAGATGGATCAAACCTGTTAGCTGCTTCATCTGTGCCGCAGCAACACAATCACACAGTCCTGATTGAGATTCAGATGACCTGTCTCTTCTAATCCAGCACAGTTCCACAACCTTCTGCTAATGTAATATTTGCTAACTTCAGATGCCTTTGACTGTCAGTTTACCTCAGTCTTGCTTGTTGGTGTTCGTTGCTCTGACCCTGAAGAGGATGACAGCTGTATCATAATCAAATCAGCAACATTATCATTCAGTTTGTGTGAATGGACATAATTGTTGTATCATTTAGCAAAAGGTCTCCATGCTTAACTCAATTAGGGGTAATGTTGACTTGGATGTAGAAATCAGTTAAGGTAATGGTAAACGAGGATTCTTGAAAGGCCTATACATGTGCAAAAATGGGGGTAGAAAGATTCCTGACAGAGATAAGCTCATTCAGCTGATGTGTACAGGCAATTAACTGTACCAATCCCCAAAAAGATGGAGGGACATTTAATGTGCTGGGGATCACATCCTTTTGCAGTGAACAGAAGAAAATTAGGTATCCAGACCATTAAAAGGGCACAGTAGGATCCTGATTTTCCTAAAGGCAGCAGACATTAAAGATGAAGGGTTAGGGTTTAGCCCAATTCTTTGCCCACTAGGTAGCATTGTACATATTCATGCTAAGGGCCAGTGTTACAGTTCCTGGATGGAGGAGAATGAGGAAGTGGTATGGCCCCTTCAATGTAAGATTTTTTGAAGGTACAATTTAAAATGCTGTAACAAATGTCCTTACCGTCAATCACGCAAATATACACAATTCAATGCAGTGATCATCTAGTTGACACTGTATTGAATTGTGTTCAATACAGTGACATACGCATGCACTAACTAGCATGTCGCTAACAACAAAAAATTCTTTAGAGTATGATACATACCAAACTGATTTCCAGATAAGCTGCTGAAGACATTTTCTTGTTGTTCTCTTGGTGTTTATTGAGAGTTGGAAAACAACATTATGATGCATTACAGCCACCAATAGGCAATACATGTAGATTGAGAGAACAGGCCAAATAAAGCAAAACAAAAAACAAAGTTATACTCATAATCCAGTGTGTGACAACCTCAGGCTTGATAGTATCATTTTATACATCTGTTTCCTCCATTCTCCCTCACATTTTTCATCGTCCTTCGCGTTCTATAATCATACTCCTTTGTTCTTCCCATTGCTTTTGCCATCTTTCCTCAATTTTTACTCTTAGTACAACATTGTAGCCTACTTCTATTTCACCACAAGTCACTGTTAAATCAATGTTGTGATCCTTTCAAGATTCTTTAGCTTTTTTTATCTGCACTTTAGTGCTTTAATGCTCGTATAGAATTGAAGGCCCACTTATGCTCAATGTTAAATGTGCATTTGTGATGGCACCATCTGTTTGTCCTCTACGTTTATGTTGTGCATATTTCAATACATTGAGATTTCTTGCTGTGATGCTTTGAAGATTCATAAACTTTCTTATCTTATCTGGTACTGCAGCAAATAAAGCGATACCGCTGGAAATCGTAGGGGTAGTGTTGCACATTATAGCTCACATGTGACCGGCAAATGGATCAAAAAAAGAAGTAGAAGCCAAAATAAATTTGGCTATGCAAATGTGTCAAGAACTACAAAAAATGTCTATGATGTTACCTTGCCTTAGCTTCTTTCCGTGTATCTTTCTAGGAACGTGCTCCTCTCCTGTTGCCATGATCTTGGAACTTGGAGGTAAACTCTGAACTCTGCATCGCCCTCTAGTGGAGTTATTGCTTAACAACCATGTCAACATAAGGCATGTTTATTGTAGAAGCATCTGGATTTAATTCCAGTTTGGCAACTGTGTGCATAATCATGCTAAAGGTAGGTATTTGTATACTTGTATTCTAAGATAAATATGTATGCTTGTCACTTATTCCACAACACAGCTGGACTTGCGTAGAGGCACAACAATGTGCCACCACACAACATTTGGGTACTACTGGTCCAGTGAATAGCGAAACTGTTGCACTAACCAGCTTTGCTTTTTATTGCAAAGCACAAAGAAGCTATGCAACCAATCTGTGATATAGCAGCTCTACTGCTTAGTGGAGATCAGTGGAAGAAAAGCCTAGACAACAAATGAAGCATTTCAGGCAGTTGAAGGGCTGTTGGAAAGAATAATACCTTTTGACCTAGACGGAAGGCCTGTTAGCTTTACAATAAGCTGCAAAGCTACAAATCTTTGGAAAAGGAGAAGAAAAAAACTTTATAACCCAACCTGTGTCAAAGAAAAATCCTAAAGGGATGTCTTCTGTAATGCAGTATATATTATTTGGAAAATAACTTTGACTGCATGCATTCAAGCCTTGAAATCAGAAGCTTATATGCAGCAGCTCAACATGATTGACCATATTATCTTGCCACAGAGGGGGATTTTGCCTCCGCAGAGCTCTCTGAAACGCTGAGTAAAGCAGACAGCAAGCATTCACAGAAATAAAAAGGCTTTTTGTGTTTTGTCCACCTTACAAACAATAGCACATTGAGATTAAACTTTATTTATATAAGTAATGAAAATAACACATTGTGGGTATCACACTGTTTAAAAGATTTTTTTTATAGTAATGAATTCAGCCAGTAGAGTCTTTAAGTCCCACTCCAGCAGTTATTAATCCCTTAAATCTCATGGTGGCCATGTGTTGCTGTAAAAGGCTTTAGTTTTATTTATTTATTTATTTTCAATAAAGACAACTTTTTGATACCTTGATATTGCATAAGGTCTGGGTGTGGCTTTGTAAACGGTCAGTAAATTAAGCTCTATTAATATACTAATGTGAAGTAGATGGAGACTTTTCCACTTGCTAGTCCAGTAGTTCTTCTTCTGCAAACATTCAAAATTAGATGTGTCCATATTGTATACACTGTAAAATGTGTCATTGGTTTTAATAGAATCCATCTAGTGGCTATAACTTAATTTTAACCTAGTTGTTAGTATTACTAATCTTAGATAAGTTCTGTGAACTCAGGAAGGCTAAATGTTAAAAGAATTAATGTAATTAAGTTGAACCAACTTTACTGATTTAAGC
>JAOXYM010000014.1:11811878-11826541 GCA_028567055.1 Leptatherina wallacei | reverse complement strand
AAATATACACAATACTTTTTAAAGTACTTTTTGTTTTTCTTCCTTCCAGTTCTCAGCTAACAGAAAGGAAAACATGTCCTGGTCTCCGCGTTGAGCTCAATCAGCAATAATCCATCATTCACCGTAGTTTTAGTGTATAAACATGTTCCCCTCTCCAGTTCCTGCTCACCCCTGTGTTTAAAACCAGTTAGCCAGTTACTGCACCTTAACAGAGATATCAATGGTCTGACATTAGGTTGAGCTGATGCCCCGCCCCCTGGCACCTTGTTGCAAAACAAGTCAAATTTTGAGTACATCAATTATTTTAAGTTAAATGAACTTGAAATTACATGTTTTCTGAAGCATTTCTTCTAAGTTATGTGAAATTAATGAAAATAAGTTTCTTCCACAAACTAATGAACTTCCAGTAAAATCAAACTAATCAAGTTAAGAAAAGTTCTACAAACTAAAAACATTCTAGTTGATTCTACTCAAATCATTCAAGTTGACTAAACTTAATTGTTTCAAGACAGCAAGTTAGCATAATTTAATAAGTAGCCAGAACTAGTTAGAATTTACAGTGTAGACAAAACAGCAAAAAGAAAAAGAAAAAAGTTGCACTACAATGTTCTGACAAAATGTTTGACTTGTTTTGATGGCACTAATGACATTTATTATCTACATTATCTGTTGTTAGCCTGCAGCGTCCCAAAGCTGAAAAACCACACTTCACAACTTTTTTTCCAGGAAGCTGAATCACTTTACAGCAGCAGCATTTTGCTTTGCAGCACTGTCACACACCAGCAACTCAATATCAACACACTGGCCGTTTTGAATGTGCACTATAGTTGATTCATCAAAGAAACCTAAGAGGTCTTTATTGGAGGAAGCAAGGAGAAAAAGAGAGAAAGGGACAGAGGAAGAGTTTATTCAAAGGTCAACATCAGACTGACTTTTACTGGCTGTAGAGAGCTCAGAGTACAGGCAAGATTCAGGATGGAAGCCAAATTAAGTGCTGTTAGGGTGTGCCTCACTGAGAAAACCTGCTCAAGTTCAGGAGTGCTTCTATAACTCAGTATGTGCATGTACACAGTTAGATCATACTACTTAAATAATTGTACTACTCTCCTTTGTCAAAGCATACATCAGGAAATTAATTGATTTATTGACTGAAGTATGTCCGACTCTGCATCCGAACTGTGAGAGAAAATGCATTTGACTGTTGATCTACACTTACATTTTACTGGGGCTGGAGCCTATCCCACTATCTACCAGGTGAGAGGCAGGCTTCCCCCTAGCCAGGTTGCCAGTCTATTGCAGTATTTTAAGTCCCTTGAAGGATAATGTTTCTGCCCTCTCACACAAAAACAGAAGGCAATAACAAGTGAGAACATTGTATATACAAACTCATTAAAATGAAAAATATCTTAAAATTCATGTTAAAGTAGGCCAGCATGTTAGTTAGTGGAAAAACTGTTTCCAATGAGCCCAAAGAGAACGATGCTCCAACTTCTCTGAACACATGATATCTGGATTGATGTTGGCTTCACTTTCAGATTTTACACACCATTCACCCACTGTGATTTATTTTCATAACAGCATGCAAAGAGAAGCCTTTTTTACAGAGTCTCGCAACTTACAGAATAGGCACAGTGTAATGGGCTGAGCAGACATTACCCTTGGATCTGTTATCATGTTGGTATGATTGGATCTGGCGAAATTTTCACATGCTGTAGCAAAAAAAATAGATCAGATCTGAAACTCTCTCCCAGTTTTAGTTTGACCTTGATGGACCAAGGCAAACCAGAGATATGATGGTTTTCATTTAATGCTGCAAAACATATTGACCCATAAAGAGTAAACATATTGTGTTCTGTGTAATCTAGAAATTGGGTGATATCGGAAAATTCTTGAGCATACCACTAAAGGGAGAGTGAGTGCATATCACAATGCATCAGCTACACCCATAATTCTCAAACTGTGATATGCACTCATTTTCCCTCTTGTGGTATACTGAAGAAATTTCTGGTATCACGCAATTTACAGATTACATGGAGCACAATCTGGACACTTTCACCATTCAAGTTTGATCTGTCCAACATTTTTCCTAGAAATGAATCCATATTTTTGGTATGAATGTCATGTGATGTTCTACAGACAGTTGAGCTAAATCTGTTCTTTATATGATTAATGTGCTGATGGATGATTGGAGAGCAAGAAGGTGAAGACTATACATCTTTATAAGACAAGAAAACAAGCATGCACAGGAGGACCCACCCAAACAAAACAGAGATGCAATTCATGCAAACCGACATCCCCTTTCACTCCTCTATCAACATAAAGGGAACTTATGGAAAATTATACAATGAGGCACTGCTTCTGTGTCGTTGCTTTTTTAGATACACTCAATTTCACTTGTGGTTTCATTACTTGGCATTCTGCCCTTGTTTTTCTACCTCACTCTCTCTGCTTCTCTCTTTACTTTTCCTCTCTGTTTCTTTGAATTTGAAGTAAGTAGAAAGTGTCAGTCGAACGTGTCAGTCCACGTTGGCACGGACCTGAAAAGACATTTAGTGAATATCAGGTATTCAGTGTAGTAAGAAAAGAGTGGCTTGTCTTAGTGCCATGGTGATTATTATGTATGCTGTATTTCATATTTTTTTACATTTCTTCCCAGCCAGCCTTATGATTTCATATTCAATTTACATTGCTGATGACTCAAGGGGATTTGTTTTTACATATTCTTTATGATATTTGTGTACCCTGCTGTTATGTTGACAAGAAATCCTTTTCAATGATAAATCAAATGATTCAATAATTTCCCTCAAAAAGGGATAAATAAAGTATTTTTCATTCATTCATTTCATTCAAATGCCATTATTAAAATTAATAATGAGCAGCTTACCATGGAGAGTTGTCAGTAAATCTGCTTTGATCAATATCATAAAATCAAGATAAATTTTTCTTCTTGCAACACATAAACTATTGAAAAGTGTAGCTATTTTTACTGGAGTAACACTGAGATGTAATCACTTCACATCATCTTTGGGAGTGAATTACAGCTAATTGGGTGTGCTCGGTAACCCTAACTTAGGTGTGGATGTATGAACAATTTTTTCATCTTGACTTCAGATCTAATAAGAACGAGTCTGTTTATAATAGCTGCCAGTTTCTGATTTCAGCTGGAGAAAGACAGCTGAGGCTGAAAATCAAGCTGGCTACCATTCAAGTAAGACTCCCTCTGTCAATCCAGTGAGGGGGATAAATCAAAGGCGTTTCTAAATTTAGAACTGACATAGAATTAGTGTGACGTTTTATAGTAGAAGGCAATGGCCTGGTGGTTACTAAGCAACTGGTGCTAGGCAACCTTGTTGGTAAGCATTGATTGTGCTATAGGGGAAGTTGGGGGCTGATTGAGGGTGGAGTGTCTTCAAAGCTATCTGCTTTGAGTAATCTGGGTGTTTGCAGTTACTTTCCAGGGAAAATTGGGAGGATGCGACAGGCTGGGATTGCATGGTGAGCTCCTAATAGCTGTTTTCTTTGAAGATCTGATAAGATGTAGCATCTCTGACAGAAAATAACTCTCCAAACAGAAATGTGAAAAACTAACTTGCCATGTTTCAACTGAATAAACACCTTCGTCGTCATCTGCTGCAGCAACCAATAACATCATCCATTACTAATTTGTTTCTAAAGTGGATATTGGCTGCACTGCATACTAATGAGAGTATGAAGCTTCATCGTGGAGTGTGCATCTGCCGAGTAATTGCCTGTTTATCTCTGCATGTATATTTTGGAGTAAACTGTAATTGTCTGTAAAGCCAGTCAGAACAATGGCTGATGACAGATTGAGTGGGCTCGGCTCTCTCTTAGATTGGAGTTAAAATTAATCTTGTAAAAGAAGATATCTGTTTATGAAACAAATATTTATACAAATGTACATATAGAGGGTGAAATCTTAACTCAATATATTTTTTTCTATTGTGTCTATTCTTTTTTTATACAGACAGAAACTCTACAGTCCAAGCAAAGACACATATAAGAGAGCCAACCATTAGGAAAGACTTCCAAAGAAAAGAAGAATGGTTCAAGAACATTATTGCTACATTCATGAATAATATAAAGCATTAGCAAGAAGACATGACAGGCCAATTTCATTCCTATTAAAAATTAACTTTTCTGTGCGAAGGTCATGTGTATGTCGAGGTTTAAAGCTATTTGAGACTGACATCATGGCAAGCCAAAGCTGGAGGAGACACTTGGATTAACTTTAAGACATCTAAAACTGCATCACAGTATACAGGTACACTCTTTGTCAAAGTGCACCTCAGTATATGTACTCTCATACTTATGGCTTGAGAGCACACATGCATGCACCCAGGGCAACATACAGAAAACAACCATTAGTTTAATGTTGGAATCTGGCAGATCCGTCTACAGCATGGATGTATTCTTCCTGTTAGCGTTTTGAACAAATGCCATTGAGATAACCTTCAAATGGATGACTGCTGCCAGCACAAGAGGCCAGCACCATGCCACCTGGATGCCACCTGTTATTCTTTAAGTGCTTAAATGTGAACAGGAGCACATCCTTGGTGTTTATAGGGTTTTGGATGTCAGCCTTGATCAATACTGTTCTTAATTCATCACTGTAAGAGGTAAAGAGGCAGGGACTGAGACAGCAAGAGATGATATATGGTGGCTGTGTGTCTGACTTCTAATGGTCTATTTTAGGTGATAAATAAAAAAATAAAAGGGATATGATCAGATATACAATGTAGAAATAAAAGGAATAGAGCATTTGATTTATCTGAAGCTATTGACTTGATACACACACATAAACACACAAAAATATATGAGAGTGGTGTGTCAGTGTTGTGTCCTTTGCCCAAGAATAGTCATTACACTGAGATTAGCTTCTCATCCTCTGTAAAAAGGGCTATTTCCAGTATGGTGGCTGACACCTACAATGCTGATTTAGGAAATAAAGTAACTGGCCATGCTGCAAAACAAAGGTCATGAGTCATTTTTGTTTGATCTATCAGTGGCAGTTTATTGTTATAAAGAGCTTCCTTTTTCACTGTAGGACAACACACATATGTTCCTACACTGTCAAATTCATTGCTCACTCTCTCCATCCCTTTGGTTGAAACTAAAAAATCCATCCATCCATCCATCATACATAAAAACTAGATGGATTGCAATAAACTTTTCTACAGTCATGATCCAGAGTTATGGGTCTTTGCATTGACTGATCCCCTTTAATTTCCTCTATGCAACCATGGGGTCAGATTTGCAGATTTAAATGAAATAGCTTGAAAAGTATTGGATGTGTTATGACTCAACCCAATTTCATATAGCCATTATTAAGCAAAAGAGCAACATAGAGTGATTTATTACACTAAAATGTTTACACACATGGCAGTAAAATTAAATTTCTAATTGTATTGGTTACACAATTTCTTACACGCATTTTCCATCTTGCCACAAATACGAAGTGAAACCTTTATTTTTATGTTTATTCATTACTTTTGGATTATATGATACTTGAATCACAGCAGGATAGTTATTTCACTGATAAGTATAGTAAACAACTCCAGCAACAACCAATACAGTTGAAGGGCATTCAGCTTTTTGAATTGACTCATACAAGGAACACTTGTTTAGCTATCTATGCAGCCCAGCTATAAGATGCTGCACTGGCACAAGTATTATAATAGGCCTTATAAAGTCAATTTCTTATTCATACATCATTCTATCTAGTGGTTCTCTAATCATTTGTATGAAATGCATTAAAGACTTTTCCCAGTGATCCATCAGCAAATAATCCATAAAGCTATTTCTATAAGTGGATTCTTAAATGCTTTTCTCTTGCACTTGTTCCTCTTTTATGAAATATTTAACTGACAAAAAAAATAAAAAAATGGAGGCGATAGCAAATTAAAAGAAGGACAAAAGCCTTAGTCCATAGCTAGACATTTACCTAAAATATTTATGGTTTCATTAGTGTACTTTCTGCAAATAATTTCATTATATTAATTTTGATGTATTCAGGTGTGAAAAAGAATAAGCAGGCTACATTTTAGTTTAATAAAAGCTCATTTCCTAAAAATGTCTAATCATTTATATTTCCTGCAAAACTGCCTTACCCATGATACAAGACAACATTTATCCATGCAGTTCAAACAGAAATGAAACCAACTCTGGACCACAACCATTTTTCAGCTTCAGAGATTTTCTTTCTTAACATTCAAATGATGACAATACATCTTATTAACCATCAGTGGTGCATTTGATTTATTTCTTCTGTTTCCCATTCAGAGCCTTGCAACTGTTATTTGTAGGTCACTGTTTGTTGAAAAGCATAACAGAATGCTATCAATCCTTATTAGAGTGATGGGAAGTCTGCTCATTTGCTTGCCAGAGAAAGCAGCTACATGTTGTTTTTCGCTCTGTAAAATCGGCACCCCCACCGCATGGCACTCAACACAATCCACTGAAAGAGATTGTTAGCACTGAGAACCTTATGAATGGCATCAAAAAGTAACTTCAAGTGAATTTACAGATAATAAAGTGATATAATAACATGTTTTTTATGTCTCATATCAACTTTATGTTAAAGACATCTGATGTACTGAATGCTTGAGAATAATAACAGGTCAAACTTTAATGGCACCAGCTGAAATCATTGTCAAATATGTAGAAAATATGTCATATTTCACAACTAAAGATATACTGTACATATACTTTTCCCCCAGTTATCTGTAAACAGCATATATATAAATATATACACATATATATGTGTGTGTGTGTGAGTGTTTTCTCCTATACTGCAATATTATGCATGCGTGGAGGGAGATCATCCTAGCTATCTAGGGAATGTCAATTGGCAATGACATCCAGCCTCAGACAGAGACAGATGAGGTGGGATTGTTGGATTACAGTGGTGTAATATATCCCTCCCCACACAAGTGCACCCACATACACACTCAACTGCAGATAAACTGATTTAAAGTGAAAGCTTGCCTGTGTGATCATATGTCTTCCTAATCTAAGTATAAAGGTAAATTTATGTTTTGCCCCTTAGATGACCTTAATGCATCATGAATATGTTTCTGACAGTGGCACCGGGGGGTGCCATCACTAGCTATCTTTAGTTGTAATGAATTGAATAAAAATATACAGTTGTACAATTTTGAATGATATAGTCTTTTCTTTTCTTTTTAAAACTTTTTAAAAATTACTTACATTCAGTATGTGCAAATAGGATATTTTATAAAAGAGCAGCCTTAAACTTGCTCCACAATGTTATATATTCTTTTTGTGTGTGTTTATTATGCACAATAAATTGCCACCTAGAATATATTTGAAAATATTTAAGTACAGATGATTTATAGCCTCATCAGAAATTATTCTATTTTGATGGCTAATATCTTCATTTATATTCTGTAATGAGTTTTACCTTCATGCCAGCAATCATTGTGTCAGAGAGGATGTCATATTTTTCAAATGGTGGCTTTCTCATTTTGGAACAGGGCTCTTCTTCTGCCCTTTATTTCACTTTTAATTATCTTTCACCTCTCAATACACACATGCACAGACAAAGGTTAGATGCATGTTTTCACACATGCTCACTGCATGAGACAAATCCTTGTATACTATATTGTATGACCTTCTGGACCTCCTGTCTTTAGAAGAGGCTCATAGAAATAAAACAGAATAAAGTGGAGCCAAAACTTTTATCTTAAATGAATAATCAAGGCTGGGTGTCATTAACCTTCATCCTCCTGAGAATTAAGTCCAAGTGCTTGAACATAAATGTGATCCATTGTGTAATTATGTGCCAAGTGTGTTATCTATTTTTTTATTGACCTTGACAAAGATTACTGTATTGTATTGATGGCATCCTGGTTGTGCTCACATCCTTCCATCTCTAAAAGATTTTGTCAAGACATTTTCAGAAACTATAGCAGGGAACGTAGATTGGTTGTACTCGTCTTTTCATGTTTTGTCCACTTATGACCTCTTTATTATCTAAATGACCTAATATTTTCCACCTGAAATGAATCCCTAATCACTTGGAAGAACTTTTACAAAATATCCAGGACCAAAAGTTTCTAAGCTCCTTTAAAACCTTTTAAGGCTTTTGTTGGATACTTGAAAAATGTATTTGACTCTATACTGTAGCAGAAATACAAGCAGGTCTTTTGTTCAAGATTTTGTGAACTACAGACATAAGACAGATAAATGAGCACTCACTTAAAAGGAGTGAAAGAACAGACCATATATTTTGCAGAAGCTCAATTATGGACAAATTATTTAATTAAGGGGCTAATCTTGATTTCCTTGGACTACAATGCTTACATCTCATGTTTGCATCACCCCTCTTGTGCAGCTCTGTCCTCAGGACGTTTATAAAATAAATCAGACTTTGTTATGCCTTAGTATTTGATGGATGCAATTAGTCTATTGAAATCACACAATGTAACCGCATGACTAAGAAACATTGTCTTGGCTACCAGGGAGACCAGTCACAGCATCTCTGTGAAAATGGCGAGAATCAACTTGTAGTTGAATGATTTACTATGGAGTTTTTCCTGAACGCAACAATTCTTTTTCTTTTTTTTATCCACTTCATTAGGAGACTGTTGCTAAGCCCCGAAATCACTTAGTCCACTGGATGGAGTAAACTTAGGCACATATTCTGGCAGTTTATTTATCAATTTACAACTAATATAGATATTGCTCAGATCTGCCAAAAATGTAAAGCACTGGCAGGTTAAGTGAGTCTTTTTTATGAGACTAGAAGTTTCTACCATGTTTTGCAGTTTGCATTGCAACATATTGTTATAGTAGTGGATCTTGAGTAAATTTAGTAAAACATTTGTTTTTGTTATTGTTACTCATGTATAGATACTAGGGTTTAAAAATACTTCTGTAGAAGTTGAAGTAACAACTCGAGCATTTTACTCAAGTAAAAGTGTGAAAGTACTGGCTTCAAAACTACTTAAAGTATAAAAGTTAAAGTAATGTATGGATTAAAAAAGACCATTGAGGACAGAAGCTTAGAACGTGCCACTGGGATCTGTAGTGTACTACTTTACAACCCCCCAAAACAGTATTCTAAAGACCATAATGACAATAATTTTTATGCTTAAAATGATAATGTTGAAAAATTTGGGACACTATAGGTTACCTGTTCTTGAGTCTCTGCCATGGACATACTTGTAGGCTACATATGTCTGCTATGTTCTTGCTGAACCGTGACGTGATTTCTGTCATGCCCAGGTGTGATGGTTTGCGTACAAACCAATAGGGTCTCGGAGTGGTATATTTTTATACTCCTTCCAACCATCATCAAATTCACTCTATCCAGATGGAGCGACTTATCTGGACATGTTTTTTTTTGGATAGGGTGTGTGTGTTTTTTACTATGATGAGTCAGAATGAAAACCAGCCAAAATGAAATAGGAGTAACAAGGCTATTTTTAAAAAGAGTAGAAACAGATAATTGCATGAAAGTGTAAGCAGTTCAAGCTAAACATCGGCAGAAAAAGAATTACTCCAGTAAAGTATAAATACCCAGAATTTCCATGAAGTAAGATATCTATACCTTACAAAATTGAAATAACAAAGTATTTGTACTTTGTTACTTGTTACTTGTACTTCGTTATTTGACACCTGGGTGTGACCGAACACCATGGCAACAAAGTAAAAAGAGGAAAAGCTTATTTCTTAACATGACACTGGTCTACTTACAGTATGCCATGTTGATGAGTTAATATTCATTCAGTCAGTAATTTTTTATACGGCTTTGTCCATTTCAGGTTTGGGGGGGCTGGAGCATCCCAGCTATTAGCAGGCGAGAGGCAGGGTAATAAGTTAATAATTTCATGTATTTCAGTGACACCAGGTTAAAAACATGTGTAACCAGAAGCACTCAGAGAGCACAGACCTTTGTAAAAAAAAAACTTTTGCCAATGATTTTTTTTACTTAGTCCGGTGTTTATTCCAGAACTGTTATTGGTCACTCTGCAGTAATATAACAGTTTTACTCTCCTCAGTACTAATCTGAAGTAACAGAAGCAGTGTTTTTGCTCACCACATCAGACCTAAAAAATGATTCTGCTTATTGTTGCTCTGTTCATTGTCTGTTTCCAGTTTCAAAAGACCAACTGAAATGTTGGATTACATTCACATAATGTTTCAAAAGGAAAAGTTAAAAGGTTCTCTGGTTGACATCCAAGATTAATTCCACACTCATCCTTAATAATTTAACAAGAAAAATAGCTGTAACATATTTTCTAATTTGTTTACTTCTTCAAAGCATGTGCTTGCCTGCATATTATGAGATATTTCTTTCTTTTTCCCACAACTTGTATGATTTTCAGAAGGATTTCTTTTTCTAGTAAAACTGAATGAATGGTCTGACTTTGCCAGTTGTTTATGTGTGTGTGTGTGTGTGTGTGTGTGTGTGGATGTACGACTGAGTGCATACTAGGTGCCTGCGGACAATTTTGTCAACAGAACAATGTTCAAAGCAACAGTCAGTCACAAAACTTCACAGATGTCTTGCTGAGTACATGTGTATTAATGTCACTCATAGGGTAGAAGTGCTGTGGCACACATCCCAAAAGAAGATGTTCTCTATTTCCACATTAGCACTTATTTGTCCCTGGCTGTGTGCCTTTACACAACATGAAAAGCACTGCTGGATGATTCTCCAGAAAAGCATTGTCACAACACTGATGTAACTACTTAAAATAGATATATTTATTCTTAAAAAGAAGATTGTTCATTTTTTTCTGCCAACATGTTGCCTTCAAAGGAGAAAAAATATATATTTGTTCATATCCCATTTTTCTACCAGTGCTTGCTCAGTATTTTAGTACTAATCTGCTCTATACAGGTTAATGTTTTTTGGGTCATCATTTTCAGTTAGAAAATATTACTGGCAGGCGCCCCTTTGTGTAATTTTGCAAACAGGGAGTCAAGAAAGTGTGCAAGAGAAAAGAAAAGACGCACAGTCGTCTACAAAGGACAAAGTTTGGAGAAGAAATTAATATTGAGGCAGGGACAGTAAGAGCAAAATAAGGGGAAACCGTGTTGAATAAGACAGTATAAAGGGAGGGCAGCATGTTAGTTCTGCAAACACTACATCAAGAAAGTTGGTTTGCTTTTTTCCATATCTACATAATTGGCAGATTATTTTTGTCATTGACATTCTGACATTGGCAGTGTGAGAGGATTTATTTTAATGTAAGCCATGATATACTGTATTTCTAACCAAATGTAACCCAGTAATTCATTAACTGAGGATTACAAAAATTAAGACACTTTCATAGACTGCTGTCAGACAAATGAATTATTTTACAAACTGAAGGCAAGAAGGAAAAAGAAATGAGAAATAAGCATGAAAACACCAGGGAAATTAAGGAAGAATCCACATACAAAAATGAATTAAGTGGAATAAAATGGAACCGGAATAAACATTGAGCAGGTTAGCAGGTATTTCAAACACAGGAAGATCGACTTTTCTGGATATTGAGCTGATTTTTTAATAGTTGTATTTTTTATTTGTTTTGTCTTCAACAAAACCCAAATTGTAAACATACAAATAAAATGACTTTTGCTTTGCTAAAAAAGGTATTTTAATGCAAGTTGTCGTTCCACTAAAAGTAGACCAACCAGTTTGTAAAATAATTGGAATTAATAACAGTTCACGTTGAATAACAAACCAATTGCTGGCCAGTCAGCAGAAGGTGCTAATCCACCTTAAAATAAATGCTCTTTAAAATCTGATTTCTCACACCAGCAGATCTGAACAGTTGAAGAAGACTAATAAAACTTGGTTTTCATATATTTTTTCTTCTGTCATTCCCTGTCATTGTAGCTCACTTTGGCATACCTATCTATCATACACACACAGACCACAGCACAGAGTCATGTGGGCAGTCAGACAGATTCAACGTTAAAAGGAGACACATCCTACAGACTGATCTCATCACTCAAGTGCCAAAATTCATTTCCATTGATTTTCATAGAGCCCCAGTCAGAATTTTGTCCAGTCTGTGATGAAATCATTCAGAAACATCATACATAAGAAATCCTACTTACTCTGTCTTTTGAAATACACTCTAAAATAAAAATGAAGGAAAGAACTGACAACATATGAGGGTGAGATGGAGACTAGGAGGATAATCATGACCCGGCATATGAATCATGAGCTGAATGCTTTTGCAATAAGCACAAAATATGACTCTGAAAAATGCTACAAATATTTGTGACTCAACAATCCCACATTTACCACTTGCAGCCCCTGACATGTGTATTTCAATATTTTACTGGGTTTTATTCATATATTGTGCAACTAAATGTGTGTATTTTGGTCTTTATGTAAGTGTTTATATGTCCATGGGAAGTGTTAGCTGCTGTCTTACTTAAATGACAGCATGTTGCACACCTGATCATGTCCTCTCCTTGTTTAAACCTGAAACAGATTCACATAATGCCAGTGCCAAGGAAGTGTCTGGTAAGCTTCAGGCAGATCTTCTGATAAGTAAGCGATACTCTGATATTGATGAGTTACCCTTAAGTTGCATATATTTTCTTCCTAACCCGTATCAGTTCCCTTGTAATGCAATATGCTGCAGCGCTGGAGTGTAGATTTGCTCCATATTGGACACCTGGCCACATTCAGTGCCAATCTGATCATGCTCTTATACATCTGCAGAACACATACACATTTAAACAGGCATTTTTATGCCAAGCAGCAGGTCTCTATCAATGCCCTAGTTTGAAATATTACATGCATTGCACAAGAAATCATTTTTATGGCTGACATCATTATAGAGTGTAGAGACATAACGATGCATACACTTATCGCAATTTAAAGAGGCATACAAATGCAAACATACACAGCCTTAGTCCACACTTCAAAGCATGAGAGGAGGCCCTACTGGCCTTGTTAAGCAACAGGAGACAAGCTGTCAAATAAAACATTTAAAAATCTAGGTTACTGGCACACATGAATATCTTATGCAGCTCTTTTTATGTGGGAGAGTGACACAGTGATTTGAAGAGGGGTAGAGATGTTCTATGCCTCTGCATCACATAACATGATTTCCCTCTTCTGTTGCATATTCAAAGACACAAATATCAAATTGTTCTCCATTTTTGTGTTACCATATTGTTTGCTAACATGAATATACACATAACATTATAGCTTGGGGACAATACAGCAGATGTCCATCAGAGCCAGCTGCTTTAAATAGGTCCTTATAAAAACTCATCCTTGATCTTAATCGAAAAGGAAGATTTAAATTGCCACTACATCTTCCCTCAATTAGTCATCCAGCCAGGAAACAGTTGCTAACCACCCTGTGGGTAGATTTAAAATGGTAATGTTGTTTACCTGGCAATCAATTACTGAGTGGAACCAGGTCCAATCTGTTGAGGCTGATCTAACCTCTGAGATGTCTACTGACATCAATCATTGCTTGTGATGAACAGTGGGATTCAGGCTATAGCAGAGGATTAGGTATCCAACTTGCTATCTAGCCCTAGTGTTTGAGGCAGACACAGTATGCTTTTAGAATTCTGTAATTTACAAACCTTTCCAACCTGAGGCATTAAGTTGCTTTTATCTGCTTGCAATGACTACAACCTTACAGTCACAGGATTCAAAGAGAAGATTGGGGTCATTTATGCAAAATAAGATGCACCTACATGTGCAAATTGGACTTAAGTCAAATCTAGAAATAAAGATGTTTTCACCCCAATCTCAAAAGACAGAATAATTCAGCAGCTATCAGAATAAACTACATTATGTAAAATTGCAAAAAGTAAGGTAATTTGTTTTAGTGTATCTCTCAGTGTATGGTTCTGTACAAGGTCAATTCTACTCCCAACATATTTAACAGATGAGTAACAACCATCTGTTGAGGGACCATAATCACTTGAAAAACTAAAACCGACTGCACTGATGTAGTGCCTCAAAAGAAGAACTTCACACTTTTATTCACTTTTTCTGACACTCAGTTGGTGGGGTGCAGGTTAGGAGCAGCTCTACTTATTTGTCTATGGACAATTATCAATATTCAATAAAATTATTAATGTAAAACATTATCTTGGGCACAACCGGAGAAAGTCCTGCACTAATAACCGTGCCTTAATATCAGTTGTGAGGGTCTGTCTGGCAATCTTGGACAGATATGACATGGGCAGACAGGTAATGAAGGTTATGAATACGAGCACTGACCTTCACAACCAGCAGCACTTCACCATGTGGCTGGTGATGTTGCAAGATGGCCGCTGTTGCTAGGAGAACAAGGAAGTCACAAAATGACTGCTGTTGCCTTGGAGATGGAGTCAACATGGCTTCTGTTATCATGAGACCACTGAACGTGTGGTGGTCCTAAACTGTAGCCACATGAATTAGCATTTGTTAGCAACAACACATGTGGTACAATAGAACAATTGAACCATGTTCAAGTCTCCTCCTTGTGCCTAGATTGATTAAAGATAAATCAAATATTTGTGAGGGTTGGATTTCCAAAAGGGGGCTGCACGGTGGTGTGGTGGTTAGCACTGCAGCCTCTCAGCAAAAAGGTTGCTGGTTCGAGCCCCGGGTGGAGCCTGAGCCAGAGGGGGTTGCTGGCTCGGGCTCGGGAGGGGTTTGAAAC
>JAOXYM010000014.1:11788981-11803676 GCA_028567055.1 Leptatherina wallacei | reverse complement strand
TGCTGGCCCGCTTCCTGATTTCTATCGCCTCCTTGATCCAACGTTTGAGTTTGTTTTCCTCCGATCCAATAACCCTCACGCCATCCCAATCCATGATGTGGTTGTTTCTCCTGCAGTGATCTGATATGGCTGATTAGAAGTTCTCCTGTTCTGCCTTTTCTTTTTGTGTTCTTGTGAGTTGTCTAGCTGTTCCCTTCTTACATTATTTCGGTGTTCTCTTTTTCTTATGTTGGAGGTCCTCCCTGTCACTCATTATGTATGTTTTATTGCAGGACCTGCATGGTATTTCGTATATTGCGTTGCATTTCTTTTCCTGTGCTATTTTATCTTTTGGGTGAACAAGGATTTGTTGCAGTTTTTTGCGCGGTTTTACTGCCAGATGCCGAAAACATGTCAAAAAGATATGTGACATCTACGAATTTGTCTGAATAGAGGAAAAAAAAGATCGTAGAGAGTTAATTTGTTGGTGACATCATGTTACATTTGTTGTATTTTGTTTATATGTTTTATTCAATTAACAAACACACCATATATATATATATATATATATATATATATATATATGAATGTATATATGAATGTATATATGAAAACATCATCACTGAATTACCATCTGTATCCACTGGCTGAGGACATCAATGGACCTGTTTGTCAACAGGTTTACTTTGCACACTTCCAACAGTGGTGTTGCTGTTGCATTGACATTTGGTATCAAGGCTATAATTTATGTCACAGCATATAAAACGCACCCCATCATTGCTCGTTCCCACCTTCCCCATCTCTCTGGGAGCAACCAGTCAGACCAATAGAGATATTTGTCATTTCAATCCATAACATGTCTCGGTACATCTTGTCTCACAAAGCCAGCCGGTTAATGAGAACTGTCAGCCATGCACTCCCTCTGTTCACATCTCTTATTCTCATTCATATTATACTGTTTGTGTGTGCATACACATATCCACTCCTTTGTCCCAACTAATAACCATAACTGTAAGTCATATGACCCAGTGCTCTCTTGCTGCTTTATAATCTGAGTGTGCATTGTCATGGCATCATTTCTGCTGCACTGACACTGGAAAATTAGCTTTGACATGCTTTAATATTTGATAAACCTTGCTTACTTATTTGCTGGCGCACTAGTAACCTACTCCAATATAGCTGGAAGCTGCAGCTTGATGAAAAACTTACATTTGTTCTGCACCACCCCTCTCAAGCGATAAATCAACCAGAGCACTGTCATTTGCTTTTATTGACCATTTTTCCTCAGTTTCATTAATTTTCAATGAGGCTTTATTCACTTTAGAGCATGCTTTGGGATCCATGTATTATATTGTTTTGAACGATTTCATATTCAGACACATGGGTTTCGATACACATTAGTCATTTTTAAAGTCAGCTAGAGACACATATAGCACTATATTTCCCAAACTACTTGCAGAACTAGTTTCCACTGTGCTTGTGTCAGATCTTATATGGCAATTTTGTGTCATTTCCTAAGCGGGCAGATCGATTGAGAGAATGGTTGAGCTTTATAGGGTATTGAATATAATGTGAATTACATTCACACAAAAGTGCCTGCCCTGCAGCTTTCCACTGCTGTATCATTTTCAAAACCATTCATACAGTGCATGTCAACTCAATATCTCCCTCATCACTTGCTAGTACGGTGCTTTATTTGAATAGTTTTCCTTTTTTTTTTTGTTGCTGATGTGGATGGTAGGTTTTCCAGTTTGATTTAAAGCACCTTCCTGTCCCAAAGGAGAAAAAAAGTCTCGTAGTTTGTGGTAGTGAGAGAGCATACAGTCAACAGAGGCAAACATCGACGCAGATGTGCAAACATACCAATGTTCAATAATGCAACTTTGAATTTTGCATTGGGCTGAAAATACCAATCTGTTTGAACCTGTATCTGATCTCAGGTACTACATTTATGAAGCATTGCTATTGCTCTTAATATGCCTTCTAACACATGAAGAAAAAAAACCTGTTAACAAGGTGAAAAATAATTATATGGAACCAAGGGAAACCAATGTTTTCAAAAACTTAAAATGCATTCAAAAGTTCAGCAGCAGAGGCAAACTTAAAAACAGGCTAACATAATACATAAGCAAACTATTATGTACAAGGCAGAATACAAACACACAAGGAATAAGAATTTGTTAACTTGAGATCTTAGCAGGTTGAGTACAAAGACTGCGTTTGGTGGGGATATTCCACCCCCACAACTACTCTGTTTTTTTATGGAGCTGCACTGTCAATACAGGGCAATGTTCAATGTACTTGAACTTGAAGCAGAATACAAATGCAATAAAATTCCATTTCTATACTAAAAATCCAGTGCCTTGCCTGTACTTTGGAGACTTTCATACAGACATTTATTTTTAAAGAAAAATATGGTTAAGAATAGCTGGAAAAGTCGACTGAAGAGATACCAAAGACAATCTGGCACTGAAAGAGGAACAGCAAGGAGTATGATGGTCACGTTTCAGTACACCTGTCGTTCAGCTGGAGTGAAACTAAGTAACAGAGGAATTTTAATTCTGTGATTTGAAACTGTGATTGTGTTTGCTATTCTCACATCCGCACGCATGTGCTGCAGGCTTTATTTCTGTCTCGACCATATTTCTGCACTCAGTCAAAACATATTAAAGTTTGCATTATGTAAGAGTGTCCATGTAAAATTCAACAATGACATAGTCAGAAGATTGGTCCTGTGCAGATCATAATTTAATTTCCCCATGGTATAAGTCAGATTCCTCTGAGGCTGCTTTGATGGACAGCAGCAAGTTGTTTATACGCAAATGAATCAGATTTTATAAGCAGACTTTATGTGGATGTAAAATCTCTTTTGTGTTCCTGTGGCACAAACACACTAGACAGACAGAGATCTGAAATCGAGCGTCCCTCTAACTCTGAATGTGAAGATATGCTCCAAAGCTCTATGAATATTCACAACTATGTTATGGCCCTTCTAGTCGGGCCAGGGCTTTGTTTTGCAGCCAGTGCTCCTGGCAGTAACTGACACTCTCTAACTCAATCTTCTTCCACAGTGATAAATAATTGTATAATCTGACACGATATAAAAAATTGAAAGTGTATAAAGCAAAAGATATATTTGTCAGTCTGACCATAAAGAAAAAAAAATTAAGAATATTTGCAAATGCTTTGAAAAAAATCCATACAGTAAGTACATCACATCTGATACAATATCTGTTTCTTCATGCATTTCATAAAGAATATTTATTGATTTGTGGCGTATAGGACACAACCATTTATGAGAATATGTTTTGGACATTTGTGTGGTTGTGGGTGAGCATAGACACAAAAGAAACACAATCATTTTACTGTGCACTGTTACCACTGTGCTAAAGAAAAGAGAGCAGATAACTTATTTTATATTATGCACTGCTGCAGTCTTACCCAAACAGACATATTTTCCAATTTGCCTTATTTTACAAACACACATATGAAATGCATTTCATTTATTTGTCATTCAGTGTGGGTGTGCACAGGCTTTGGCCTAACACAATAAACAGGAGAGTGAAGGGAGAAAATTCAATTTCACCTCTCTTACAGCTACACGCTGAAGAAATGAGGGCACACATAACAAAAGTGGTCTGATATAAAAAAAGAAAAGTCATCCTGTGCTATTAGATTTCCATCTGGGCTTACATGTCAGCTTTTACACATATAGAAGAAAAGCTATGTACATACAAAACATGTACGTTCTGCTTATATGAAAAAAAAAACCCCAGCAAAAACAAAAAAATACTGTTCCCTCACCCATCCCCCCCCATCCACCCTGGGTGGGTGGCTGTTCATTTCAAGCTTGGGTCCTCTAACAGCGGACTGGATTTTGACAGTCCTGTACCGCATCTTAGCTGTTCCCAAGACTGAACTCTTCTGGACTGAGATGTCTGCTGTTTCTCCAGGTATCTGTTGGGGTGACTTGTCCAGTGTGGGGGCACTGACCCCGATGGCCATGGACACTACTATTGTCTTCACCTTCCAGGCTTTCTCCAGCTCTTCCTTGAGCCCTTGGCATTTCTCCTGTTTCTCATGTTCCTTTTTCCTGATAGCATCGTTCGGGATGGCTACATCAAATATGGCATTGTTTTGACAAGGTTCTGCAATGTCACAAGACTTATTTCCACCCATTGCTGCATAAAATTTTCACCAAGATTTTGTATTGATGATGGGAGAGTAACCACCATGCAAAGGTTTCTCCAGCACATCCCAAAGATTCTCAATGGGGTTAAGGTCTGGACTCTGTGGTGGCCAATCAATGTGTGAAAATGATGTCTCGTCGTCCCAGAACCACTCTTTCACAATTTGAGCCTGATGAATCCTGGCATTGTCATCTTTTAATAAAGATGTGCCATCAGAGAAGAAAAAAATCCATTGATGGAATAACCTGCTCATTCAGTATATTCAGGTATCAGCTGACCTCATTCTTAGGGCACATAATGTTGCTGACCAACCCCAGATTATAGCACTGCCCCCACAGGCTTGTACAGTAGGCACTGGCATGATGGTGCATCACTTCATCTGCCTCTCTTCTTACCCTGATGCACCCATCACTCTGGAACAGGGTAAATCTGGACTCATCAGACCACATGGCCTTCTTCCATTTCTCCAGAGTCCAATCTTTATGCTCCCTAGCAAACTGAAGCCTTTTTCTCCAGTAAACCTCACTAATACGTGGTTTTCTTATGGCCACACAGCTGTTCAGTCCCAATCCCTTGAGTTCCCTTCACAATTCCTTCATGTTTTTCTTCTGTTTGATTTCCCCAAACATTTAAGTGATCACAGATCACCATCATTCAGGATTTTTTTCCAACCACATTTCTTCTTCGAAGATGATGGTTCCCCACTATCCTTCCAGTTTTAAATAATGTGTTGGACAGTTCTTAACCCAAATTTAATAGTTTTCTCTGCTTGTGCATACCAATGACTTGATCCTTCTTAAACAGATGAACATTGTTTCCACAACCATGGGATGTGTCTTCCGACATGGTTGTTTAAGAAATGAGAAGCTGCTCATTGCATCAGTTAGGGTTAAAGAACTTGTTGCCAGGTGAAAAATAATCGGCAATGCAGTAATTATCCAATAGAAGGCTCGTACCTATTTGCTTAATTGAATTCAGGTGGCAACTTTTTCTTTGGCCAGGCAGTATATCTTGTTTATGCACAGCAATCTCTGAATCTAATATATTAAGCCCCTGTCAGAATAAAATTCCTGATGAACCACAAACACTCAGATCAGGTAGAAGTTGCATTTTTACTTCTTGAAGGAATACATTTTAACCCTCTGCTCAGGAGACCAAAATGCATTAAAGTTTCAGTGAGAACAAACTCTCTTTATACAATACAAGCCCCTCCTTCATTTACAACCCCCATTGTAAACCAACAAACCCCCAGAAGACCAAATGTTACTTCCAAGTATACAATCCTCTTTGATGATCATGTGTTGCACCCCCCCAGGAGGTGTTTCGGACCCCCAGGGTGAGGAGACCAGATATGCAGGAAGGCAAACAGTTTTTTACAAATGCCATTCAGGACAATAACATTAACACAACTGATACCCCACAGTCCTGGTCTTAAAGTCATTCAGTGTTCACAAAGTCTTTCAGGGTTTAAAATATCATAAATACAATATTTTTCTAACAGCCCTAAAGTTGCAACCCAGATAGCAAAAACTGTGTTGGCAAAATTTGCTGTTTTGTTTGGCCCAAATTTGGCCTTCACTTATATTATTGACTAAATGTGAGTGTGGCTGCCAAAACTCAGTCACATTACCACCAGATTGGAAATAAAATGGCACAGGCTGGGGTGGTGGTGAGGATCGGAAGGAAGTGGAGTGCCCAGGCTGCCGTACAGGTAGCAGAGTCCCGGTTGCGGCAAAAAGATCTGGTTGGTGTGATTGCTCAAGGAAGAGCAGGTTTGGGACTGATTCCGTCACCCTGCTAGGACAAGTGCAAGGGTAAAGGGAGGCGCGAGAGGATTCAGGAGTAAGTGAGGTCGGTGGAGGATGAAAAGAGGTCCAGAAGAGCGACATCAATGGGCCAGCAGGGGGCCTGGACAAGGTGGGAGCAGGCCATGGATCGGTGAGTCACTAGGTTGGACCTCTGGCAGGCAGAGCCTCACCGCATTACCTTCCTCATCCGAGCAGTGTATGATGTTTTACCAAGCCCATCAAATCTCTTTACCTGGGTAAAAGCAGAAACCCAAAACTGCCCAGAGTGCTCAGCGAGAGGAACATTAGAGCACATACTGAGTTCCTGCCCCAAAGCCCTTGGTGAAGGCAGATATACTTGGCGCCACAACCAAGTGCTTAAGCCAATTGCAGAGGCCGTCAACAAGGGGATCTGCAAGTGCAGCCAAGTGCGCAACACCAGCAGTGCAATTGTGTTTGTGAAGGCAGGTACACAGGCAAAGGCAGGGTGCAAGCAGGTGCCAACCAGGATTTAGTCAACAGCTCAGGATTGGCAGCTCTAAGTGGATTTGGGCAAGCAGCTGAGAGTCCCACAGCACATCATCAGCACCACCCTGAGGCCAGACTTACTCCTAGTCTCAGAGGCCACTAAAAATGTCATCTTTATGGAGCTGACGGTGCCATGGGAGTACTGCGTTGGGGAGGCTCATGAGAGGAAGAGGGCCAAATATGAACAACTGGTCATTGGCTGTCGAGAGCAGCATTGGAAGGCAAGATGTTTGCCCATTGAAGTAGGCTGCAGAGGATTTGTGGGGCACTCACTTCACAGAGCCCTCAGCGTACTGGGCATCATAGGAAGAGCAAGGAGCAGGGCAATCAAGGTGATCACCGATGCAGCTGAGAAAGCTTTGAGATGGCTCTGGATCAGGAGAGGAGATCCATGGGGACAAGCAAATGCCTCCTGAACATACACTGTGGTCTGATCAGCCATGGTGAAGTCGCCTGGTAGAGGGTGTGTGATGTTGAGAGACCCGAAACACCCAAGGACACCAGGTTACATCACTAATGATGTGTTCAGGTGCATCGAAAGATGGTAATGGGGAGCCAAGACAAAAGGGTCAGAAGAATGGACACCAGAGAAGGCCCTGTTCCAAAGCATGTTAATTGGTGGAAAATAGGAACATATTGAAGCTGCCTACACAGTGGATAGGTCTGAAATAGGATTCAGTCTGAATATGATGTTTGCATCTCTGTGGTCAGTCCAACCAACTCTAAGTTTGGAGTTCAACTGCATTCAGGCTCATATTTGTTGAGAGTTGTTATGGTGGATGCATTGAAAAGGCACAGAACAAGCAGGGATTTTTCCTGTATTTTCATCAACCCAGAAAGTCACTAAATAATTCTAATTACATTTAGAGGGATTTGTTTATTTATAAGCTTCACTGTAATAGGTTTTAACTGTGAATATTAGAAATCATACCTTCTGTAGAAATTATCCATTAAATCATATTTCAGTATAATCTAATGAGAGTAAGTGGATTATCTCAGTGGAGGGCATTTATTTCAGTAAATGTAGTGTAAATTCATTTTTTCTAAATCTTAGGTTTTTTGGGGAAAGTTGACATAGTCACATGTGTGTAATCACATTTACTTCAAATTGAATTAAATAATGTTGGTTTCCTTTGGTTCAATCAAGTGTTTCCTCATCCAGTGGGTTTATAATCTCTACATGTTGAATGAATGAATGAATTATACTTTATTGATCCCCAAGGGGAAATTACATAAAATGTTGATGACTAGTTGAAAGAGTAATCATTCCACTGGTTAGTGAATGACCAGACAGGACATGGTAATGATCATCCAAGACATGCTAACAATAAGCATAGGTAGAACATGTGGCAGAAAGGCCTACAGTCTTTTTCATTTGTTAACACTGGCCCATTAGTTATCATTCCAGGTTCACCAATGGCAAGTGTAGTATCTGGCTTTAACAAGGATATAGACATCCCTGGTCTGTCAGTGTTGTTTCCATACACATGCATGTTCCTATTTGAGTCAATTAGAAATCCACTCATTCCTATGGTAAAATGGTAAATGGACTGTACTTTTATGGCATTTTTCTAGCCTTGATGATTAAGGCCCAATCTCAATTCTCCCCCTTAGCCCTACCCCTTAGCCCTTCCCCTCCGTTTTGGGCATTCATGAGAGACCAAGGGGTGTCTCGATTCTCTTTTGGGTCGAGGGGTAGGGCTAAGGGGAAGGGCTGAATACCCCTTACAGCAGAGGGTTTTCAGATGCAGACTTAAGGGCAAAGGGGTAGGAGGAGTTATACGCCGTTGCGCAGGAAGCAAACCTGGTGCCGAGAGACTCCTACAGAAAAGTTGCCTTTTCGTAAATAACAACGTTAAAAATGTTTGTTAAAAACTTTACGATAAGGTAGATCTTTACTCATGACGGCACAATGCGGTGTTTGACCGCTCTACGCATGTTACGGAATTAAAAGTAGTGATGTCGTAATTTGCATAGAGGTTTTAATTGATTGTACTCGGGGAACATTATATATAATATAACGATATATGTAATTTTAATTTTTGTGGTTATAAGGATGTAAGTTACAGCTCTTCCTTCTGTTGTATCGTAAGGTCTGTATGACACGTGTGTCTTTTATTTAAAAAATGTGCTCTATAAATAAAGTGGATTGGATTGGATTGGATAAACAGGGAGGCACGAGCTAACCAGCCTCCTAATACGTTCAGGTTATACGGAGAGAGGGGTGTCTCAATTCATAGGGCTGAAAACATTGCCCTTTGCCTCCACACTTTGTTTAAAGGTAAAGGGGTAGGGCTGAGGGCTGAGGGGTAGGACTAAGGGGGAGAATTGAGATTCGGTCTAAGTGCTTTTCCACTAAAATATATACAGTATTCAGCCATTTGCAGTCACAGCACTTCTAACTTTTTTAGTTTTGTTTTCAAATGTTATGAACATTGATGAACACATCAGAGGTAATTGGATTATCTTGCATAAGGATCAGACTTCCAACATTTCAAACGTTCGTTCTCCTGAACCATCCCTAAAACCTATGGGAATCACCTTACTGCTGATTGCTGCATAAGAGTGTGTGAAACACCTTCTCTTTCATTTAGTCTCAAGTTCATTTGAAGTTCACTTAAAGCTTTTTCATTTTTAGGGAATTTCAAAGAGACTACACTGTATGTCAGGAAGTTGGATAAACAAAGTCAATGTGCATAATTCATAAAACTGGATAACTCCCCAAATGAAGTTTTCTTATTACTACTTAAAATTTTTTACCAACCCAAATTTAAAAAAATGTACATGGAAATGTTCCTTTCACAAAGACACATAGGGATATGTGGAAATATATATTTTGGGTCACTAAGGTGCTGTAAAAAACTGTAGAAAACTCATCTCTAGGAGCTAGTTCTTGCTCTCATGTACATGCCGATCTGAGTAGCTTTTAGTGCCCACAGATTGAAGGACTCATTTCTAATTGCAAATGAACATACATGCAGTCCAAAAAGGTGACAATCCAGAGCACATGAAGCTGTTCCTCCATGTTGATCAAATGCTGATTGGCTGAAAGTTATTAAGAGCTGAGAACTCATTAAAAAAGCACATGTGACAAGTAAACACTGTCTTGCAGAATTTCATACTTTTAAATACTAATTTCTAAAATGTGTACATTCTCCATTAAGCTAATGAACTCTTTCCTGTGTCAGCAGAATCCAATAACAGGACAAACAAAATAGGCACTTATGTGTCAGGCTTTTCAATGTTACGCAGAGAAGTACGGGTACATTCCAGCTCTAGTCAGAGTGAGCCATTGCTCACCACAAGACTCAATTGTAAAAAAACATTTGGGATAAAAAAATTGTTGCAGGACATCTGAAATTTGTCAATATTGCTTGGCTATGCCTGTTTCTAACCCTTAACCTTCACATTCACAAATCTGTGCATATCAAATAAAAGAAATGGATCTAAGCCCTTTTAAAACATGAAATATTTTTTTCAAGGGTAAAATTCTAAATGTGTCATTTTATTGAACAGATTTGTTTTTTACAGACTTAAATAGTGCTAGGAAATTAAATGACTTCATTTTCTTACCAGAACTTTAAAAATCCTATCCAAGTTGCTCTTAGCTGACTTGAGAGTGTGTCACATTAATGGCACACAAATCCTCTTTACTCCCCAACTAAAACAGTTGGTGATTGTTTAGATAAACAGTGCCTGCTGTCTTCTTATTTCAAAAACAAAAGTCTGGATAATCCCCTTTATGTGTTTTCATGGTTCAAATAGATAAGAAGAAGAATACATTTTCCGGTAAATTTGAACACTAAAATAAAGTCTAAGAAATCTTTTTTTTTTTTTTTTCTACTACACAAAAGCACTCAACAGATACAAAAATTACCAATTAAATGAAAGCAATAAGCACATTTTGATTCAAAACAGCCAAATCTTATACAAACACTTTTCTGGAATGTAAATTGGATCAGTTTTAATCACTGACTTTGAATCATTTCATAGGCAATCAAAGCAAAGCAGAAGGTGTTGAATAACAGTCCTCTGTGTAAACTTTAATAATAACAGAGCCCAAAGGTACATGCTACACTATTGGTTTACGGAGGCAACAAGATAAAAGTTCTTGATGGGAAGACACAGCTCACTCGACACCTCTTTTACTCTATTTTACGCACTTTCACTTAAAGACATTACATGTAGTTTACCAAACACACAGGGATGATTTAAGACTTCTTAAATTGGTTAATGAGTCATCATTTGCAGCAAAAAAATGTATAAACCGAGACCCAAGGACCTCACTGAAACAGTAAGACTAGATCATTATTAGGAATTGAAACAGTGTAGTTAACTTGTAAGTTTGTGGTCCAGACACAACATATTCACAATGTGTGAGATAACGAGAGCACAATTACATGGAGCTGAAAACACTTTTCCCTTCCAGCAACATGGAATATTTACTGCTTTATCACTGGGTACACACATTGTTGTAATCAGAAATACTTACTTACAAATACCCACTCTCTTTCTGTTTCTCCATGTTTTCCCACTGTTATGAATGTTTGAAAAAATACCTATCCTGGTGCTGAGGCCCACAGATCATCTCAGTAGTTCATCCAATGATACACTGAGCGTCTGTAGGGCCATATTCTGCAGAATGAATGGAGTATAATGACAGTATCCTTTAACAGCAACCATCATCCATAAATGGACTAATGGAGATTCGCTGCATTTTGATAACTGTGGCAGAACTAGCGCATCGTTCACATCAAGTGCTGTAATTTCCCCACCGGTATTCTCCCTGTCATTACAGAGCCCCACTCGACTGTCATGATGTATGTCTGCAGTGAGAGTCAGTTCCTCTGTGAGCTTAGATCTGTATTTCTAACAGGTCTTTTCACTTTAATATTCACCAAACATTTTGAATATACCATGAGACTTGTGCTGCAGCTTGACTGCTCTAATTGCAGAGATATAATGTTCCTCATAAGATTTATGAGCTATTAATCTGTTCATGCGGAATGATTCATGAGTCTCAGAGTTGGGAGACATATGATTAGAGTTAATCATTTGTCATGGCTGCCGGAGACATAAGGCTTTAAGCTTACAGATATTTCATCCAGACTGCACTGATGGTCGATTTCATCCACAACTTTCGGGGTTTTTTTTGTTGTTGTTTTTTTTTTTATTCTATTTCTTAGCATGGTAAGTCACGAGAAACTGACATATGTAAAATATGTCTTGGTCACTGTCTTTTACATGCTGTTTTGCACTTATTACATGTAATAAACTTTCTGCAGTTTGTCCAAATGAGGTAATCAGGACACTGTATACTCACACATAACCACTGCATCCTTTTGAAAATACATTTAATTGGTAAATGGGAGGAAATATTTATGGAATGTATAAAGGAATGTATGCAGGTTAGCTAAGGTAAATAATTCAAGAAAAGGAAGTGAAGCTTGTGAGGTAGTTTAGACATGTAACTTGGGTTTAGCCACATGATTAGACACAGCTATTCAGCTGCTCAATAAAGCTCAATGTGTTATGGTATATACACAAGATCAAGAGCAACTTTCCAAGACAAGCATCAGAATGCAGAAGAAAAGGTGATTTTCTTTTATTTATCTATTTTACTTTGCCAGTCTGCCTAACAAACTGCTGATCTCTTAATATTTTTACTCATTCATCTCTGGGGTCTCCATGGTTAGAAAACAAAATGTTCTTTGAGTGGCCATTCCCTGTAGATGGAAGAGTCAGAGAGAAATATGAAAAGCAATCACTGTTGACTGAAACACGTTGAAAAACTTCTTTGCATACACAACACATAGATTGTCCCCAGATGAAGAAGGCAGTGCAAAGCTTTTCTCCTTTCAACACAGGACTCATTACTGACATTATTGTATGATCCATCTATCCATATTCTACCCCTTGTCCGGGATCGGGTCACAAGGGCAGCAGCCTGAGCAGGGAAGCCCAGACTTCCCTCTCGCCAACCACATTTGCCAGATCATCTGGGGGATCCCGAGGCAATCCCAGGCTAGATGAGAGATGTAATACCTCAAGCATGTCCTGGGCCTCCTCCCGGTGGAACATGCCCAAAATACCACAGGGAAGTGTCCAGGAGGCATCCTAACCAGATGCCTGAGCCACCTCATCTGGCTCCTCTCAGTGCGGAGGAGCAGCGGCTCTACTCTGAGCCCCTCCCAGATGACTGAGATTCTCACGCTATTTCTAAGGAAGAGCCTGGCCACTCTGCAGAGGAAATTCATTTTGGGAATTTGTATTCGCAATCTCATGACCATAGATGAGGGTAGGAACGTAGATTGACCAGTAAATCGAGAGCCTCACCTTTTGGCTCCTTTTTTTTTACCATGACAGAGTAAAGCAGAATCTGCGCACGCTGCAATATTTCATCATTGGATGATGGAATATTGCAAAAGGAAAGGAATTGACATCATGAATTGCATTCAGATTTTTGGATTAGAATTTGGTAAAAAATGTCATAAAAGCACAGATCAATTCTGCCAAGAGTAAACTATTCAGACCACTGGCAGTCTAAGGGGTATTTTCTTGGCACATTTCTAACTTCTTACTATTGGCACCATTTAGTCTTGCATATGTAAGCTTCCAAAATTAGTTCATTTGTACACTGAACACTATATTCATCCCCTTGGCATTTTTAAACTCTTTTGCATTACAACTATACGTTACATTTTGGGGGAATTTTATGGGAAAAAAAATTGAAAAAATTGTGAAGGGAAAAGATTTTTTTTCTTTAATTGTAAGAAAATAAAAGGGTGCATATGAAGAGATCTCGGCATATATATAGCCACTAGGATTTTTTCCCATTCTTTGCCATAATTTTGCTGGTATACTGCAATTTTTAAGTCATTTCACAGATTCTCAGTTGGATGGAGGTCTGGGCTTTCACTATGTCATTCCAACACATTTAAACATTTCCTCTTAAATCACTGAAGTATTGCTTTATGTAGCAATATGCTACAAGTTTTCCCCCAAGATTTTCCCTGAACCTTGCATTATTTAACATTCTGTCAATTCTGACTAGTTTTCCAGACTGTACTGATGACAAATATCCCTACAGCATAATACTGCCACCATACTTTACAATGGGAATGTGGAGGGAGCTGTTGGCGTAATTGAAGTTGTTTGGTTTCCAAAAATATAGCATTTTCACTGATGGCCAAAAGGTTTAATGAAAGGCTTATCTGACCAGAGGACCTTCTTCCATATATTTATAAAAATTATTCCAGTGTTTGGGTTACCTTTGAGCTCTTTGTTGCCTCTCTTACTTATGGCCTATATGTACTAAGATCATATGATAGTTATATTACACACAGATTAACTAATTGTGCAACTTCTAAATGTATTTTGTAGCACCAGATTCTATTTAAAGGGAGGTGAATAACCATGCCATAAGACTTTTTTTTCTTTCTTAGAATTTCTTGAAGATACTTTTTGTTGTAGTTTTCCTTCCATTTCACTTCAACAATTCTGACTTCTTCTTGTCCCGTTATTAATCAAAGACGGTAAGGGGGGATTGAAGACTACATAAATGCTACCCCCGTGTATTGATCTTCAATATCACAATATGGAGGATTACACAACATGTCACAAAGCTCATATCATTTCAGACTGGTTTCTCAAACATGACACTGAGACCTTTGAGTATCTGCACTCAACAGTCACTATAGCTCTTAATCCAACAGAGTGTCTTTGGGATGTGATGCAACTGAATAGTTGAATCTTAAAGGTGCAGCCCATAAATCTGTGGCTACTACATGATCCTTTGATGTCAATGTGGAGCTAAAGCTCTGACGAATATTTCCAGTACCTAGTTGGATCTATGCAAGATCAAGGCAGCTTTGAAACCAAAAGTGAGTCCAAACCCATGCTACCAGTTAGTAACTTATAAAGTGGCCTATCATATTAATGCAGTCTAATCTTCACACTCACCATGTTCTGCTCCTTTTTCTTAAATGTCAATCAACAAACAAAATTCAGATTTTGTTTTTGCTTGACAGAACAACATATATGATTAATTTCTGATCTTATATCAATCACTTGTGTGTCATAGTTAAGAAAAAAAAGTATTGAAAATCAAACTATATTGTCCATGTTTGAGGAGACTTGTTAAAGGAGACATATTATGCAAAAATCACTTTTATAAGTCCTTGGAATAGTCTCTTACAATGTTCTAAGTCA
>JAOXYM010000014.1:11762445-11772716 GCA_028567055.1 Leptatherina wallacei | reverse complement strand
TGTGTGTGTGTGTGTGTGTGTGTGTGTGTGTGTGTGTGTGTGTGTGTGTGTGTGTGTGTGTGTGTGTGTGGTGTGTGCTCTCTCTTGAGTATCACAGTGGGGACACTAGCAGGGCAGAGGTCCGTGGTGTGAAGGAGTGTGACGTAAGAGCACCATGCTTTCAAGGACCTGAAGCAATGCACTGTATTCTAAAAGGTTGTTATGTGTGTGCATGTGTGTGTGTTTGTTTCCTCAAAGGTCTTGCTTCCTTAACCCTTACATACTGTTCACATCTGCTGCCTTCATAGTATTCTCCGAGTCAAAGTTGACCCGGACCAAGAATTACCTTATAGTGTCAATATCAAACTTCAAACTGCAGATCTATTTAGAATGTCTAAATAGCCCTTTTCACATTAATAAATGCAAGATCCATCCTCAATAAAATTTTTAGAGAGCATGGAGAATTTAGTTTTTAGGTCTTATAACACTCGTTTTTTTTGGGGGGGGAGCTTTTATTACTACACAGTATCATGTCCTGTTTTACATTAAACATAAACTTATTTTACTTGATTTAAAAATGGTATGAACTTTCTGAAACTATTAGAATTCACAATATGACCATGTTTTACCAATGCAACCATTGAAGACTGTTTTAATATCATAAGAAATATCATATAAAAGTCACAAGTATCTGTTTTCAAAGTTTTTTAGCCATTATTATACAGCTAGTGGACAAAAGAAATTGGCCAAAGAGAGGGTTTTATGGCTCCCTTGTCAAAGACTTGTAGCCTGTTTTAATGTAAAGCACCAGTTGAAACTCTGATCAACCAGTTGAGCTAAACAACACCTCTCAGTTATCAATATCAATTCAACATTTATCACTTAGAATACAAAACAAATAATAAAATGCTTATTATAAACTAGTCTCTGCAGTTTTGCAGGTTTTGAATAACAGAAGTTACATGTCCTTCTCTTCGGTCCCCTTGTGTTGACTTTTTGTCTGAAGACCAACAGATAATTCGGTTTTTTCTATATATAAATATCTGCCTTGCTGCCTGCTCCTCACCATCTGTCATCTTTATCAGAGGGGCTGTAATCAGAGTTTTCCTCCTATTCTGACACTTTCTCCTCCAAATCACTATCAACCTCCTTATCTTGGAAGATCAGAGCACGGGTCATATTCAAAATCCCTTATCCCTCAGTGCTGTATATATGAATACTTCTATGCTGTTTCACTATTTTACTATCTCCAGATAACCACCATGTCCCTTGAAAAACTAACATGTCTGTCTCCGTGTGCACATGGACGTTCTTGTGAGTGTCCATGTCCCCCTTCAACTCTGTCACCACTGACCCATTAAAAAATACACAATTAAATGATTTGTAGTGTTTAGTTTCAAGATTCCCTAAAACCATAATTTCCCTTGATGAGACCCACCTGGCACCTCTAAAACCCATTTAAATAGATACCGGTCAAATTTGACCCAGAACAGCCTCTGTGTCCAAAAACTTCTAGCATCTAAATGAAAATAAACAATAATAAAAACAATTCATTTCTATGTTTTTGGGTCACTTTAGGAAAAGTCATCAAATTTCAGGCCAAAAAATATATATTTAGGGTAATTTTACTGCTGTCAATGTCAAAACGGGTCAAATTTGACCCAAACAGGATGTAAGTGTTAAATATTTACTTATTCACAATCATATGATACATACGGTAAGATGTAAAAAAAATAAAATCAACAGTGACATTTTACAGCTGGCAAGTCAATACACAACAATACACCCGTTGGCAATATTATAACATACATTTTACATCATAATTTACAGTTATGAAAGTATCACAGTACAAAATGCCACAACTTGTATAAATACATGTATTATGTAGTATTGTTAACCTAAATACATTATTTTACATATTTTAAGGTTCTTTTAGTAGTTTATAAATGTCTTAATGGTCTTGGGCCTTCTTATTTATCCAAACTTGTTTTAAATTATGAACCCTCACGGACCCTGAGGTCCTCTGGTACCGGACTTCTAGTATTTCCTAAAGTTAGGACTAAAACATACGGTGAGGCCTCATTTCATTATTATGGCCCTCGTCTGTGGTACAGCCTGCCTGAGGGCCTCAGGGCTGCAGAGACTGTAGATGTTTTTTAAAAACAGGCTCATGAACCACCTTTTTAGCTTGGCTTTTAGTTGAATTTCATTTGATTTTGTTTAGTCTTTGTTTTTCTCACTTATCTAATCATCATCTTTTTAGACTTATTTTAACTTATTTAACTGTTTTAATGACCATTTCTATTTACTTATTGTATTTATACTTATTTATTTCAACTTTATTTTAGTTAATCATTTTTATGACCTCTTTTGTCTGTAATTTTAATTTTTGTTGCTCTTATCTGTCTTATCTGCCCTTTTTTTTACTCCAGTGGTTTCCTCAGGGGATCCTCCACACCGGGGGCTTTGCCTTCTTGGTTGGCAGGGTCGTTGCCGTGGTGACTGCTCTTGCCTGGGTGATTGAGGGTCCCGTGCTGCAGCCATATGGCTGTGGTGGGACCCTGGCCTGCCCTGGTTTGGGTGGCCCTGTGGTGGCGCCCTCAGTGGTCCTGGGTAGGCTGGCTCCCGGTGTGGACGGATGTCCAAAATATTGTTTCCTCACAGCAGAGTCAAGCCAGATGTTTATGTTTATTTTACTAATAAATGTATATAAGTATTTACTTTTACCGTTTGTGAAAACTGGGGTGGGGGTGGTTGGGGGGAGTTAACTTTTTCTTATCTTCGTGTGCGTGTGATGGTGTGTGCGAGATTGTGAATGAAAGAAATTATGATGAAGTTTGTGTTTTTATATTGTTGCTATATTTGTGTGTGAAGGCTGTTTTAATTCTCTTTTATGCATAAATTGTTTTTAATATGTAAAGCACTTTGAGTTGTCAAGGCCTGAAAGGTGCTTTATAAATAAAATTTGATTTGATTTGATTTAAATGTTGCTTTGTTATATTTAAATTTTCTTTAACCCTTTGAACCCTCAGCCTATTTTTCTCAACAATGCATTCTTTTAGGAAAATAACTATCTATGCAACCACAAGGTACATTTGAATACTTTTGATGTGATATTAAAAAAGGGAACACTTAAAAGATTTGACAAAATGTTTAAGATACAGTATATTTCACACATAAGAGCCCTGAAGGCCCTATATTTGGGGCCTTCAAGGCTCTAAGGGTTTTAACTTAACTTTAACTGTGGATGATCACATAGGCATTGGAAGGTTTAAGCGCCATGCACTGGCTCCAAAACATTCCTTGCTTCAACAGACTTAAATAATATTCAATTCTGTCAGAAATTACAGAGTCCTTAAGTCTTCCACAAGTCATTATAATGTCATTAGCCAGATTAACTCCTTCTGATCAGAATTCTGATGGCCCTTGGATTTCTATGATTTTATACTTATTCATTCTCAGAGATTAATCATTTTTGTGTAATCATATTTCAAGGATCACTCTCCAGCTCCATTTTCCAAAGTTGGTTACTTCTGGTTCCAATGACCACATGCCAAACTCAAAGGGATTGAAATGGCAGTTCACAAACCAATAGTTGACATCATGGTCTCTTAATAATTTATGTAGTCTATTTTCAGACATATTGGCATTTATTGTATGTATCACTTTTCAGTCTGAACTCCATACAGCTACAGAATGTACAGAGTTATTTGACTTATTTTATTACATTAGGTGCTTTACAAAGTAATGCAATTTCTTTGTATTCCTTTCAATTTCTTTTGTATAACAGAGAAAATAAAAGCTATTAATCTTTACTATTGAGTGTTTTTATCTGAAATCATCAGATGCAATGCAAATGCATCTGATGATTTCTGCTCATTTCTGTTCGTGCTATTTATAAAGCACTTTTTATAAGCAGCGTAGTGTGCTTAACACAATAAAAACATTTTTTAAATAAAACCACAAACCTTCACACACTCAAGTATAAACCATTTAAGTTCAAGATCATACACACCTGATCATACTATCTCTTTCGCACACATCATCACACTCACACCCCCACAGCACACAAATACAACTCCCACCCTTCCCCCCACCCCTCTCTGCACAAACATAAACTCTGGCTTCTGGTTTCTATCTCTTAAACTGAAACATCAATAAAACAAAACATGACTTGGAACATCTGGCTTGACGCCACTGTGAGGAAACAATAACTTGGGGATCCATCCACACCAGGAGCCGCCTCACCAATGATTGCAGCGGGCGGCAGACTTGAGCGCACACCACAGCCAGGGTTGCAGTGCAGGACCCCACCACTACCCCAACCAGGGCGATCTCGACAGCAACAACCCTACAGGCCGAGTATAGCCCTTAATGTGGAGGATTCCCATGAGCAACACAGCTACAAAGTAAAAACATGATCAAAATTAAACCTAAAAACATTAGCAGCAAATAAGAACAATAAAAGTAAACATAGATGATAAGTACATACAAAGCTGCAAGGAGATCTCGAATGCTATCATTATTATGAAGAAAAACACACTGTAAGTTGCCTGCGAGGGAAACTGATACAACAATAAGTCATCACACAAAAAATTCTAAAAGTCCTTTTTGAGCTTTTATTAAGTTCCATCTTTTTGCACCAATGCAGAGACTGTGAGATTTTGATGAGAGGTTTCAGGGTTTTTTTCTTTTTAAAGTGGACAACAGCGGGACTTGTCACTGCTAGAGGGGCGAGAAGTCTGTATCACACCACCAGTTCAATAAACAAGAAAACTGTCAAGAAAATCTCTATTTTTTTAATACTTGTTTGTTTGTGTAAAACTGTATCAGTTTTGACTGGCAAATATGAATGTTCATCAGCAAATTTTTGAAAATCTCTGACATGTATGATCAGCGACATTGGTAGCACTTTGGTGTAACACTCAAGTTCCAGTCTGGTGTGAAAGACAACACAGCATGTCTATCTTGGATCTCTATCACTGTCAAGTGTAAGTCTGAACAAGAAACATTAATGTAATGTGTGAATAAATGAATGCTGTCAGTTTAACAGACTGATGAAATATTATTCACTCATTCATTTTCTATACTGTTTATTCCAATTCAGGGTCAGAGGGAAGCTGGGGCCTATCCCAGGAATTAACAGGTGAGAAATCATTAATAATTTATATTAATTCCTATCACAGGCCTGAAAAGAGCTTTTCTGCATGTAAAGGCACAGCTTTGAAAATGTAGCTAATGTTGCAAATCTCCAGGTTTTTTTTACATTTTCAGGGCTCTCAACGGATCAGAGTGAGATGTGAGCACCATTATGATAAATGATATGATAAAATGCTGAGCTGCTTCTTCCCTGACATCTGAGAAAAACAAATGCAATGATTAATGCATGCATGCATGCAAAGATATAAAACAGAAATAAATATTAAAATTACAATTGGATACTGACTAAAATGTAGCCCGTAGAGGCAACTATTAACATTTTTAATCACTATAAATTGTATAATTTTCTGCGATTAATCACAATTAATTGCGTCGTTACGCGCAAAATTCTGTAATGAATCAAACGTTGTGTATTGCATATTTTCTAATACTTCAAACAAATCAGGGGCTTTTTAACAGCGGTATTCACTTAACATAGCAGCAGTTAAAGTATTTCTAGTGAATATCATTCTAAATATTAAAAATAGTTCAACATATAAAAGGTTTTTTTTTATTTGCCCTTTAAATCATCATTATTTAATCACATCATAATGGTTTAATCACACCCTGCTGCCTGTGTCCTATGTTGCATGGACGTTTTTGCTCAGAACAGCTTTCTAAAACAGGATTGTCAAACTCAAAAACACAGTGGGCCATAATTTTTTTTTTAAATGTTCAAGTCAAGGGCTGGACTGGTTCAGTGTTTATTGAAACCTGAGTAAAAAGGACCTTATTGCACACTATAAAACAACATTATGAGGTAAATATAGTTGCAGAAAAAGTTATTAGATCACCTTGTTTTCTTCAATTTCTTGTTAATTATAACAAGTGCTCACTCCTGTGTGTATCATGTGACTAAAACAGACAGAAAAGCAAACATTGAATGAGTAAAATCAATGTTTTTGGCAGTATCGTGCCACAGCTATTGATGTAAAAGCTTCAATGATTTGGGCAATTATCAAGAAAACCATGGAAAATAGCTAGATATCAACTTTTAAATCAAACTCTTATGATCTATTTTTGTTGTTATCATTATGTTTGTCCAAACAAATGTACCGATGTTTCATTTTCCAGGACTGTAAATGAAAAATTGGTTGAATTTGTTTTATTATGGCTTCATCTGCAGCTTTCCATTGTAATTTCCAATGAAAACACTCCAGACTAGAATCTGGAACGAACACAACTTATTACACCACTTTTATCTAAACATTAAACACTAAATTGATAAATGACAAGAATATGAAAAGAGCTCGATCATCCCATCACAACTTTAATAGTCAGATTTATATTTTTGTACAGTCAAATCCAAACAATCCAATCACTGGTTAAACTCGGCCCATCTACATCCACAAAAAATGTGAAATTTTGAAACCTTTTCTTTGTAATGAAGTTAACATTGTGACCTAGTTTTTTATTTTGTTACAGTGCTTTGAAAACATTGTGTAATCTGATAGACTTATGTGGGATAGATCCTGAAGATAAAACTTAAACTGGTGGTGATTAGATTTAAACATTTGACTCTTATAAAGTGATCTGCTCGTGTTCATGCTCATTACATGATGCATTTTCAAGGCTTTGCCACACAATGATTCCTGGTATATTATTCAGTGAGAACTTTGCCAGCCCACCTGCAACATTTTCCTCCTTTTTCTTTAGGGTGCTCAGCGTGAGCTGTGCAGACTCAGACGATGGGTCTTTGATCGACGTGTCGGTGCAGTACATTGTGGGACTTGTGGTACTAGTGGTGTGTATAATATACCAGCAAGCCAGCTCGCTGGAGGCTGCATCATCACGCAGAGTGACCCACATCCCGCCCAGATACAACAATTTTTTTCTTGAAAGGCTGTTTGGTAGCTGTGGTTCTATGTAAGTGTAAGGCACGTTCCAACTCCCTGGGAAAATTTTCCAGTTTAAAGATGTCTGTGCTGGACTATTTCTGCATTGTCCTGATTCTTCTGTGAGAAATACTATGTGTAGCATGTGAGTGTGTGAACTAGCTGAAATGCATGTGTCTCACGCCCAAAGCGTGAAAGTTGAGAGGCCAGCTTTTTGACAAATTAAGCATTCATGTGAACTTTTTCTTTTCATCGCCTGTGTGAGGCCATTGTTTTCTGTGTGTGTGTGTGTGTGTGTGGGAGGGGTTGAAGGCCTAATGGGACTGAATTGAGCAGCCCTGTTCTACATACTTTTGAAAGTATTGTAACTCTATGTTTTCTTGGGATTTTAAAACCCTTTTGTTATTGAAACCAGACTTCTTTCAAACTCATCTCCTGTGTGAGATTCCTCTTGCATCTACTGTCACTCCTTCTCATGTTACCATGCCCACATGTGAGTCAGGCAGCTACTTGCTTTATACCATGACAATCCTCTCACTAGTGAGAGAGAAAACAAAGCCAATGTAGAGCATGAACAATCTGGATAAGTTTCACCTGGGTAGGTGGGCAAGAGCAGAATTAGTTGAATCAGACATTGAAACCCTGTGAGGGAATTAACAAATATATTTGAATTCTTAAGTCTAAACCAAATGTAATCTTGTTATAAACCTTGAATAAAATGGACCTCGTTTAAATGGACAGGCTTATGGGAAACATTGAACTTTTAAGTCCTTAATCTTTTCTAAATCCGCTTAATTACAGAGGTGTACACATTTTGCTGTGCTTTAACTGTAATAATAAAGGACCATGTTGTGCTGTGTTTGACTTTAAGTGCTTCTATCTGTTTCCCTCACCCCCCAAGCTGTGAATCGTTTACTCTCCTTTGGACCTTTAGAAAAAACTTTATCAGAGTTTAAATTGTGACTAGGAGCTCGATTCTGCCAGGTAAGGCTCTTGGTCAGCCAAAGATGATGCTGCTGTCTCAGGGGAGACCATAGACAGCATAAGGTCTCACAGTGAGCTATGTAACTGAAGCCAAGAGAAGGTGAGGGAGACTATGGTAATGGTGAAAGCTCCTGGGGAGGATGCAGTTTCTAAATGATGAACCACTTTGGGCCACTAAAACTGACACTAAGGCATAAGGTGCACTCAGGCAGAAAACGTGTCTTTCACATCAAGAATTGACAAAATGAAATGGACTGGAAATTTTCCTTACATCAATGATACTGCAAAGCAACACAGCACAGAAAAGATGCTTTATGTTGCTATAAAATAATGTGCAGCACACATGCATATTATGAATAACATATTTTGACAATCATTTCAAGATACCAGAGGGTAAATTGATTTGAAAGTGTCCAAGTTTGTTGACTGCAATCCTCATTTTATTTAAATGTTCTGATTAAATTTGCTGGCTGGCTAAGATCAGGGCTCAATGGTATTTTGCTCTCTGTAAAATCACTCAACTGTGAAGATCTTGATAACTTATAAACAAACAAACAAAAAAATTAAAAAGCAGGAGGACAGAGGCCTGTTTACCATGGTCTTATATTGCCATTCCTTTAAAACATATTTGCAATAATTTAGGAATTGAACAAATACATTTTTGCAGGTTAGAAATAGGAATGTGTCCATTGTTTTCCTGAATACATACTTTTCTGCTGCTACAATGTGTGGTTGCTTCCATCTGTTTTTCATCTTTTTATTTCACCTCCTTCCTACAGTAGTACATAGACCAGGACTTAGGCAGACCAGTTAAGCACACTGTATGTGACAGTGTGGGTCCTGTCGCCATGCCTCCGATTGATCATGTGCCCTGGCTACATAGGCCACAGGGATATCCCTTTGGCTGACTGGTCAGCGTGCATGACTTTCACCCGGGAGGTTGTGGGTTCAATCCCTGCCTGGGCCCTCCTTCGTCCTGCCACATGTGCATGCACTGTACATATGAAGCCATACTCTTATAATTAATCCAGAATTATATTGAAAAAATTGCCCCTTATCTGCTGGGAGGGAGGTTTCCTCAATGGTGTGTTCCTTGAATATGAAAAGTCATCCACGCCATGGACTGATGCACCCCCAAAACCTCACAAAGGCTGGCTATTTAATATCCAGCACCCCAGATGGTTTTTCTTTTTTTGCATATATAGGCCAGGAACTAAAACCTATGCTCATGTCACCAAAAACCATGTGTCCTATGTCTTTCTAAACATCTGAGATGAGGTGGGGATTCTGTGCAGTTGATATATTTACAGTATTTGGCTTCCACCTTAGATAAAAGTTTAGGTTACATTTAAAGCAATAGATTGTGCTAAATGAAAGGATTTTTTTTTAAAGCTCTGATCATGGGACTTTTTAATACAGTATCACATCTAACAGTTTGTACTGGCCTTCACATACTGAGATTTCAGTATGATTCAAATAGAATTTATAACCAGGTAGCTTCAGATAATACACAAGAGGAGGTATTTCATATTTTGTAGTCTTTGACAGATAGTTCTTCAACACATTATGTTGATATAATTCCTGGCAGCACCGGCCAATGTAAATCTTTGATATTTTCTTTATCAATGAGTTTACTGGATATGAAACAGAACATTGCCATGGGACACCAAAGGAATTTCTGTGACAAGTCATGAATATTTCATTTTGGTTAACCATTTAGATTGAATATCTAATTAAATCTCTGTGTCCTTGGGGAATATACACAATGATTTTGCAATTAATTTGATACTTAAAGGCAATGAGCTGATAAGCTAGGAGCAAACCCACAGAAACGGCTTGTGATCAACACTCATTCTTGTATATTTACTTTAGGAGTCCAGGGAAGAGCATATGCTTGAAAGAAAAAAAGCACAGCCATAGATGCCTTAATAAAACACTTATGAGACAGCAGACATGAATAAAACATATAGGAATGATCCACGGGTCAAGCAACTGGTAAATGTGGGTGTAGCTGTGTGTCATAAGACGTAAATATTGTTAAGCCTGAGACTTTTTACAGCTTTTCTCAGAGTGGCTGAGATACTTGAACTGCTGGTAAAAAACATATCTTATATATAATATTCTGTACATTAATTCTCTGCAATAATTCCTTAAGTTTGAAAATATCACTTGTTATCATAAAAGGCTGAAAATAGAGAAGTTTTTAACCCTGATTTAAAACTGCTGAGAGTTTCAGCAGACCTGCAGGTCTCTGGGAGCTTGTTCCACATGTGA
>JAOXYM010000014.1:11730266-11747379 GCA_028567055.1 Leptatherina wallacei | reverse complement strand
CTATCTATCTATCTATCTATCTATCTATCTATCTATCTATCTATCTATCTATCTATCTATCTATCTATCTATCTGAGCAATGTTTTCACTTTGCCAAGAAAATATGAACTCAGGTAGCGTGTGTTCATATCTTTAGAGAGGGTACGCCAGGATTTCACTGATGGATTTTGACATTGACAATGTCCTCTCCATTTTACTCAGAAGCCTAATACTGAAATAGAATAATTCTCCCTGGCCAGTATTCCCACTTGAATCCCCCATATTGACTGTAATGTATTCATTAGTCCACAGATCGCGGCAGGGTTATGTTCCGCCATATTAACTATATAAAGAAAATAATAAGCAATGCATATGCAGGGGGAGAGAAGCAATCTCAAAGCATTACTTTAAAAAGAAATCAAATAAAACAATTTTCCACATAAATATTCATATGAGAACTACAACATACACACAGACTTGCATGATTCATTCATGTCCACTTTATGCACATATTCACATACAAGCATGGATAGAGGTCTCACACATGTAAGCACAATTTATTTATGTCCACGTCACACAATAATCTTATGTTGCACAATAACAGATGCCGTTTTTTTTTTTCCTTTTTGGCATGTGTTGCCTTGGTTACTATATAAGCACTAGCCTACTCCCCATCTCCTGGCCTAAAAGGGACAGTGTGATCAGTGCCAAGCTTCTCACCAGCCATCACCTCAGACCATTATTCTGTCTGCAGCTACCCGTAACAGCCCTTAGTATGTCTCCTCTACTACAAAAGGACAGCCAGCTCTCCCTGAGTTACAGCTGATCTTGTCAAAGTCATTCCCTGCATTACCAAACCTGGTGAGTAGCTATGACCTCAGTGACAGGAAACTGTCTTACATCAGGGGGCTTTTTTTAAAAAAACCTTTGTGTGTGTGTGTGTGTGTGTGTGTGTGTGCGCGCGCGCGTGCGTGCGTGTGTGTGCGTATGGGAAGCATGCATGTTTTCATTCCAATGGACCATCTTAAAAGTGTGACTAAGGTTGTGTCGACAGCACTATTTCTGTCTTTTTTTTTCTTGTTGCATCTTACAGGCCCTTTTGCTTTATGCCTGGAGGACTGCAGATCAAAGTGAAGACATCTATAAATAACATAGATGAAAAGTAGAAGGAAGAGGCGTGATAACAACATGTGTTGACCCTCAGGTCTTAGCAGTGGCATGAACTATACAACAAAAGTGAAGCATTAACTATGAAAATCTGTAGAAATACAAATGAACTTCCCTTGCTTTAATTTGAAGCTATAGGACACTGGTTGCTCAGGCTCTAACATCTCCGCTATAATACTGAGTTTTAGGCTCATAATACTGATCACAGCAATAGTTTTGCTTAAATTATCAGCATCGTTCCTTACAAGGTTTAGTTTTGAATTTTGTCAGCACAACCGGAGTCTTATTCTCCTTCTGTTGATGACTTTGTTAATAAAAGGCTAGGAGGCAACAACTACCCTGATTAGTGCTGTGTACCCTTATTAACCTTCAGTGATTACTTCTCATCATCACCATTAGGATGCAGCGAAGTTCCAAGGACTTAAGTAATCATCCAAGAAGATTCCCAACTCCTAATACAAAAGAACAAGAAGACACTCACCCTTAGGAAGAGATTGGTTTAACTTCACAAAAAAGTGAGTTGCTATTTCTTGATGGATAAGATTCAATGAGTGTCTGAACTGGCAAAAGACATAATCAAAAGCTTGTGTCTTGCTTTACTTTCCCTGTTTGACAGATTTATTTAGCTCAATATCTGCAATGTGACTTATATGATGCTTAACTGCGTATCTCACTTATTTATAAGCAATGGTTTTACTGGAATGCCAACGGAGCGCTCCTAATTAATCTCACTTGGAAGCTTTAGAAATGAGTCACGAAGACTGAGGAAAGAGACAAATGGGGAAACATAAATCTGTTTTCACTATCATCCCACTAGAGATTTGTGTTACAGAAAGAAGTTCAGTGTGTTTTGCAAGCCTGAGTGCATGTGTGGAAGTTGTTATTGTCAATCAAAGAAGATAATCAAACCAATATAGTTTAGAAGGAGTGGTGATTTTAAACAGCTTCAGGGAAAAAAAAAATTATTCAGACTATATCTTTTATATATACCAAGTATTGTCGAACCTTTGCTTCGGGAAAAATCCTGAATGAATCTAAACACACAAATCTGTTCAGCACACTGTGTTTGGTAAACATAAGCAAATTTTTCAGCTGAGGTTACAAAGATCTTTTACTTTTAGAGGTACATAATAAAAAAACTTTTGTGGAGGAGAAACATTATTTTTTGTGATATCTTTCATTTAGTATTACCTCTGGAACAATGTTATGTGGTTAATTTTATGAACATCATTCTGAAATTTTTTTGGAAATACTGACAATAAGTCAAACTATTGGGCCAATATGGCCATCTGTAGAGGCTCAGTGTTGGCATGGTAGAGGAAGATGGCATTTCACAGGTTTACTTGTTGCTATTCTAGCAGAGTCCAAACTCCAGCTTCACATCTACCCATTTCATACACGTGAAGTGAATAATATTAAAGATCCTCATACATTGTGATAATCTGCTGAGACACATTGGGTTATGGCATTCATGTGTAAAAATACCATGTGCATAGACTGATCCCAGAAAAATCCTCCTCTGCATTTCAGCCCTGACCTTGTCATAAAACCTGTCATGTGGATGTGTATGTTTGTGTGTTGTGATGGGAACGACCCTCCCTGAACAAAACCAGTGGTCATGATACAGACAATATCCACTTCTTGAAACACAGAAGAGTCATGTATTCTGAAACATTAACTCAGTGACTGCAATGGAACAAAAAGTCACTCCTTTACATTTTGATTAAACATGAATTCTTGTTGTTCTGTGTCTGGTCCTGCACTGTTTATGTTTGGGTCCTTTTATCATTAGAGCTTTTAAAATATAAGGCAGACTTTTAGATAAGAGCCTTGTGCATCCTCTTGCACTTCAAAAGATCTTATTCAGCAAGTAGTTGTCATGTAGGTGTGTAGGTAAGTTTAAAGCAGCATCAATGAGAACAGGCTTCACTTCAAGGGAATGCAAATGCAGGTTGCCCCATCTATTCAAGTGAATACTCTTCTCTTCTCTTCTCTTCTCTTCTCTTCTCTTCTCTTCTCTTCTCTTCTCTTCTCTTCTCTTCTCTTCTCTTCTCTTTATTATCAGTTGCACCAGCTGTAGCATCTGCCATTCACACATAGGAGGGGAGGGACCCCACTTAGCTTCAGGGCGTATTGAAGAAAAATGCCAGGAGCATAGCTGAGATTTTATGGAAAAGAGATCTGAGCAGGTCCACTTGTCGTGTTGCCACTGCAGCCCTGATCTGCATAAGCGCTTAGAAAATCATGGATGATCTTATTTCCTGTCTTTCCTTTACATAGTGCGTAAAGAAAGGAGATACTCATCAAGAAAATCAACCATGGACAATGTAGGACTGGTGCGGAGGAACAAAGTCATGGAAGTGAAAACTGGGAGTAGAGTCATGGGTGTCCAAGCATGCCCGACAGGAAAATGAAAATGATCCACAAGCCTATTTGCTCGATGCACACTCAGTTTTGGCTCTTACACAACCCACATATGAGCTAAGTGAAATCAACTCACTACTGTAATATTCTGAAGAAACTTTTTGTTTTCACTCAAGCTGCTTCATATTTCCAACTTACAGTCACCTCACTTGACGGACAGCTCCACTTTTTCACCACTTTATTGGTACTTTCCTATATGAAGCATGGTGATATAGAGCCAAATTAAACCTGATTGAGGTATGGAGCCTGTTTAGGGAACAATGTTCTCCCGGTCTCAGTTCAGGCATCAGTAAACAAAAGTGTGACGTTTTACAGGGTTAGAATGGGTGCAGAATCTGCTGTCGTAGTCTCTTTGTGGGCTGAAGAGGAGCCAAGAGCACATATATAACCTCCCCTGTTACTCCTGTCTACCTTCCTGAACAGTAGAAAGTGCGGCCGGCAAGTCAGTGTTTGACACACTAAAGATAAACTCCACCACTGTCAGTGAGTGAATCCCCTAAGGAAGATTTGGGTTACCTAATGGGGATTACGCAAACTAAGAAGGCAGGTTGTTGAGAATTTATGAATAATTGAACTCAAGGAAGACAGCAAACAAACAAATGCTCAACAAGGGAAATGTCAAAACAAAAACCTCTGAGTTACTCATGAAGAAAATGCATACTTGGAAAATAGGGGTTATGCACAGTTTGTTTTAGTGAATGTTCTCTGAATGTGTGTGACAGTGAGTGTGTGCACTTACGGCTGCCTTGGCTATCAGCATTCAAGAGTCAGCAAAGGTATAAAGGTAACAACAGTGAACGCCATAGGGGAATGAAATTAACTGTCACCATTACTTCAGCTTTTCTGTCAGTAAACTCTGCTCATTAGATTCTGAGCTGTTGACTCTTTGGGGGTTAAGGTACTGATCCACACAAACTGTATCAGGTTGGGAAAACTATTATCAGCTTCGTTGCCTGCTGTATCCCAAAACAGTCTCACTGCAGTTCATGAATTTGGCACAAAATGTAACTTTTTGATTTATGTTCTCATTTTTTTTTAATCGTGGACACATAAAAGAGTCTTATAGGAATACAGTCTCACAGTAGCTAAAACTGTTGTGAACGTAGTGTTTTCCTCTGCTTCTCTTCTTAACACAGCAGTTTTTACTTTATTTTGTTTTGAATGCCACTATTGTGTTTAGGCACCTGATCCACTTGGTTAGGTTTAAGTATTACAAACTACAGTAGCAAAAAGGGCTCATGGCATGTTTTTAAGAAATGAATATTTCCTGGTTTATATCTACTCTATAGGTGGTGCCCCAATTTTTATTTATTAAATGTGTTCAAACTACATAGTGGTACATGCATTAACCTGTCTTTAAACCAGCAAGTATGAAACTTGAAGAGACATGGGTCAGGTGATAATGTCAGAGCATATGGCATGTAGTTTAGTTTGCTTGAATGGAGTGCGATATAGAACCAACTCTAACTGGACCAAATGCAGTAAAAGAGGGACCTCGGTTCAGACAGTGGTGCAGACTTTCAGTTGTTAATCCCCTGATAATGCGGCATCTCTCTGCTTGTAGTAATTTTCCTCTGTCATAATCGTTGCCAGTTACAAAACTGCTGCACAAACCTGTTCACTCACTTGATCCTCAGAATTGTGTTGTTGAAACAAATAGCTCGTTTGTTTCTTTAGGCTCCAAATGACAGCAAGGATTTTGAATTTAATGTCACAATAGCACCAAAAGATAATTACTGAGGGCAGTTGACCATGAAATACAACCCGCCCTGTTATTCAGTGACATTTGAATTATTGGAATCTCTCAAAAACTCATTGTTTGAAAAAGGCCAGCCACTTTGTATTATGTGCCTGAGTTTAGGTGTTTGAGCAAAGATGTGTGTTGGCTATGTGTGTGTTTGCTTCAACTCTTCTTTTGTGACAGCCAGTTTGAGTACACGGAGTGGATATATTTTTCACAAGGTGAGGCCATTTTGGCCATTTTTTATTTTACCAATAGGCCAGTGTACGGTCAGGGACTTGATTGAGTCAAAAGGAAGGGGAAAAAAGATGCCTCTAAGGATAGCTATACAAGGGCACAGAAGCATAAACAAGTGTGTCAGAGTTTGTGTGGGTGAATGAATGTGTGTAGCTGTACGTCTAAATAATAATGACTTGCAATTTGTCATTTTCAAACAAGGGTCTATAAAACCTCACAGAGTGACTTTATGGAGAGTAATATAGTGTGTGTAGAAATATTAATTTTTCATACTGTGCACATGTATTTCCATGACTAAAATGAGATAACTGGATGTGTTGAAGTCTGCCTCTGAGCTGCGACCCTATTGATATTCCATTGGATTATGTATCAGAGGGATAGGATCCCTGTTGACTCAATTAGGACTGCATATTGCTCTGCAAAGCATTGACTAATGTGGGGACACAGACATTTACTCTGTCTGAGTCTGAATATAAATTAGCATATATGCATATAAATTATTCTCTTTCCATTTACTGCATGAGGTTTAGCACTGAAGGCTATGCTACAAACTTCAGGCTTGATTAACACACTGCAGTAAATGACTGAAAAAGTTTAAGTAGATCAGTTTCCATACATTAGTCAGAGCCATCAGAATGACCATTTTTGTTTATCACACAGTGGAATTACATAGACTATATGAAGCTCACAGTGTTTTTAGGTATAAAAGGTAAACTGCAGGTTGACAAAGTATAAGCATTTTCAGCTTCTTTTCATCACAGCTCATAAAGTTACTGTACATACTTGTTTTCAGGGCAGACAATTATTGTTTTGAGAGCCATTCCGCTGGAGCCCCTCTGTTTGCTTTTACTTTCATGAGTAAAGCTACTTGTAGAGATGACTACCGGACTCCCCTAAAAAGAATTCCTACAAACACTCTAGCTCAACAGGACAATGAAATACAACATAACACTAAAATGTCATTTTTATGCCATTTACTTGTTTCTGAATGGTTGCATAAATATCGTCACTTCATTTATATGTCAGTGCCATACTGTGCAGTGGTTCTGTGAATCATGACATATTACAGTAAATCTATATGATCCAGGGGGTCTCTCAGATAGAATTTAGTTCTGGGGGCTCACAGCCATATATCCTTAGTGTAATTGAGTTAGAACTAAAGGCACCAAAAACTTTCTCAACATCAATTTTGATATATAAGAACCACAAGGAGCAAACAATGAAACCAATTCATGCAAAGATTTGACATGATTAACCCTAATTTTGACTTTGCTTCCCATATATTAAGTTCTCTTGAGATGGACAGGTGAATATGAACAGGAAAGCAAGGAGACAAACATGCAGGCAAGACAGAAATGACAATGGGTCAGACTCAAACTTTGGACAGTTGCAGTAAAAACTATAGCCTATTCAAGTAGAGCTCGTTCTCAGTCAGATAAGCTTAGGAGCTTCACCATATCCTCATTTGTTTAAGTGTCTTGAATAAGGGCAAACAACTAGACATCCTTACCTGTAATGCTTGGGAACTTTACAGATTGCAGATTAACCCAGTTTTGTTCAACCCAAAAGTTTAGATTGCATGAACAGATATATGGTACTGAAATTTGGACATTTTAGTTTTTACTATGTGGATTATGTAAGTCTGCTTGAAAAAGGTGTTACTTGAACCTACTCAGAAGTTCAAGTTCAAATCAAAGTATCAAACTAGCTATAGGTTAATGGTCGGTGTGATGATAGAACAATTTCATAATGCAAACAAATGTATTGATTTTTTGGCTGTTTGTGGTGGTTAATCATGCAAATGAATTAACACAATATTTAATCAAATGCTTAAATATCTATGATCACAATTTTACTCACCTTACTTACCCTCCACTTTGGAATACATTTTTCATTGAGGGAAAAACATCAGATTAATAAAACCACCTGGAACCTCAACCTTTTTTTAGACTTCAACCTCTGGTGCAAACTATATCTAAGTCAGAAACTACAATCCCTTTTTGGGGATATTTAACAATGAGATAGAAAAACAACCAAATGAATGATATGGGAATGGACAATTAAGAACAATGTGTTCGTTTGATTTCCCTTTTCATCCGCTCAGTCAAGGAATGCAGCAGGGAGGTTCATTAAGATAGCTTTCTACACTACCACAATTTCCATGCAAAATATTGACGCGCAGGTGAGTGCACTCTCAGAATTATTGTATTATTATCAGATGATGATTTTTCCACATTAAGAGTAGAGGGATATCAGCACTGATCAAGACAATGGGTTTGCGTAATATGATAAGTAACTATAAGCAGCCCAGGTAACATGTGAAAATGTGACATGTCTAATTAGATGAGAGTCATAGAACTTGATTATAGTTAATAACATCTGTAAAATAACACCTTCATGGCCAGCACAGGGCCTATTATGAAGTTAATGTAACTCTATTTGACCAATTACAAACTTTAACTATATTCCAAAGCATTGCTCTGTGTTTCCCACGTTTGTTAACACTGATGTCATTAAAATGTTTTATTAACTATTTTTGTAATTGTTTTGTAGTTAAAACTGTTCGGAACTGCCTTAATTCTCCATGACATAGATTCAACTATGTTTTGAAAACACTAGATTTTGGTCCATAGTGTCATTACAGCGTCACATGTTTGCTTCAGATTGTCAGCTGCACATCCATGATGTGAATCTCCCTTTCCACCACACCCCAAACATGCTCTATTGGACAGTAAACTCAGTGCCATGTTCAAAAAACAAGTATGAAATGATTTGAGGTTGATGGCATGGTGCATTATACTGCTGGATGTGGCCATCATTGGTTCACAGTGGTCATAAAGGGATGGTCATTGTCATCAATAACATCCATGTAAGCTGTGGCATTTAAACCATCTGCAGTTGGTATAAGGGACCCAAAGTATGCCAAAGAAATATCCCCCACACTGTTAGACCACAAACACCACCACTACCCTCCGGAAACATAAATAAAGGCAGGGTGGATCCATGCTTTCATCTTATCTATGCCAAATTCTGACCCCACCATCTGTCACAGCTAAAATGTTTATGGGTTTTTTTCAGTCTTCTATCGTCCAAATTTGGTGAGCCCGTGTTAATTTTAGGTCCGGATTCCTATTCTTAACAGTTTGGCACCTGGGGTGATCCTCTACCACTCTAGGCCTGTAGCCCATCTACTTCAATGTGAAACATGCTGTGCATTTAGAGATGGTATTCTGCATACCAGGTATCAGGTGTAATTTAAGCTGAATTTGATTACTTGATCATTTCCACTCAGTAGCATTTCAAAACTATTTTATTCAGAAATATCAGACTAATTTACAGTCATCTATCTCTTCTGCTAATTAGATCTACAGCTGTTACTAATAACGATCATATCATCAACTTATTATTTGTACATTTGTGATGCGTTTTTGTTGCCCCCAGGTGGACAAAGTTCGTTACATTTATTCAAATCTTTTATTGAAGAAAAAGGTACCCATGGCATTTTTTCCCCATGGGGCCGTAAATTCTCAGTTGTGCCCCTGTTGCAATGAACTGTATGAATTTCTCTACTAACCGTATTTGATATGTGAATCCTTTAGGCATGCCGTACAGTTGAACAGCTTGTTGGTGAAAAGGAACTAATCCCAATTGCTTTATCCGTTTTTTCTGCGCATCACTAAATCTTTTTCCAGGTTCTTATAACTGCAGTTTGGTTAACAGTCCACCCTCATGGAGAGAGGGAGGAAGTGAGAGAGAGAAAGAGCGCTCCTCCTCCTCCTCCGTCTCTTCTCACCACTCATCCCGAAAAGCCAAGGTAATACGGTCCTCACAGCGGAGTCCTCTCGTCATTTCTCCCTTCGCATAATGGAAACTGAATTTAAACAGCTGTGGTACGTCGGTCACCGGTACTTTTCCGCTTTCTCCTCACCTTTGTTTAATGTCTTTTCTTTCATTCGCTAAATAACTACTTTCGTGGTATTTCATTCCTTAGACAGGCTTTTTTAGAAATTAAAACCAAACCGTCGATTTTAAACTAAACTGCGCTGGAAGACGGTCGTATCTCTGGATGGAGAATATTGGATCGGTGAGTTAAAATATTCTTCATTAATTTGCTCAATTAAAAGCTCCAAACAGAAGCTGCTTTTTTAGGGTGCTCTGTGTTCAGCTTATTGCACGTACAGGTTTAGCAGCCAGTTTGTCATGAGAATATTTTAACTTGATTTGTGTCTCGGGGTCATGTAGTTTCATTCAGTTGTGTACTTATTGCTAATATTTATAATGTAGTTCCTTTAAGATTCAGCACAGATGCACTTTTTCTTTTTTTTTCTAGATTAAAACTCAACAGGTTTTAATCTTTTGTATACCTCTTTTGGAGACCCTACATAAAGCTAAAGTTTCAAAACAAGATAAAACAAAAAATATGAGCTGTTTGTACTTGTTTGCTTCAGTTGTTCATCTATAAGATGCAGTGAACTGTGCTGGCTGTTTCTTTACTGCACCTCCATGACAACTGAAGTGAGGACTTTAACCTTGACGTTATTTTGAGGGAGATGATACTTACTGAATGAATTTTTTTTATAGATAATTTTTTCCTATTTAAGATAGATTTCTCTTTCCTGGAATGGGCTTTAGGGTTAATTTAGTTTAATTTAGTCATCCCTGTTGTAATCCCCCTTTCCCACTGCCTCACATTTAGTAATCCTATTTATTTATTTTTTGTCGTTATTAACATTCAGTGTTTTTAAATTTGTCTTTTAATTTTGCTATCTCATCAACAGATCTCCCTCTCCTCCCCTGTCATAAGAGAAACACCAAATCCTGTCTTCCTGTCCTTGCAAACTCCCTCCCTCTCTTCCCTTCAGATGGTGAAAGATCTAAAGTCAAGCTGGTTGTGAAGGTGCTGGACTTGTTCCCCCCTACGCCCCGAGCCGGACCCAGCATGGCGGCGGGAGTAGCGGCATGGCTTCCCTTTGCCAGGGCAGCAGCCATCGGCTGGATGCCTGTGGCCAATTTGCCCATGCCAATAGCGCCCACTGAAAAGAACAAGAGGCAGGACGAGGTCATTATTCTTAATGTCAGTGGACGGCGCTTCCAGACCTGGCGGAACACACTAGATCGCTATCCAGACACGCTGCTCGGTAGCTCGGAAAAGGAGTTCTTCTACAATGAGGAGACCAAAGAATACTTCTTTGACCGGGACCCCGATGTGTTCCGTAGTGTCCTCAACTTCTACCGTACAGGCAAGCTCCACTATCCACGCTACGAGTGCATCTCCTCTTATGATGAGGAGCTGGCTTTTTTTGGCATCATCCCAGAGATCATTGGAGACTGTTGCTATGAAGAGTACAAGGACAGGAAGAGGGAGAATGCGGAACGTCTAATGGATGACCAGGAGGACAACAAAGATGCTAAGCTGCCCAATATGACTTTCAGAGAGACCATGTGGCGGGCTTTCGAAAACCCTCACACTTCCACCATGGCCCTGGTCTTCTACTATGTCACTGGCTTCTTTATCGCTGTCTCTGTCCTCACCAATGTGGTAGAGACGGTGCCCTGCGGCACAGTGCCCAACCAGAAGGAAGTACCATGTGGTGAACGCTACACTGTGGCCTTTTTCTGCATGGACACAGCCTGCGTTATGATCTTCACCGTGGAGTACCTGATGCGCTTGTTTGCCGCACCGAACCGCTACCGCTTCATGAGATCTGTCATGAGCATCATCGATGTAGTGGCCATCTTACCATACTACATCGGATTGGTGATGACTGACAACGAGGATGTGAGCGGTGCTTTTGTGACACTCCGTGTTTTCCGGGTGTTTCGTATCTTTAAGTTCTCCCGTCACTCACAGGGCCTGCGCATCCTGGGCTACACCCTGAAGAGCTGTGCCTCGGAACTGGGCTTCCTGCTCTTCTCCCTCACAATGGCCATAATTATCTTTGCTACCGTCATGTTCTACGCAGAGAAGGGTTCAAGCTCCAGCAAATTCACTAGCATCCCAGCCTCCTTCTGGTACACCATCGTTACTATGACAACGCTTGGGTAAGAGCAGAGCAGACACATCTTTTATCTGGTTGTGACTTGCGCTTTGTAAGTGTGTATGTGTGTGTTTGTAGAAATGCAGGCCTGTGAATGAGAGTGTAATACTGGATGTGTGTGCTTGTCTATTTGCAGTCATGTAGGGAAATGTTTGATTAGAATTTGACTTCAAAAGTGACTTTGAGAGCCAAAAACCTGCAACTGCCTCTGAAGTCAGGTCCAACTTAATCTCAATATCCTTTACAAGCTTTACATTTTATAAATAACTACATAGAAAGAGCACCTTAAAGCAATCTCTGCTTACTGTGTTTCTTCTGCTTGTTTTCTTCTGGGGAGAGCAGCTATTAAGATGCTCTCTCAGTAATGACTGTGCTACTGCTCACCCTTTATACATCACCAATAAGATGGACACTTAAAAACCATAGAGAAAAATGGAAAGTTGAAAGCATCTTAGTGCAAAGCAAAGTTAGAGGGGACATAGAGAGTCAGATTATAGCATTACAACCCTCTTCAACTTGCCCTGTGGTTAGCAGCAACTTTCAGAATGAACTGAAACAGTATTCTGCATGCAGAGAACACTGCTCCTACTCAACTCACGCACAAAGAGTGGATTAAGTAGGAGTTTTGCTGCCCTTGAAGTACCTTGAGGTACGAAGGCTGTGATGATCATCCAAATGTTCCTCATTTTTATAGGCAAGCAACTGGTTCAATCATTTGCGTTTTAGATCAAGCAGATAGATAATTATTGTTATTAAGATGCAATTTTTAAAAGCAAACATGTTTCCATGACTCACCCAAATGCCTAATTAACCTGTAGCCCTGTGCTGTTTTTATTGTATCCTGTTACAAAGCTTTGAATTGGCTGTGATTGGATTTTACTGGGTGAACATTTGGAACGTTTTTGAGACATTAATTTGTTTGTCTGCCACTCTATTTTTCTTCATTTTTATGTCATTGTGTGTTTTTATGATAATGACAGGGGACCACACATGCTACATTAATTTTACCATACACGCACGCACTCACAAATACAGTTATACGATGTGGCACTATTAGACCTAATGGTAATGTGCTTTGTGACTGTCCCCTGTTGTGTGTTTGTGTGAGTCAGACTGAGAAGCTGATGAATTGCAGCAACCTGCTAAATGTCAGAGTCATTGAGGCCATAAACGACTCTGAGCTCATTGCATTGACACACTTGGCTCTCTGTCATCATGCCCTGCCATTCACAACCTGCCCAGAAGATCTGGTGTTGTGGATACATTTGATTCTGGATCAGCTGTGTGGTATACAGATATTCAAGTAGCCATTGAACTGTGAACATTTTCTTCTCTGTTGGTTGTTCATTTGATGGACTTGCAGCATCTTGTTTGACTTCAGATTCCTCACCCATAGTCTGGCATGGACCCATCTCTTCCCACTTGAAATGCTAAGACAGTTTCCTGTTGCTTATAGAGAAAGATCCGAATTTGTGTGTGTGTTAACAGAAGGGTAGTTGTTGAGCTTGGCCTCATCAATAAAGCAGGGGCCAGAAGAGGGTGTCAGAGTGACTAATGATGTGGCCCACTGTATCTGCTGACTAATGTAAACCTTCCTGACATTTTGGTCTCTGCTCACAGTTTATGTCATAAACATACATATAGAAACACACGCATACACTTCTCTTCATGCATTTGAGCATGTGCAAACTCATAAAGACAAATATCAGTGTACATTTTCTCTGCATGCATGTTTTGTTACATTGTTGCCATTTCATACCTGCATGTCGAGTATTATCTTTGTATAAAGTTATGTCACTCTCCTCCTCATTCTGAAATCCGTGAAAAAGTATCTCAACTGTCTTCTGTGTAGCAATTTATGCTCATCTAACTAAATAAGATGAAAGCCAGTTCCCAGTGACAATGTTTTCTTTGACTTCTTGTCTTCCTGTCTAGATACCTCAGGGCTTATAGTTGTGCTGCTGAGTGTCTTCGCTTTTGTTCTCTTCCTGGAGACGCTCATATCGTCTACACTCCCACATTTAATTCACTGCTAACTTCTGAGCTTTAGCATTCATATCTGTGCTGCTCTCTGAAAACTGTCTTTGTTGCCGTTTTAGTTGTATTGTGTTTACATTAGCACAATCACACACTACTCTGCGCCCCACTTTGGTTTTACCTGCTTTGGCTTTGTGAGTGTTTTGTTTATCTGAAAGTAAACCCATAGTCATACAGGATTCATAATCCCTCTTGCACAATGAGCAATGAAGTAGCAGGTGAACAGCATTTTGATGTGCGGCTCTGCTTTCTTTTCCTGGAAATGGAAGCTTCTTTAATGACAACTGTGTATCAGAAGAGAAAGGAATAAAATGGAGTGTGACAAAAACAGGAATGGGGTAAAGAAGTAGAAATTGAGTCATTTTTTTCCAAAGCTGTCTTCAGCCAGGCAGGTTACAAGAAATACAGTTTGATTGGAATCAGTCATGACTGAATAAAAAGGAAGCAAGTCTTTGGTTTTTGAAATCAGACACCAAAAGGCTTTCCTATTCATCATGACCAGTGGACAAAAGGAGGTTCAACCACCCAAGTGAGTTAGTAAACTGGTAAACAGATACCATCCACAGAGTGCTCATTTGATTGCAAGGCTAAAAAGCCTTGGTCAAATCCGGCAAATGAGGCGGGAGAGCAAACGGGGCAAGGTTTTATATAAATCAGAGACATTTAAACAGCAATTTTTGAGTGAGTTATTCAAGAGAAATGCAGCAACGGATAAACCACTGCATGTCACTGCTCATTCATTTTTACTTTAAGACTCGCAAATATTTATATTATCCACGAGAGTGAAGAAAAAAGCTAATTGTGATAGTGTCTGATAGGACACGATTATTTTTATTAATGGATTATGTAATGATGTAACAATCTGTTTTAGTGCTTTTGTGACACACATGGCTAAAATGTCATCAAATTGGTCATTAAATGGAATATGTTGATTTGCTATCATAAAGAGCAAATGAAGAAATAAAAGCTTAATAAGAATATCCTGTGGTAATGTACGGTGGTAACTGTAGATAAAAAGAAATTCCAGTCTTTCAGAGAATCACAGTCATTTTCAATACACAGTATTTGGAATTACCTATTGGGTTTTTTCCCCAAAGTTACATCATACTCATTAAAATGCTAATTCAGTACATAAGACTGAGATCCTCTCCCAGTACCCGTATCTTATCTAACTTTTTCTCTGACTGCACCACTTGTGAAGCTAATTTTCTCCACATAGAAAATAGAACGTGCATTATCTGTTTAATAGACAGAAACCCAATGCTGTTTCTCTAAGTCTCTTAAACTGTGTTCATTTCATAAAATAGCCTTTTTCGCTCCTTTTGAATTAGTATTTTATGCAATTAAGGAGGACATTTCAAAATCTTCGATAAAGATCCCCACTGGGATTTTGAGTCTCTGAAGAACCCCCCCCCCCACTCTCTGCAGGTTTGTACCATTCTTTGTTAGCTGAAAAGTGGAAGCGTTTAAGTTTCCTGTTATTAATATAAACTCTGTTCATTTAAGTCAGATTCTGTGTCTTTTCTCAGAGTCAAGGATTCATCCTTAAGGAGTATGTTTCTTTGATGCCACATGTCATAAAATCTTGTCAAAGTGTTAAAATGTCAGGGATCCTTTGAGATCCTCTTTTTGGGGGGGTCAGATCATTGTCATGACCTATGTGCACTCGTTGGGACTGCTCCATCATGTTTTTCTAATATAAGGATGAGCTCTTTTCTGCATTAAGAAGTTTCTGAAATTTCCCAGTATAATTGGACAAATTTTGTAGCTAATGAGTCGTGCTATACGTAGTCCGGTGGAATTCTGGAGAAAGAGCATCTGATGGCATGAAAGAGGTAGCCAAATTCATACCAGAGTAGTAATTGCTGGTACCTGTGGGACCTAATATCATGCTTTTAACTTTTTGATGACTGTAATCTGGTTCCAGACAGAAAATGATGACAGCTGTGTATGGGATTGACACAGCTGTACAGGTAATTCAACATAAATTACTTCAGCTTCTCAAATAAGTCAAAACGAAATTTAATGCCCTGAAAAACTGAAGCTGTTGTCAAGTGTCCTTGGCAGGCCTAACTAACTAATTTAGTTAGTTAGGCCTAATTTAGTAACTAATGATGACTGTGTTGGACCGAGATAATCACTCCATTGTAATTTATCATATTCGCTATGATAACAAAACTAACAATATTGACAAAAGTAGGAAGTAATGTAGACTATAGCAGAACAGAGTTGAAAGCAACACAGTTAATTGTTTTTTTGTTTTGTTTTTTACTCATTTCCTTAAGATAGTTTCCAGATCTTATAGTACAGAGCTAGCTGAAACTGCACTGCTTTTATTAAAAAAGTAGGAGTACTGGGTATCTCCATATTGATGGGCAGTTAATTTCACCATGAACACGTGACAGCTGACTTGACGAAAGTCTGTTCTCTAAGAAGTAGAGGCCAAAAGTGTGGAAGCTGACATAGGCATAAGTACAAGTGAGAATAAAGATAAGGGAGGTATTCTGTCCAACTTATATCGAGAGTTATTTTACCCATAATGGGGAAATTGATTATACTATATTAACCTTTCCCATATGATTTTTTTTTGTCCTTGTGCTGCAGAGGAATTGTGCCCTAAACGTGACATGTGGAATTTGTAAGCCGCGAATGTGTATGTGAAAAGCGTTTCTTCAGTTAAATGCAGTGAAGAAACTAAAGATTTCTGTTATTTGCTGTTTTCGACTCCAAGATAGTTTGTCTTTTTGAGAACATCATTTACATGTACATGTTTCAGAAGTTATATGTGTTTGCTTTCTTGTAATTACAGCAACAGCTTGATAGAATGAACGGTCTGTAAATGTTTGGAGTTGCTGTTGCGGTCCTTTTCTTAGAGCAAAACATGTCACCTGTTTTCTGTTTCATCTTTCTGGACTCATTATACTGTTCTAATTGGTTAAGTCCAGATAAGAGCTGGAGTGTTTGGTTATGTTGCAGTCATTAGCATAGCTGTGCCTGAGTGTGATTTAATATGCTTATCAGAAACCTTTTTGATCACTGTGCCTTGAGGATCAATGCTGTCTGTCTCCCTGACAACCACACACCTCTCGCACACATTATTCTTGGCCATGGTGCAAAGGTTCAATATGCATCATAGGTGCAGGGTATGTGTGCTTGCTTTTGTGCCAGTGAACATAGGTGTGTATCCTTGTTTGCATGTTTAAACTATGCATCCTTCTTTCCGAAGTCTTTGCCACCAAATTTATTGCGCATTTATTTTAGAACCAACAGCTTGTGCAAAACAATGATCAATACAAATGAGGGAGTATTGATGTGGGCAGAAGAGACAAATGTGACAGCCGTTGTCAGGGCAACTAATTAGGATGTCGGATGAGAGTATGACTGAATGTGATGTCACCGACCTGTTATCTTGGCTATAAGATAGATAGATAGATAGATAGATAGATAGATAGATAGATAGATAGATAGATAGATAGATAGATAGATAGAT
>JAOXYM010000014.1:11694231-11709414 GCA_028567055.1 Leptatherina wallacei | reverse complement strand
CACATGAACACACATGAACACACACACATGAACACACACACATGAACACACAGGAACACACATGAACACACACACACACACACACACATACTATACTGTATATACTATTTATATATTGTGAATATTTTAATATAGCCTGTTAGGCAAGGCAAGTTTATTTGTATAGCACATTTCATGTACAGGACAATTCAAGGTGCTTTCCTGGACCTGTTAATCAGCAGTCTCACGCTATGTAACTGTGACTGTATCTATAAAAATCACCATTGCCAAAGCTTTTACTTTTATTTCAGGAAGAGCAAGTCTTGTGCTCATAATGCCATTTTTGTTTTTTTCTGTCTTCATATAAGGTTTCTAAATCTAAGATGTGAAGTCTGCAGGTTTGGTGGGAGTGAAGCAGCACAGGAAAGCTGTATGTTAACTCAGACAATACTGAATACATTAAAAGTGTTGTTATATATCTTGTTTGTTGTTATTTTCTACCAAAAGAAAAATTTACCAAACCTTTCATTAACCTTTATTACTAACCCTAAAATCTTTGTTGGTCTAAAATACATTCAGACTTACATAGTATTGAATGAAAAGATGTTGATGAGACTAAAAATGAGCTTGGGTTTTTATTGTCTTGAATCAGTCAAACTTAATGAATCACTGCTTTTTCGTTCTTTTCCTTTTGTATTTGTCTTACAATTTCAACCTTTGTAAATTGGGGGTTGTTGTGTAAGTATGCAAGTAAAGATCGGTAAACATGTAAGAGCCATTTCTTATGACTGTTTCCTCATCTGTGTAATCGTTATTCCTCTGTGGCGTTGTGCACTGCTGAGAGCACAGATATGGAATGTAAAGGTAATGATATTACCCCCTCTATTTTATTTTCCTCCTACATCAGTGAACACTAGACATCTGGTCTGAATGGAGAATTAGCCCAAATTACCAAAATGGGATCTATATTCACAACATGATTACTTTTGCATGAATGTTTTTTTGATTTGCATTGCTTGCGTGCATATGTTGGTGTGAGTATTAGTCAGACCATGGGCGGGAAGTTGTTGTAGTTTCCATGTGTATCTTTTGATAGGGGGTGGTACGGAAGAGTACAAGATGCTAGTTTACATGCCTGTGTAGCTACCTTTTTCCTGCCTTTATCCTGTGCTTAAAAGAGTGCTCCAACAGAGCAAAGTGGATTAATAAATCCATCTGTTTTTTTCAAGAAAGCCAATAGAGAAACACAAAGAAAAAAAGATGAAGTGATATGGAGAGAAAACAAGGATGCATTCACTTGATTGATTGACCAGTGAAGAGGAATGTTGATGGATAACTGTTTGATCGATTGTGAGTTGTCCAGTCTGCCTCAAAATGATAAGTCGAATGGACAAATAGAGGACGACAGTTAAAGGTGCGGGAATGCCATGAAAGAAGAGATCAACAATGATTTCCCCAGAGGATGGAGCTGGATGGGTGAGGAAGAGATTATGGATGAAGCAGACAGTAAAGGGAAAATGAAAAGATATAATTAAATGTTTTGTGGTTGGAAATGTTTTAGCTGGTTACCCAAAGGGTATAGTATGTTACTTTGAGTATTCAATGGTAGTTTTTGAGCAAGGTATTCCCCGTCCGATTCTCACCTTGACAATGATTTCTAATGTACACAGTGTCATTGAATACGGAAAATAGACAGAAGCTTCTATTCTTAAAGAATAGTTTAACAATTGGAGAAATTAACCTGTTTGTTTTTCTTGCTGGGGACTGGTCAGCAACACTGAGATATGTACGCAGTTATAGCTAGGAGACAGGTGGCTTAGCATAGGCTTAGCACAGGGAGCAGTTCAAGCACAACTTGAACTTGCAGCAGAACTCAGCAGGTCAGCGGAGAGCGACACAGCCGTTTCAGCAATCACCAATGTGAGCACATTTCACACAGAGAGTGTGGGCAGAACGAGACATGAAGGCATCTGATTGGTTCTTTCCATTCGGACCAAATGGCAGGAATTTATACGTTTTTACAGCCCTGCAGCTCTCACAGAGGTCTGATTTTTTTCGTTCCTTTTTATGAATACATAATGTATTGACTACTGTCAGGATGAAAGGACCATTTCACCCAGTATAACAAAAAGTGTTTCTAAACAGGATTACAAACTATAGCTTTAACCGAAGGGCCAAACATTGTGATTTCCAGGCTGCCTGGTTATCTTTATGCCAACTTGGGATAGCCAAATGTCATCTTTTTTAGATGGAAAATAAGAATAAAATCAATAGTCCTTGTCAGCAGTAAAGGAAACAAAAAGCCTATAGATATCCAACTGTTTCTATATATTGACATATTTGGCAGCAGCTGGAAAAGTCTCTGACCTTGCATTGGGATAAGTGTGTGTAGCCAATGGATGGATGGATGGACCTCCTTAGCTTTCAAACATTCACTCTTCATCTGTCTGTCTTTTTACTCTTCATATCACAGATAGATGAATGGTATGCCTCAGGTTGAGAGTATAGCAGCAGGGGCATGTAATGATAGACTGAGTTACCCCAGGAGCTCACACGTTAGGGGTCTGAACAACCTTCTAGCAACTGGGAAATAGCTTCATTCATCTGCTAGCACCCTTTAGTAAACCACAAATGGCTTTGAATTATCCATTGCAAGTCACCTGAATGACTTTCCATCAAAGGGTCTCACAACAAACAGATTTCTTAAGAAAGCATCTAAGCTATATCATCATAACACAACATTCTTAGTTTTGTATGAAGGTTGACATGTTTACAGTTCTATATTTCTTTTATTGACATTAGAAACATGAGCTCCTGTGGGTATATTCCAGTGAAACGTGTTTTTGATAGATGGGTTTTGAGTCAAGCTTTCCATTCTCTTCTTGGAAAACAGTGAGGAGGTGTCCAAGGCTGCTTGATCTTAGATTAGATGAATGCAGTCTCACACTGGGTATCTTGGCATAGCACAGCACTCCACACATGCTTGCAAACCACACATAAATTTTGTTCATGCACACTGTTCCTTTTCACAAAAATATGCCTGAAATACAAACAATCTGTTACTAAAGTAAAATCTTTAAGCCGTAAATTGGCACCTTTTTTTCAGTTCTTTGGAACAATTAAAGTGTGGATGGGGTTTAAAAGTTTCATTACTTCAGAAGCTTATTTATTTGTCAGCATTGTGAGTATCTTAACACTGGCTTAGTTTTAATTCCAACTGTAAATGCACGGCAAAGTTTCTTTCATGTGTGCTATGTTTAATTAGCAATTTACTTGTTGGTATATTAAACTTGTGTAGCAGGTTCAGTGATAATTTCAGTAATCAAAGCTCTCGACTGAGTTATTGGTATGGTTCTGGCAAGCATTGCAAAGACAGATGGATAGCAGCTTATATTGTCCTGGGAGGCCTGGACCACTGACTTTTAGCAGTGGGGTTCATGAGAGGGGAGGATTGGATCACCCCAGGAGGGAGTCAGAGGAAAACAGGAAAGGCTAGCGTCATGCTAAGACACATAATGAGCCACATTGTTGCGCCAGTCTCTAAGATCATAAGGTAGAAGTGTGGTGAAAAAAGATGAGGAGTGGGGGCCTGGAGAGAAGAAACAAGTAGGAGGTTGGACAGGAGTGATGAAAAATAAATGAAAGTTAACATGGTTCCAGCATTTTGTCATCAACATGGGTGACAAGGTGAAAGAGAATAGCCTTGATCGTATTCATATGTACAAATACCACATGCCACAAATCCAGTTTAACCGGCTTGACATGCTATGCTGTTATTTCTAATCTGTATATTTGTGTCCTTTTGTGCCTGTTTTGTTTAAGTCTTGACATTGGGGCAAACATTGGAAGAGTCAATGTCAAGCAACCCAAATCAACTTAAAGATCTATTTTGCAACCTTTTTGTTGCCTGATAAACGAGGAGAAGTCAGACAGCCCAAATTTTCTTTGGCTAATCTAAAAGTGTATTCTGTACAAAATAACAGTTTCCAACAAATAAATCTTTCTTGGATATTGTTGTGAGGAACATTTGGAGTCTGCATGTGCAAAATCAATATGCAAAGGATGAGGGAAAACACAGAGAAGGAAGATTTGTTGGCAAAAAAGAAAGATGCCAGTTGTGTGGAAATATTTTGACTGCAGAAAGGATAAAACTGACTCACCCATGTTAAGAGACTCACCCTCGGGGATGCCTCGACAGCATTCTTCCATGCATTTTAAAAGGCTTTGTTATCTTGACATCAGGTCAGTTACCTGCTGTTTCCTGTTTACGTATTTGCAGCCTGAATTAGAGATAAAGGTTGAGAGAATCAAGACCTTTTATTTGAAATCACAATGCATTTTTTAAGTTAGTGTTCACTTATTTGTCAACAAACCTGATGTTAAATGAGCCTGATCTCTGTCTAGTAGAAATATGAAACTGTTTTGATTCCCAAGACAAAGACAATGCAGGGAAGTGGAAGAGCATGAGGATGGCAGGGAGAGGGGGGTTTTACAAAGCGCACACTGTCACAGACTAATGTTGGGCCCAGTGATGTGGGGTAATCTGTCAATGCTAACAGATTGTGTGATAGGGTAAATAGGGCTTGTTGTGGTGGCTGGCTGGTTGTCTGCATCCTTCTTCCACTCTTCTCTCTCTTTATTCATGGCCTGTAGAATAATGAATATGATGAATTACCCAGAATCTGTTGCCTGTGGTTGTGGTTCGCAGCGGAGCAGCTGGACACGGTCATCTCTATCACTAGCTTTCTCTTGCACGCGCCAAAATGCTCACACACACCCACACACATAAACCTGACAAATTTAACCCTGTTGCCAGAGGGGCTCTCAGTGAAGGCTTCTGACACATTTGGGATTTTTATCTTTTTCATTTGTCCAATTGGTATTCAGGGCTTTTGGGTGAGCATGTTTGTTTGTGTCTGTGCCTGTTTATATGTCTGCCCATGGATCTTTTTTTACTTCTTTAATGGCCATCTACTTTTTAACTTCAGACCAGAAATCCCTTTACCTCCTATCTATTTCATTAGTTGAACAGGTTATGTTTAAACAAGGAACAGGAATGAATATTAAGCTCATTTATATGGGTACAGTGTAATAAGTGAGTGTTTAATTTTGAATAGAATACTGTCCATTTGAAACACGATGTCATATTTAGGGTTCCAAGCTCTTTTGTACTGCAGTCTTTTCTGTACTGCAGAATGTCTCATCCTTCCTTTCATTATGTTATTCACAAATTGTCTCCCTTCTGTAGACAGAAATCATTTCTCTTCCCCAAAAGACAGAAATACCGGTGAGGTAAAGCACTTGGGGAATGAGAGGCACATTACATGTCCCTGAAAGGTGTGTTTTCATAGACCGGAAAGACCATTTCAGATTTTAAAATGTAGTAGATATTTTGAGGAAATAAGTTCCGTGCAGTTTTTGTCTGTCATTGTCATTAACTTGTTTTCGTTCACCCAAATAAACATAACTTGTGTATTATAAAATTCAAAAGAAAATTTTATTGCCTTTAATGCTGCACACATGCTTCCTCTAACTTTTCAGAAGGCATTATTTGCATTAAAAAGGGAAGAATCCATCAGTAGAAAAATCCAGGGGGACATTATGAAATCTTCTATAGAAGTTCTCCCCAAGTTGGAGTTCTTTCTGAGGGGCTCCCAAAGCAACTGACACCAGGGGACCACATACGACAAGGCATTATAGGATGTCTAATTTTAGATTTCCCTTGATATTTTAGCACACCTCAGTATCACTCTTCCTCTGCATCTATTGATCTCATTGCATGGGCTTATTGGGCTAATCATTGATTACACAACTGAAAGTGTTTAACTTAAAAGACTTATAGGGTATTACCTTCACTCACTGGAGCTTTTGAGTTTTCGCTGGAAACAATTGTTTAGAATTATAAAAAGACAACAAATTCTATGATAAGAATTACTAATAATAGAAATATATGACGGAAAACCTGAATTAGAAACAAAGTTTTGAGGAGCAGATGGAAAATGTTGTTCTAAATGTGTTTTATTCTAACAAGGAACATGAATGAATACTAAGCTCATTTATATGGGTACAGTGTAATAAGTGAGTGTTTAATTTTGAATAGAATACTGTCCATTTGAAACACGATGTCATATTTAGGGTTCCAAGCTCTTTTGTACTGCAGTCTTTTCTGTACTGCAGAATGTCTCATCCTTCCTTTCATTATGTTATTCACAAATTGTCTCCCTTCTGTAGACAGAAATCATTTCTCTTCCCCAAAATACAGGAAATACCGGTGAGTAACAAAAAAAATCATAATTGTAAATAATAAAAGCATATCCTGTTTTGTTTGGTTTTATTACACATGCATGGACATTGATAAATGACTCTGGGGGAATATCAGTCTGTTGAAGTCATTTCGTTCAGCGCATTTATTCTCTGTCTCTGAGCACATTGCCTTTTTGAGTGAGTCAGCAGAAGTCACAATTCAGCACTTTTAACCAGGGAACAACCTGCTAGTGTGAAAGTGTGTCATGTGGGGAGAGTGTTGCGAGAATCGGGAATAAGCATCTCCCGTCATCCCACGGCAATTTATCACTCTGTCTCCTCCTCTAATGTGAGCATAGTTAAACAGGAGGACTTGATGGTGGCTGCATTTTTAATATCAGAGTCGATCAATAAAAAAGGCTGCTTTACTTAATAGCTTTGGCCCAGGGGGATGTTTGGCCCTGTTTAGGTTACTTTCCGTTTTCTTGTGTAAACATAAATTAGCTGTGATTGAACAAACAGCCGCATTTGCACGGCTGAACGCATGCCACAGAGGGCTGTACACCAGCCAGCCCTGGCTGGTGATCAACACACTTTTTTTTTTCTTGTCACTCCCAATCTTACTGCCACTTTCTGTCTTGCTGTCATCATTTCAAACCTCTGCTATACTCATCTGCATCACTCTTTCAATAGAATTAATTAGGCATTCTAGTTAATTACCTGCCTACTTTAGCATAATGGCTTTACCCACATACAGTTGTTTAATGGAAACAGAGAGCCATTAACCTCCAATGTCTTCATTTCATTCACTCCATTTCTCTTTAACTAATTCTCTTTGTTACATGTACCCGCCTTTACTATTCTGTTGCTGCAGTGCGCACTTGTGTTGTTTGTTTTTTTTACTTTTTAAGCATTGTATGTTTTGCTTTGACTTATTGAACTTAACCTAATCCTATCATATTGATGAAAAGGACTGATTCCCTCCAGGTTCCAGTCAATCCATTGGGTCGACTTTTATTTTCATTTTCTTAGAATTAATCATTGTGCTCCTGCTGTCTGTTGATGACTTCTTGATATTGTGTGTGTCTGTTCTTGTCTGCCTGCATCTCACTGTATTTATCTCTCTAAGTGCCCACTGTCGTCAGTATAACACAGGGTCGGCAGTACCCAGGTGTGTATGTGTAATTATGAGTGCAGAGAGCTTGTCTCCATTCATTTTTAATGAGCAATGAGGCTGCGTTGCCTCCATTAATAGAGAATTAGACCGTCCATCAGCCGCCACGGCACATAAAAGACCTGTTCTATGCATTTGGAGTATAGACTGTGCTGCGAGAGGTGGTTAATGATGTGGCGTGGCTCCTTCTCTGTGCTGCCAGTTACTCAGAGAGCTGGAGATGAACAGAAAGAAGTAAAGGAGGAAGAGGAGAAGGAAGGGAAAGAAGAAAAGCAAGGATTGGGAGGGACAGCACAAGGGAGCCCTTCAGCACTCACAACACTGTCAGTGTGAGGCAATGAGGCTTAACTACAAGTGCTGTGGTTTCAGTGGGATTCATTAGCATGAGACTGCTGTGTAGAACTTGATAGTGTCATAGTAACACATCTGGGCATGCATCTGTGTTTGTATGTGTACTAAAGAAAAATGTTGGATATCACTATCATTGATTAGGCCATTCTTTTCTATATGGCAGCATTTGTCTCACTAAGGGAAATGCTGAGAATCTGGGTTTACAATTGTATCATTAAATGTTTAACAGGCTAAAGAATGTGAACAGTCACACAATCATACAAGTTGTAAATAATCCCCAGTCTGGTCACATTGGCTTAAACACATTTATGGAAGTGAGAACCCTTAAGATGTTTATTTAAAAAAAAAACAATTCATTGAACAGCTGATGTCCAAGTTGAGTAAGTCATGTAAAGTTACTTCAACTTGGACCACAGATGGATCGGGTAGTAATTATAGCAATAACTTTGATTTTAACCTAAACTTTCATCAAATATTGATTTGTTCACAGTTGAAAAGAGTTGAAAATTGCTGCTTTTCCTCTCCTGACATTAGAAAAAAAAACTTGTCAAGTGCTGGGACATTTTGAAAATACAAAAACCACAAAACAATGCAAACAAAATCTAGCAATATTTTCAATAACTTTGATTTCTATTTAATTATGCACTTAATAAACCTTAGATATTTTTATGTTTTATCTGTTCAACTTCATTTCATTTGATGATATACATGAATTTCAGTATTTCAGGCCTCAAACATGTTTCAGAAGAGGTTGGGGCAATAAAACATAACATTCCTTTACACAACATCTGTACTGAGGATACCAAGTAATTTATCAGTTCATGTTTTATTTTGGTCCTTTTTTCCTGCAAACAAGTCTTAAGGTGTACAACAACATTAGAATAATATTTTTAAGATGTTTCCATTTCAAAATTCTCCAAATATCCCTTTTTAGAGACAGATCAGGACTGCAGATAGTCCAGGTTAGTACTGCTACCTTCTTCTTCCACACCCAAGTCTTTTTAATGTGTGTAAAATCTGGTTTTCCACTGCCTTGTTAAAAAATGCATGAAAAGATGTTGTCTTGGAGGCAGCATATGTTGCTCTAAAATCTCAATTAACTTTTACCCATTAATGCTGCAGAATAATTGAGGTTTGCTAGAGGCACTTATATAGTCCTAAAGTATAATAGAGCCTGACTTTTGAATACCTTGCTGTTAACAATCTAAATGGTCATTTTCATCTTTTGTCTGGAATATAAAGTGTCCAATACTTCCCAAAAAAAGAGCTAGAATGATGATTTTTCTGTCTATGGTACATATTTCTAATGTGTGATGATGATCCAATTCAGAGTTTTTTGAGCCAAGAGAACGCTTCCTCTAAACAAGGTCAACTTACAACATTATTCCTGCACAGTAAAGTTCAAAGTGTTTTTTGTACACATAACTCTGTATTGCAGTGTTTGACAGAGGTTTCCCACAATAAATTCTTGCCCACATGGTTTTACCAGGTATGACAAACAGTTTTGATGCAAGGCTGTTAGGGTAAAGAGATTAGGTCACCAGCTTAGGCTTGTTCCTCTCCTTAAGTGTACCAAAATTACTCTAGATTCCATGAAATGCTATATGTTACAGTGATGTTGCTAGGTACGCGTCCTGCATCCCTGACGCATTAAAATCTGAAAAAATAAATTCACTATTGATGCGTCCTAGGGACGCACCTCATTTTCCCCATGAAAAATGTCACATTGTGAACAACAACTTCTGTTTAATATCACAGTAACTAAGTAAAGATACTTCATCAGCAGATCAGACAAGCGCTGTCAACCCTTCTGCGCATCTAAAAGATATGCAGATGTGATGCCTGTACACACAGTATCATGACATGCTAGTTTAGCTGCTATCAAAAAACTAGCTAGTCACAGTGGGTTTCATTTAAATAAGATGCGAACTTCATAGTAAGCAAACTCACATTTCTACCACTCAATGATGAGCTCAATTCTGTCAGTGTTTTAACGTGACCAAATATTCTCTTTTACCCAGACATGTCCTCTTTTTGAGAGGTAAAAAATTGCGTCTGGCCGGATTTTTGAAATGGTCCATGATTTTGCTCTATATCAGCCGCAAACATGTATACATCGGATTTGTGTTGTGTTTCACTCCCCACACTCTCTTCTTATTGCTATCCATGCTTTCAGACAACGAGCAACAGGAGAGGGAGGGGGAGGAGGGAGCTGCAGCGCTGAGAAGACAGAGTTACCCGTTAATGATGTTGCCTACTTTCTGCCGCTCGGAATTTCAAGACAACTGGAATGCACCATGACTTAGTGTTTGTGCCAAACAGTGGAGAAAGTGTGCGTGACTTTGCCTTTTCATACAGTTCCGTGGTGGTATGCACCCGTGGGACATGCAAATCCATTTAAACTTTTCCCGGTGAGAGGTTTCAGCTTCCTCACTTTCTCCGTTTAACACCTTAATTGGATAAACTGAAGACCAGGTTCATGTTCTGGACTGATGGCTTTGACAGCTTGGAGTAGACTGTTCAGATCAGTGTTCAGTATCTAATAAAGCTAGAAAATGCATGAAAATAAATATGAATTTACAGACGAACTTACATTTTCATCTTGGTGGTGATGCGTGAAGCTATCTGCAGGACATGCATGATGTAGATTTATTTTTTTTGTATTTGTGTGTGTTTATATATATTCATTAAGTTATTTCTTTATTAAGGGAAAAACACCAAACAGAAAGACACTTGGTCAAAATTGACCTTCTCCACCATACTGAAAGTGGACTGGATGCCACACTATTTTTCCACACATTTAGCCCTACACTTTATTTAATCATTGGCCAAAGGGGGAAAAAATTGCGTTATGTAGACAATATACATTCAATAAAAATGTCATAAGATCAGTTCAAAGTTGACCTGTTCATCATTCTACAGTAGCCTTGAAGATGGACACATTTCTATTCATCCACAGTTGTGATGCCACATATAATACACTACACTACAGCTCCTACCCCCCACTAAAGTGTACTCTTTTTCACCAACTCAAATTTTGGCACCCTATATAACCATGTCATACCATACCGCCATCAGAGGAGTTTAACACTACAATTTAAAAAATAGAAGAATATTAGAAATGGAAAGTAATACATTTTTTAGATTGGGGACCCATTGAATTTTCCAGGGACCCACTCAAATCGCTACCTGTGGGTCCCGAGGCCTCACTACATTGAAAACCTTTCAACGTCACTGATGTTATTCTTTGCTGAGAGAGAAATATGCAAATCCCTCCCGATGTTTTTTCTTCACTGATGAGACTATTAACTTACACAGAGTTTAAAATTTTGTAGGATCCTTTCAAGGGAATTTTTCTATTCCCCTTTTCCCTCGTAGTCTTTATCCGAAGGCAAACCTTCGGGTGTTTTTTGTAACTACATATTATGCCACTCAAAAGAAGGGAATTTATACACAGTAGTATATCATGATCCTTTGTTGACAGCATAAAATGATTATTTTACATTTTATAAGGCCCCCGCCCTTTCATAAATGGTTTCACTCAGTCCTCCTTGGTCTAAACAGGTGCACATCGCACATTGAAACAGTGTTGATTAAATGATGGTATTTCGATGGTCAAAATTCAACCATAATACAATGTTGATTCAATGACGTACTTTCAACATTTATCAGTCTAGCCAAAAATCTGCCATTCTGACCTAAAATCAATGATGTATTAACATTTTTGGCTATGTGGGATATAGTATCGGACCAATGCCCAATACTAGTATAAGCCTAAAATTTAGGGCTTTCAAAATTAACATGTTAATGCAAAGAGATTCATCTATGTCATTCACACATTCATTTTGTTTGATGCATAAACAGATGTTATTCATGCAAAGAATTCCCCTAATAAAGGGATTCTGATTCTGATTCTGATATCAAAAATCCGAATTTGGCATTATCTCTGCAAGAGAAGTTGATTTTAAGCACATAGGTGCCTTGTTCCAGTGGTGAACCGAATCTACCAAAAACTACTTTAGGCGTTGTTGTTTTTTTTTTGTTTCCCTCCTTTTTTTCTGATCAACATTTCCTACAGATATCAGCAAGACCAGGGAGGACCTGCCAGTTTAGCTGAAATTGAAAATCTTCACAGGGACCAAAGTAGAAGTTTTAAGGCAGTGTGGTTTAAAGTTCACAACTGAGTTTAATACTAAAAACAACTGGACTCCATATTATTATGCTTGCTGACATTTTAGCCCTCCTAAAACCATAGACACTGATGATGCACCATCTGGATACAAGAACTGGAAGAAGGCTACTTACAGTTTTTCCATCCATGCCAAATTGGTGAGGCACAACATGCAAAGATTGCATGGAGAGATCCATCAAAGAGCTGTTGCTATTAATGCAACATTATTTTTAATTGTTTTTTTGTCAAAGAAAAAATGTGTTTAGTTGTGTTATCATTTATCTGAAGGTGAGAAGAGATACTGATAAGAGACTAAAAATGTTTCATATTGTCATGGATAACTGAGAGATTCAAATATTTTTAGTCAAATAGTTATATTTTGAAAATACAGTATAACTGTAAATGAATTGCTGTTATAATATTGCTTTAATCATACAGATTACAGAAATGTACACACACAACTTGTTTCCTCATAGATTGTAACAACCTTGCAGCGTGACCATCATGCATTTATAAGAGAATATGAAAACAAATCAACCACAGTTAGGCAGACTTCTGTCTTAGTGATAATTTAACCTGTATTAACCCAACTACTGTGAGTTGTCAATCATCAATAATGCCAGTGTGAAGAGTTTGACACCAGATCCTCAACAGGCTTGATCCCTTCTTTACTACTATCTGTAATGTGCAGGGAGGACCCAGTGAACCCTCACCTCAATTTCCAGGGGAAGGACAATGACAAAGATTGTATAAACTGCCAGGGGGGATAGAAGCTGTGCAACACCTTGGTAATCGAATTTAGTCACCACAACAGCAGGTGGCGTTCAGGCTGCCCCTGTTGCTGGTTGATGTGATGTATTGTACATCGCTCTTCCTGTCACAGAAAGAATCAAGATTTATAACGAGTCGGTTGCAAGGCACTGACTTGTACATGGAATGCATTGACCATGTTTTCGATGAAAAGGCAAAGATATATGTGGCTATTTGTTCAACTATGCGTTTTGACATAAGGTGTTGCTTGATGCCCCATTGTCTCTAAGGGTGTGTCTGGTCTGTTTCATCCAGATTTTCAACTGGGTCACTGCATTTTACATAGCCTTTAAAGAGAACTTTGTGTGTTGCATTGACCCCTTTAAGGTTTGTTGGTGTATAGGCAGGGAAGCTGTTGTATTTATCCAAAATTGCTTGTTATGTCATGCCTTAGCTTATATTAAAGTCAACTGCTTTGATTTGATTTACAAGACAACATTTTTTCATCAGAGATATATTTATGTTAACAAACCATCTATGGTTATAAAGTGTGAGATGACCATGCATTTGTAGCCTGTTATTTTACGGTAGCATTCACATTACCTGATGGGAACTAGATCCCATGAATAGTTAAAAATGATGTCCATGACCATCTATATTCCTTTTAAGGCAAGGCAAGTTTATTTATAGAACATATTTTAAGTACAGGACAATTCAAGGTGCTTTACATTGCAGAAAAGTATATTAAAACTAAATAAAATTTTAAAAATAAATTAAATGAAAACAGAAGAAAAAAATCTAAAATCAAGATTAAGAAAGGACAACAGATTAAAAACATGATCAAGTTTAAAATTCAAGCGTAAAAGAAACGGTACAGATTTGGATTGTCAAATAAAAACTACATAAATGCAGCAGGGAACATTTGGGTCTTTAACCTGGATTTAAATAAACAGAGTCTTTCTGCTGATCTGAGGCTTTCTGGGAGTTTGTACCAAGCATTTGGAGCAAAGAAGCTGAATGCAGCTTCCCCATGTCTGGTTCTGACTCTGGGAACTCATAAGCGACCAGATTCGGATGACCTGAGTGGTCTGCTGGGTTCATACTGGGTTAGAAGGTCAATGATGTATTTTGGTCCTAAACCATTCAGAGCTTTATAGACCAGCAACAGAACAGAAAGGCCATCTTCTGATGGACAGGCAGCCAGTGTAAAGACCTCAGAACTGGACTGATGTGGTCTACTTTCTTGGTCTTAGTAAAGACTTGAACAGCAGAGTTCTGAATAAGCTGCAGTTGTCTAATTGTTTTTTTCAGTAGACCTGTAAAGACACTGTTACAATAATGAAGCCGACTAAAGATGAAAGCATGGACTAGTTTATCCAGGTCCTGCTGGGACATCAGATCTTTTAACCTTGATATATTCTTATGGTGATAGTAGGCAGACTTTGTGATTTCCTTAATATGTTTTTCAAAATTTAGGTCTGTGTCCATCACTACACCCAGATTTCTGGCCTGGTCGGTAGTTTTTAGAATTATTCAATTAAATTAAATTTTATCTATAAAGCGCTTTTCATACCGAAGCAACTCATAGTGCTTTACATGGTAAAAACAATAAAAGAATTTAAAACCTTCATATACCAGTAACAAAAATTTTAAACATACACCTCATTTTCTCTTTCACACATAATCATGAATGTACACAAACACACACACACAGTCACACTCATAAACACAAAGCACAAGTAATCTCTCCCCACCCTCACCTCAATCTAGACAAGCATAAGCTCCCATCCCTAGTGACTGTCTCTTAACTGAATGTAAAATAAATAAATAAATAAAAAATAATATAAGATTAATGAATAAAAGTTAATAAAAATGTCAGGCCTGACACTGCAGTGAGGAAGCAATATCTTGGGGACCCATCCACACCAGAAGCCAGCCCCCAAAACCGCACAGGGTGCCACCACCAGACCCACCCAGACCATGGTAGGCCGGGGTCTGCACCGCAGCCATTGGGTTGCAGCGCAGAACATCCAGCCCCCGAGGCAATAAAAAATATATATATGCACATATACACACACACACACACACACACACACATATATATATATATATATATATATATATATATATATATATATATATATATATATATATATATATATATATATATATAGATATATATATATATATATACATAAATAAATAAAATGAATAAATAGAATAAGATTCAGTTAAAGGCTAAACTAAAAAGGTAGGTCTTAAGCCTCTTTTTAAAAATATCAACAGTCTCTGCGGCCCTCAGGCAGGCTGTTCCACAATCGAGGGCCATAATAATGAAATGAGGCCTCACCGTAAGTTTTGGACCTAACTTTAGGAGGCATTAAAGGAGCTATATCATGAAAAATGGACTTTTATGAGCTTTTAACCATGTTAGTGTATTATTTACTCATAAAAACTTCACAGAAGTTGTTATTTTTCTTCATCAATGCATATTTGCGTCATCTGTATGAATATT
>JAOXYM010000014.1:11669761-11686695 GCA_028567055.1 Leptatherina wallacei | reverse complement strand
GTGACTTAGAACATTGTAAGAGACTATTCCAAGGACTTATAAAAGTGATTTTTGCATAATATGTCCCCTTTAAGGTTTTCCGAATTGCATTATATATCAATTTATTTATTTTTCTTACAATTTGCACAAAAGTTCTTGAGATGCTTCTACAACTTCACTGGAGTCAACAAAGCCAAATGTACTCTGTAGATGGATGGAAAAGAAATTAACTGAATCCACATTAGGATAAGTCTGAAACATACGGGAAACTGGAAAATGTGAGTAACTTTCTGCCAACAAAGTTGGACTATATAGCACAAGAGCTCAACTGTGTAATGATGAAGTGATTGCAATTGATTTAATCAGAGGGGTCAAGGACTTTCTACAAGACAAATTCTGGCCTCTCTGCTGTCACCGCACCTACCTTTCTGCCCTCTCTAATCTGAAAGCTGCACACCAAACAGACTTTGATTCTGAGTTCGGATGAACTACATAAACTACAGCACAGAGCGTATCTGGGTTTCCACAGTGTATGATTTTGTTTTGTTGCAGGATTTGTTTTCCACAATCATCAAACAAACTATGAAAATCTATAATTATATGGATTACGAAAACTCTCCCTTGCCCTGGTTTGCTGAAGTTACTGTGAACCACTTTTGAACATTAATAACCAAAGATTTAAACCAAATTTGGTCACAAAACTACAGGAGGGATATTGGGAGCAGCCTCAATCCATTTTGTACTGAATGTCACACAGCTGCTGCTATACAACTTAATCCCTCCAAGCTCCAGCAATCTGATGACTGCAAGTCATGCAGCAATATATTGGCTTTTACTCTAAAATACTTGAAGCATTAGACATACAACAACCAAAATCTGACTTGTTGACTGTATGTTCTTTGCTCAGTTGCACTTCATATTACCACTGCAGTCTTGAGCACATCAATTACTCATCAAACATCAGCCACACTGTACACATTCTGTATTTTCTGATGCAGAAAATTGGACTGTGAAGTAGAGATTATAGCTAAACCTACAGCTAATTAAAATGTCTATGTTTCTGCCACCGACAGATTTTTGTGAGTCAGTGACTGACTTATGAAAAGCTTTGCCATGCTTCCCATCTCATCAGTCATCAATAGACCATTTTTGCTGTGTGCTATTTGTCATTTTACTCATAATAACTAACATGACATGCTTGCAGAGGGCTAGAAGCAGTACTCGATTCAATCTACCCTGTGTTTTGGTGGAGGTGGGTGTCTTTATACATAAATGTCGATATGTATGTTCAACTATGGCTGTTTATGTTCTTCCTTACCCACACATGGTTTTTTTTGTTCACACAGATGAATGTGGAAAGCTGTTATAATCAACCAGGATGTAAAAATAGAACAGCACAGTGTAATGTCTCCTGCTGTTCAAACACAAGCATTTGTGAATGCTTTGTTAAGCGTGCGTACGTGTGTGTGTGAGTCTGTGTATCTCTTGTGTCCAGCGTGAGTCTTGCCTTCTCGGACAAATTTAAATCCTGTTGCAGTTACCCTTAGGTGTCCAGCATGGGAATTATAAGTCAAATGTTCTTGTTGTCCTCTCATCCCTGTGTTGCTCTGTCTTGTTTACACTGTAATCTGTCGTAGCTTTCCACTCATACTTTCTTTGTGCTTTGCTACCACATTACAGTAACTTGTGCAGAAATAAAATGCTCTCTAATGGAACTGCTGACAAATACTGCAATTAGCCCAATCCAGAGGGAATAGTAGCTTTCTATGCATACCCAATAACATGCAAGTGGAGGCAGGAAATAGTCTGATTCCATTTCTGTTCTTATTTTGCTTTGCATACAGGGCACTTAGTTAATGCTCTCTACAATCCACTTTATGTCCAAAACTGGCATCTCGTCGTACGCAGCCTCATTATTGGGTTTCATAGGCAGTTAGAGTTGTACTCTGTCACAGAAAAATGCATTTTATACCATCATAGTCATCAGCACAGCCATCTAGGGCTTTGTTTACAGATGCCTACAGCAGGATGCTGTTTCATATGCAGAGCCACAGTCAATCAAAGGATCAATAAGCATGTGGTGAAAAATTATTCTGGATGTTTTCACACCCATAAGCAGTCCTGATGTATCAGCAACGTTAATAGACATTATTTGCCAATGCCATGCATTTTCAGCCTGTGTCAGCTGTGGCTATTTAGAAAGGGGTGAAAGAAAAATGAGAGATGGAAGTGAAAAGGTGACAAGAGATTAGGCTATTCTTTTTTGGTAAGTGGGAACATGTTTTGAACTTATCCTAAATGGTCTTCTTTTGGAATGTGGGATTATGTTTATATATGTTAGCACATGGCCTCCTTTTTTTATGCTCTGACTCACCGATGAAGCTGCCATAAAGATTATTGGTTAGCATGCTTTCGTTTTTTTCTCTTTCTCAACTCAAAACAGTATTGCAAATTTTCAGTGACACATTAGTGGCCGTACATTAAAATTCATCAAATTCATTAAAAATCATCAATGTAAGGCATTAAGAATATGTATTCTTTAACCCTCCTTGTTGTTTACTTTGTGTTTCTGTCTCAGCGTGGAGCCCAGCATCATTACTGCCAACTCTGAAGTCACCACAGTAACCTTTTATTGGCAATTCAGTCACTGTGGAACAGCTACTATACACTTGTTGAAAAATAATGACTTATGACTCATGTTCATCTGAATCCTCAGAGGGCTCACAATGAAGAGAAGACAGAAAACTGATATAGTTTTTCTCAATACTTTTGGTCATCAGCTAGCAGGAAAGTAGGTGGAGAAGAAAGGCCTCCAAAGGAACAAAATGAGACACTGCAAATGGGAATCAATCTGTCCAGATGAAGACACTGAGATTCATGGAAATTGAACACCTCTAATAGTTTTTAGAATGGGAAAGGTTGCTGAAGGGGGCTTGTCGGCTGACTCATGTGAGACATAATAACCCTTATGTGGCTTTAAACATGGTAAGGCACCAAATGACACTTTAATGACAGTTACATCTTCTATAAGGTAATGCACGGACACTTTACCTTTTTAAAGCATAAAAGATGCTATATAAATTAAATGTACTATGTAAAGTAGCCTTCTAGAAATGTCAAACATGAAATATTTTAGGTGTCAAGCCAAAAAGGTTAATCTGAGACATCTATAGGGAGTTTTTATTTTCTTCTGGATGTCCTGTTGGTAATGATATCCCAACCTCTGTTCCTACAAGGCAGACATTCTCTGATTTTGCTATTATTCTAGAGCACAGAGAAATCATTTATTGCTTGTGTGATGTATTCCCACACTGTAGATCATCATCCATCGTCTTGCCAACGGTCCAGGTTGCTGGCCCTGGAGTTTTGCACCGGTGCCTGACTGCCAGATACTGTAGCAGATGTTGGTTGATTTTTTGAAGTTAAGATAATCATTAGACAGAATCTGTTCAGAACACACAAGTTATATCAATACAGTAGCAGGTAGAAAATGAGGACTCTTGTTTCCTTCTTGTGTCTTATCTTGTCATTGAATTCATATTTTATGATTGTACTTCTTGTGGGATAAGAATTGAAAGTATAATGTTATTATTTTCTTACTTTTGTGTGAAAGTCATGCTAGCCAGAAAATGAATTATTGTGACATCAATAACATCCTGAAGCCCTGTTTTCTGAACTTCAGATCCAGGATTTGTTTAAGAAATGATTTATTTAGTTTTACCATCTTCTGTTGTCTTGTCTTCACCACAGCTATTACTTTGACAAAACTCTGCATTGATTCATCAAACTAATTTCATGTATAAAAACCTCTGGGAAATTTATTCTGGTTTTTGTTACCTAAAATAAATTTTCCTGAGTTTTTTGCGTTGTTTAAGTTTTGTTATTCTCTTCCCTTAATCCATGTGATTAGCTTTCACCGTGTTGCATTAAAATAACACTTAAAACACTATACCTGGGGTAGGCTGTTAAAGCAGAATAAAAAAGAAAGAAAGAGAAATGGGAGGTAAAACAGAGAGAGAGAGAGAAAGACAGAGAGGTATTCACATTATACTGTGTTATGTAATCTCTGGAGGAGCGGTTTTGTTTGTGTTAGTTTTGCATGCTTGCAGTGCCATGGATCAAACAGACATGCAGAGCCTAATTGGGTTCGGAAAAAAATTTTCATTTGTGTGAGTCTGTGCGTGCCGATGCATGCGCATACATGTGGCGTTTTACACACCCCCATCCTCCCTCTGTTTCATACTTTGTTCAACTGAAATGGCTTCATTGGCATTACTATTTTTCAGATTAAGTACTGCCACAGAATGAATACAGACAATAATTTACTTTCACAGTCTTCATCTGTTGCATAATTCATGACAGTTCCTCTCACAATGCAAAGCAGGGGCTGATTATTCCTGCTATTGCTGTATAGATCTTAAAAATGAACCTTGTCCTAACAATATCTATGAAATTATTTTATACTGTTGAACATATTGAACTGATACAGCTACATTGTACTCATAAAACAAAGTCTGATCTTAATCTAAATCACAATGCTGTAGATAAACACAGGCAGGCAAAACTTATAAACAAATTGAAACACTTTTCATGTTTGATTTTTTTACATTAGTTAAAAAAAATATCTTATAAAGTATGCTGGTAAATGTACTCTTGAATAAGCATAAAAACTTTAGCAAAGTCATCCTTTCAGTAAACTCCCTGTGATCCATGTACTATACTGAGTAAGGATATGTGACCACCGTTTTCTACAACTAACTAGTTAGCAACTCAATCTTTTTGGGATGCCTTTGTTGAATATCACTGCACATGCCATGCTAGAAGGTTTCACTTAAGTAAAGGGGAAAAGTTAAATCCATACATTCATTAATTTAGTACCTGGCAAGAGGCCAAGTACACCATGGACAGGTCACAGGGCCTGACATTCTTGTTTAAAAAATTTTGACACACGTTTACATTTCATAGTTCCCTCACGGCATCAGATCTTGATGTACTAAAGCAGCTTCAAACCATGACGCTCCCTCTGGTGTGCTGCACAGTTATGAAGCTTTGCAAGTTTGACATTGATATGTGCCAACACAAATTCTTATCCAGTGTCTTTTTTACTAAGCGGACATATAAAAGAACAAGTTATATGAATTTCAAAATGGCCGGACTGTAACTGCACTTTTTATTGCCTCTTGTTTAAGGCTGTTGAAGCAGTTGTTACCACAAAGGTTCACTTATTTTTTCCAGCATGGATTGTTAATGATGACCCAGGGTGTTTAAAAAATACATGAAATGTTAAATTTGCTGTGTGCTTTTTGCTTGACTTGATTTCGGGGCAAGTCAACTCACAAAGCAGCAGCTGGTGCAGATAACACTTTAGTTTTTTGTAGCAAATTTTAAAACTTGGTTTAGTAAAATACTGTTAAGACAGCAGATTCTGATCTTTCCTGACCATCAGAGAAATTAGCCATATTATTTTACAGTCCTTGTTCCTGGGCACAGTCAGCTTAGTTATAGTTTTTATGTTTTCGCACTCTTGAAGTTTCCTTTGTTTCACTGTCCATGGCAAACCCAGATCCTTTAATTGGGTTGGTTGTTTTTATTTATTTATTTTTTCTTCTTAAACAATTCATGGCTAAATTAACTATTCATCTAATTAAGCACAGCAGTTCACTGTTTGCCACGCTATGTCAATCTGACACCAAAAGTAAAAAAAACTTAAGCCCCCATTAACAGAAAGTATTCAGGATCTTGTTTTCTTTTTATTTTCTTTCATGTTTGTTTTTCAGATTTGCTGTTGCTTTAGCTGTGGAACAGTTTGGTCATGGTTAAATTGTGAATTGCCATTAAATGTCAAATTATTACTCATGGCCTTGAAGGAGTACTTTGGATAAAGTTGTGGTCCCAGTTTTTGGATTGTATTCTTACGACAGAAAAATCTGTAAATTTAAAAAAAGAAAAAGTAGAACTACTGTCACTGTATAGTGTACATAAAGTATATCAACATGTTCCAAGAAGCAAAATTTCTCATGCAGGATTTGTGGTGATACCACCTCTAAAATGTCAAAACCTCTTTGAAAAAGGGTTGAGACATTTTCTGCAAAAACACATCATTAGGAAAAAGAGACATCTTTGGTGGGATAAAAAAAGACACTGACTGATTCCCACAAGAAAACATGTCAGTTTTCTCACACAATTGCAGTCCAAGCACAAACTCCTCACAGAAATCAAGGTCGGATTGCAGCGGTCTCTCCTTAGTTAATGCAGCTTGAGAACATACAAAAAAAATTATGCAAAAAAAGGAAAGAAAAACTGATTCTGGCTCAGACACGCTGACAAAGGGCTGGACAGCAATGCGGGACACTGAGCAGAGAGAGTAGTGTATGGCCGCAGGCCCTTGACCTACACTGGGCAGCATGAGTGGAGGATAAAAGCATGGTTGCAGTTGTCTCAGTAGGAGAGATGAATGCATTATTAAACAAAACTTTTATAGCAGTGTGGACTCTGACTTAGAGGCTCTGACTAAGGAACATAAACAACACAGCAGCTCTCTTAATCAATAGATTTCACAGATTTTATTAGCCCACCACAACTGTTTGCATAATTAGATCAGGTAATTTAAGTTTATGGGGTTGAAGATATGACTGTCAATAAGTGAATAACAGTAAATATCTGTGCTATATATTAAAATATGATTTACTGCAGGGATTTATTTTACTGCATTGTCCCCCAAGCAAGGCCTTAATGCAACAGTACATTTTTACATTGTTTATTTCAATAACAATCAATTCAGCAAACAAACACCACAATTCAGTTTATCTAAAAGAAACACAACATTCAAAATGTAGCTCAGTGGTTATTAAATCTGACATTAATTATGTCTTTCTATTTTCCCCTTTTTGAATATGTCAAATTTTTTACTTGGATACGCACAGTGCGCCCCTCTCCTCCAGGCTGAAGGAGAGATGTGCGCTGTGTTGCGCTCTTCCACTCTGCAAAGCTATTCTGGAGCTGCTGGTAGGAGAGCCCCACCTTCGATCTCTCTTGCCGGGGCATTAATGAACATCGTTACACTAGATATAGCGCTAAGCAACTGCAGAGTGTGCGCTGCCATGGCCCTGGTATCCCACCTCAGTTCTGTGCCACAGAAAACACGCTTCATTGTAGATGTCAGACCATCTTTAAGGTTTGCAGACTATTTGATTTGTGCCGGCAGCAACTCGTTATCCATGTCTTTATAAACTAGCAGATTTTGTTGCCCTGTTGGGATAGCTGTTGTATTATTTTCATTTAATATTTATCATATATTTTTTCATGTTCATTTTTGCCTCTTCCACTAATATCTCCATCTTCACCAGGTAAATTTTATTTTGCGCTTTCTTCTCTCCAAACTCGCCATGCTGCAAACCACAAAACACGCAAAACCCTCATTTAAATAGGCTGTCTCATGCACATTTGCAACTGCCAACATTTGCGCAATCAATAGTAAATCACCTGCAAACCGTGGTTCAGCCCCACACGCAAAATTCTAGGCTGCACTGGCAAGTTACTACACACAAATTTGGATCTTAGTAGATCCAGCCCTATGTGTGGCTAAATGGGAGCAAATCTCTGCAGCCCAGAAGTCTTCATGTAACACTGCAGCAGCTTACATATTTATAAGACTGTAGATGTACAAGCTTTGTGCGTGTTTCAATGTGTCCTTGTTTTTGTAAAGAACACACACTTTAATAATTCTTACATTACATCTCTGTGTTTTATGTCACTTTTTTTATCTGAACACTTACATTAAGTATTGCATTTTACGCTTGCTTACCCATGACCGTCTATGCTGCCTTTGATAATTGCTATTATGTTATCTCACTGGAGATGTCCCACCAGGGGCATATGCTTTGTAAGATGTGAGGGCACTGTGGGTTAACTGTCTGAGGACTAAAAGGCTAAATATAGCTCATAGCACAGAGGTGCGACTCATCAGACCTGAAAAGAGGTCAATGTGTTTGCATTTCCTCTGGTGTGGGCATCATGTGTGTGCAAAACTGTGTTATGGCCTTTTCAGTGTGCCTGTTTGTATGTCTGTGCATGTTCAGCATCCTTCCATGCATCTGTTTTCAGGCTTGTTTCTTTGCAGTACAATTTGTAATCCAGGCAGCGTGTCTGACCTTGCAGTCTACCTGAATCATTTCTCCTTCCCAGTCTTTTTAATGAGAGAGTAATTCTCATTAGAGAAAGTCTGAGAGAAAGGACAAAGTAAAATTACTAAAAAACTGTTTTTAACCCTTCCAGGGAATAGCTATGAATCAGTGCATTTCACTGAAAAGGTGAGTTAAAAAGGATTGAGTGATTATAGGGGTTCTATTTAGGTGTAAAAAAAAAAAAAAAAGAAAGGGAGGCATTGGTAGTGAGATGAGCAGGAATTCTCTTTGTTCCCTACTTCAAAGGCCACTGTAGTCACCCAGAGCCTTTCAGTCATGGCTCATTTGAGATATCATGCTTGAACATAAAAGCATGACTTTGCTCTATGAATAAAGGTTCCAGTAAAGAAGTTAAGTTGTGACAGAGGATGTGAAGGGAAGTAACACAGTTTTTCAGGTGATGATGAATTGTAATGAAGTGAGAGCAAGAGATGTGAATGACGACAGCACAGCTGCAGTGTTGCACACGTCTTATTTCCAAGCTGTCTGGAGAATGCCAGATACAGAAAGTGACACTTTCTGTGTAAGCATCTGTGCACATGAGTGTGTATGTGTGAGTATGTGTGAGTATGGCCACAGGTAGTTGTGAAACACAATGTAGTTCCAAGCTGCACACCTCCCGGGAACCGAGCCATCTCCTCAGGGGTTTCAATTCTGCTATCTCCAACACAAGAAAAGGTCCCTACAGGTGCAATCCCTGAGGTTCACCTGTTATCTCACTCTCTGCAGGACCCCATAGCTTTCTCTTGGCTTCTTATGGCATTATGAGTGTCATGCCTTTTTTTCTCTCTAGTTTGTTACAGACATGAATTTTGTATGATGGGTTCATCTGCTCGATAACATATGGCCTTTTGGCTTTCACATATAGAAAAAAGGTCCAACTCAACTTTATAAAGAAAGTATAAGAAAACAACAGAAAGTAATTCTTGAGTGTCAGGCACAGAGTAACAGTCAACGCATACATTTTATTTATGGGACAGGATTTTGAGCTGTCTTTACTGTCCCACTACTGGATCAAACCAACATGATTTGGCCAACAGAGCCATATACAACCATTTTAACCCAAGCATAGTTGCTTGCAGAGCATGTAGAGACAGTCTGCTTGTAAAGCTGAAACATATTTTAAAAAATTTAGCATTAGATTTCTTTCTATGATCAATGCATATCGGATAATGCTTCAGATACAATGCAGGGCCTAGGTTCAAGGGACAGTGTCAGCCACAGAAATGGGTGGCTTTGTGAGCCTCAACCTTTAGGAGGTCTGGGACATCTGTACAAGTTCACTACTCTTTGTAGGTAAGCCACAATCTTGATTCCTTGTTCTTTTTGGGTTTAGGTGAATTGTTGTCATGTCCTCTGCAGTTCTTTCTGATTTATTTCGTTTTACTTCTTTTTCTGTGTCCTCCTTGCTTCTTAAGCAATCTAATCCCCTAAATTATTTAATCTCAATTTTAGTCTTTTGTATGTACAGTGTATGGATGAATGACATAATATGCAGGCAGTTGTGCAACAGTTGTGAAACACTTGTGCTTTATGCTTGTTTCACATTTGCGTTCTTCCATAATAGCCGTGAGGCAACACACATAATTTGAGCTATAGCAACATGATGCAGAGCAAAACCACTCTCTCGCTGGCAGGAAGAAAAGCTTGGATGAATTATTCACCACATCTTATCATTTCTGTGTCACATCAGGTGCTACAAATTGTGCTGTAAATGTTTAAGCCAAACCAAGTGAATCATCTGAGAGACATTGGGAAGACAAATTAATCTAGAAGGAGTATTTACAAGACAAGGAAAAGGTCTGTCATCTATTTTAAAGATTTTTATCATTTACTGTGTTTCCTCTAGCCATACTCCTTGTTGTATTATTTGTTGTTTTATTTTGGTGTGTATATGTCATGATAATAGTAAGACAAGTTGCAATTGAGAGGGAATTGAAGTCTACTGTTGTTCTTCCTAATATCATCAGTGCAATAGATTTTACACATGTGCGCATTGAATCACCTTTGCCAGATCTGTCTCCCTTACGTCAACTACAAGCTGAATCACTCCATAGATGTCCATGTCAGCTGAAACTCCCAGAACCACCGACTGAAGTGTTTATTTTTATTATTATGATTAGTTTTTATTACGAGATCAAGACTATTCCCTGGCCTCTGGTTAATAACACTATTGATGATTTTCTGACTCACCAGGAGGTTTAATTTCATCAGATGCAGGCATGCACGCACCCCACCATCTACTACTGACACTTCAAAAGGATGTTGGATGTGTTTGGACACATCAGGTGGCAATTTGCTTTACAAACCTTAGAAGGAATGTAAAGAGAGATTAAAATGTATTCTATGGTGTACCACTTCCCCTTTCAGCCACTAAATCTCAAGGATATATGCCCTGACACGCTAATGGGACCACTGCAGGCTCACTGTCCAAGTTCAAGAGCAATTAGTTACCTGATTGTACATAAAGCTCTCTTTATATGATTTGAATCTTACTGTAGCATTATTTACAGCAAGGTGTATCACTTTGAAAATCAGGGGACATAAGTTTCATTGCGCATTTTTTATTATTATAATTTTTTTTATTTCATTTTATTTTATCCATTTCATGGCATTCTAGTATTTTTCCTCATCTTTATCTACCTCTGCACACAGCCTTACAGTTTATGCCCTTTTATGGTCATTTTGGCCTTTCACCTGCAAATTAGGGACAGCTGGTACATCCTTTCATCTTATGAGGAGATTGGCATTCGTCAGTTAACTCTAAGAGGAAAGATTCTGACAATTTTGCTATACACAAACATGTTTGTGAATCTGACTTTCTAAACAACAATTAAAAAAATTATTTCAAAAAATGATTTAGAAGATAGGGTGAATGAACCCCAATGTCTTCATCTGTCTTTTTTCTTCACTCACACTGGCACAAATATAAGCAGCAGAGATGAGAAAAACTAATCTGACTGTGAATTACATTGAAACACATTAGAGGCTCAAAACTCAGATGAAATTACAATGATAAAGATGAATTAGCTGAATAACAAATAAAGGAAACCTGATTTTAGAAAAGTCTTGCACATTGTTTTACATATCTTTTATAAACATACTGTTTTGAAAACTACAACATAGAAACAATGGCTGGTCAGTAAACTCAAATTCTAAGATTAAATTAAAATAATTGTTTAACGTAAACCAATTTTGATTTACAAACTAAATTTTATGTTATAGTAGTTTGTTATTTATGAGTTGCATTTCTTCAATGACATGAGATTTTAAAACCACAGTGCCCGTGCAGTGTTTCCAACCAAATACTTTTCACAAGATCACTTCTTTATGGGTTTGTGCACATGACATGAAGTTCAAATGTGTGATTTGTTTGCCTTAATGCGGTAATTGCAAATGATGTCATCCTCTTTGGGACATTGCCATTGTTCTCCCACACACCAATCATACTGCGCTCAAACAAAGAAAAAAAAAACACAAGGAAAGAAAAAAAATGAAATACACTCCCTCTTATGTTATAGACTTATCTTGTCTATTTACACTGTCATGATTTATTCCAGGCCTTACCTTCATATGACCCTAAATAAAGTCTGTCGTGCTTCTCACTAGTTATGGAGATGTCTCTTTGTAGCAGTATTCATACTCAAAACCAGTATTATCTAGATACTAATGTGTGTTCAGTGTGTTTTTCATTTTTCTGTTGCAGTTGAACCATCCTGCATCTCTGTCCTTTGATGTTATTGTGTTTCCCTCCTCCTTAATTTCCTGCTTTGTCTGTTTGTGCTCTTTCTCTGCCGCAAGCCTACGTACACCCTACACACCTCGCATCAGCCCCTTGAGCTCCACATGAAACACCACACTGCTGCTCTGCAGCCAGCTGGTGCCTGCTGCTTTGGACTCCAAGCAGCAGGCTGATAGTCAGTAAAGCCTTACAAGGCTATTCTCAGCTGCTGCAGTTGTTACTGCTGATGACCTACTAGACCTGTACTGTGGTATACTGATGGAGTTCGATATGCAGCGTGGGCCATGTAGGCGTCACAACACTTGTTTAAACAATCACTCTGGCTCACTGGAACTCACCCTGCGTGCTGAATTTAGCTCTCTAGCTCTGTCTTTTACTGCCTTCACATAGAGTAACTACGCCGTCCTGCTATATTGTACATTTCAGTCTAATGTCTTTTTGCATTGACATTACTTGTTCTTTACTCTCTCCTTTTAGGACTGTGACTCTGCTGTTCTCTTTTTTGGTTTTGATTAGTAAATCACGAGGATTCCCTCTAATATCAATTTAGGGGAAGAGCTATAGACTTCTAAATCTCTAGAGTACCAAACTTCTTTCTATTCATTAAGTCTTTTTTTATTTTTTTTATTTTTTCACAAGTCATATTTGTTCCTTACACTCCTCTAAGCAAAAAGTGGCAAAAAAAGAAGAAAAAAATCCTTCCTTAAAAGCACCATGGGAGTAATGAATAATTATTTAGTTTGTGTCTTTTATCCTTGGGAAGCTTTTGATGGAGCTTAGATGAATATGACCATCACAGCACCAAGCTTCCTGCACCCTAAAACCACACTGGAGGGGATACAGCTTGAAGGCAGAACAGATTAAATGAGCCAGGAGTTACTGAAGCCCTGTAGGCACCACATTTTGCCCAATTAATTGTGTTTGTCAGTGCATGAAAGTCCAAGGCCTGTACTGGGGCTGTAAGATTGGGAAAGAATGGTATGGCGGACTACTTCCATCCCCTCCCAGTCTTCCTTACTCCCTAAACAACACGTCTTACCTGGCCTAAAGCTTCAGGTACTCTCTGTGTTTAGTTCGCAGTAGTTTGAGCTTGCATCACTTGCTGACTTTGTGGTAAATTTAAAACAAACTGTTCTCAGTAACTTGATTACATTTAGGGCCATTAAGAGTGTTTTGGAACAAGGCTGTGTAATGGAACACAGCTTTTGGCTGTGAGGGACCTGAGGGGCTCTGGGTTATTGTGAATGTAATTGTGTGGAACTAAACAATGGCACATCATCCACACACACAGCCTGTGGTCAGGCCTGTGCAGCTCTCAGATGTGTTTGTCAGGCTGTGTATTTCTCTATGCCTGTTTGGCAGGTTTTGCATTCATGTCTATGGAGCTGGCCTTTGAGAAAATAATTCTTAAGCAGACATGATGATAAGGTTTCAAGCCGGCAGACCAGGCAGTCTGTTGGCTCAGTCACAGAGGTACTGACTGCAATGTTTTGGCTGATGTTAATGTTTTGGATAGAGGAGAGCTTGACATATAATTTGGCTAATAGAAAGGTCAGTGCACATGGTTTGATTTGAGAGCATACCATTGTTTTGGCTATCCTCATGTGTAGGGACAGGATTTGATAAGATATTATTGATATCAATGCAATTAACATATATGTCTATTGTTCCAGTTCTTTGTCGATTTCTTTATCAATTCCTGACCCCATTTTCTATGAGGTAACAAGTATGCAACATGGATTGTCTGAACTGTCTGACAATATTCTAAAAAGAGTCAACTTTGAGTTTAGAATATTTGTCAACTCCACACAAACTATGTAAACAAAATTGTTCAGATCAATGATATCTTGAAACTGATATGGATGCGAAACTACAGATCTTGTCTGAAAAGAGGAAAATAATATATCACCTATAATAAAGACTCTAAATGTTTACATTAAGTCAACCAAGAATGCAATAAGATAAAAACTGACCGGTACATTGTGATGCTTGTTAATGCAATACTGCCACTTTACTGCCACCAATACAGACATTAGAGCCTGTGCCATTGTCATATTTCTCAATGAAATGAAGCCATGCTCTGGATTGCCTCTTCCAGCAACAAACAGATACACATGTCTGACATTGTTTATTGTTAGACAGTGAGCTAGCCAGCACCTGTCGGCACCGATACAGGTATTGATAAGCCCAGCGGCACATGATTCTGATGCTTTGGAAAATTGAGAACCGGCTCCTAAGTGGAAACCAGTTTTCGAGTCCCATCCCTACTCATGTGAGCCCATGCAACTGCAGCAACAAAAGCCAGTTAAATGTGAAATGTAAAATCAGTTCTGACATTTTTAACACAAGTCTTACTTAAGAGAGGAGATGAGAAAATGCATGTGTTTATCTTCCTTCACTGTACTGAATCTAAGAATCTTAATTGCAGATCCAAAGCAACTGTCTTGCCCCCAGCCATGTAGCAAAGACGCTAACTTAGCCTGAGTATTTGGCCAAAGGCTGTTTCTGTGCTTCAGGCATACACACAAACAGCTTTGCGCACGTTCCAGCCTTGCATACAGTGCACATATAAACACACACTCCGATAAATATTCTCTTAAAAAAAATACAAAAAGGAAGGCTTCCGGTTCAATTGCATCAATTTATAAAAAAAATGCTAACATTTCATAATAGTCATCCACACTTACATCTTCTCTGCTGCAGGCTTGCAGTCTTTGAAATGGAAAAGCTTTCAGCTCAACTCCAAATGTTTACAGAGAGTGGAATGTCCATCCGTACTTTTTGTTTTGAAGCTGGTGAACAAATTAATGGGTTCCGCTGAACATTGTTTCACATGTTGCGATCCGTGTTTCCTTCATGGAGTAAATAGCAGTAATATCTTCATGCAAATGTTAAGCTTAAAGTGCCTACATACAGAAGGGACGTCATCCTCTACTCTCCAAGAAAATCTGTCATAAGCTATTTTGCCTGTGCCGGAGAGTCCACTAAAACAAGAATTGGAATTAATGTTTTCCTCCCTTTTGACTCCATTGAGTTAGCAGCTACTCAAGTGGTGTTAAGTAAGAAATTATTTATTTTCTTAAGATACCTTAGGTTAGCCAAGTTGAACTTATCTGTTAATGTTAGCAAGGATAGCTCTTAGCAGTTGCTTAAAGGAATTGAAATTATGAAAATGTAAAAGAAAATACGAACGTACAGCTAGTCCAAGGCTCCCCGCTGCTCTCATTTCTTTCAGCACAAAGATACCAACATATTTACTGTCTTTTGTCATCAAGCAGACATATTTCCAAAAAGACAGCACTGATGTGTATCTGAGTTTCTGCATTTGGCTGGAAGTGTATTTCATCTGTCTGTATTTATGTGTGTGTGTGTATGTGCAATCAAGCCTTAGTATTGTGTATTCCTTTCCATTATCTCTGAATTGTTTTGACAGAGCAATTGGACTCAACATACACAGCTCAGTGGAAGGAATGTCTGGATATGAAACTGTAACCGGTGTGTTTCAATCTGCAAATATGTATAAGTAATGGCATCTGTGTTTCACTCTGTGTGGGTTTTGCTATTTGTACATCTTTCTTTGCCACCATGCATATGCTAACACAGAGAAACCAGGCCTGCTGTGAGCATTAGCAGTACTAAAAATAACATGCTGTTTCTCCTCTCTGCTCTCCATATTAGTGTTGATGAGGCTTTTGGGAAGGGTGAAAAAGTGTGTAAGAAGCATGCCTGTATAGCATGTGGGGGGCGTGTTGTCAGAGCTGTTACCTCCGTAGAGGGTAAAATACTTTGGAAGTGTTTTTCTTTTTTTTTCTTTTTTCTTTTTTGTGTGTGTTTTTGTGTGGGGGTGCTAAAAATATGCAGTATGAAACTTCTTGCCACACATGTTTGCATGCTCCATGAATATGAATGCATGGAGTGTATCCTTTATAACATCTTTTGCTAGATTTGAGCAACCTGTATACAGCTACAGCTTTTCACATCCTCAGAAATACTCTGAAGGTTAATTTTATTCCGAGTGTGGTATCAGCATGAGTGGCATGAAGAATATTTCATTCGCATTCCTGGTTACATCTTAAAGAGCATAGTCCAATCAATAGCTCACACCCACATTACATCCCTCAATGCCACTTTTATGTTTAGGAACATCCAAAGTCTTAATTTCATCCATATTGCTCAACACAAAACATTTCTCGGGATTTACTTCACACCAAGTGTGTTTTCTTTTTATTTGCAGCCTTTCTTTCCTGCACTGAATGATAATATTAAATGGCCAACATCAATGAGAAATTAATCACTGATTTCCCCATTTCTTTTAATGTGCGTTAAGCAGTCTGTGGTGGCAGGAAGCTTTTATAGTAGATCCTTAAAAGTACTGTCATCACAATGTAAAATAAAGCTCTGTAACAAGTAAGTAAGATTTATTCATTTACAATCTTACTAAGTTAAAGTAAGGCCACAAAAGTAAGCAGCAACCTGATGTACACTGATTCAATAGACTGACTCCTTTGAGACATCCATTTAATCATTAATTATTAGGGATGAACATGTCAATGCAGAGATTAATTAATCATGTCTGTGTGTTCTCCATTACTTAAGGCTTATCCACCACTGTTCTGTTTTAAAAAATATTTAATTGAAGTTTAGATTTAGTTGATATCTGGGGCGAACATGCCTACAAATTGTTGCTTTACACTTTGATTTGTAAATCATAATTTGATTACTAATTATTATGATTGTTTTTGCTCTATTGCCTACTTATAAAGGGAATTAATTTAAGTTTAAATCTAACTGCCAAAATTATTGCTGGTGGCCGTTTTACAGTAGTTTGCCTATAAAATAGTGGTTGTTCTAGTGTTTTATAATTATTATTATACTTTACTGTTGAAAGATGGAAATAATTTTGCCTTTAGCTACAGCTTCTAAGTCTACTTTACACTGGCTTCCTGTTTTATTAAAGAATCGACTTCAAAATCCTGCTGCTAGTTTACAAAGCACTGAATGGTTTAGGGCCAAAATACATTCAGGCTCTT
>JAOXYM010000014.1:11656715-11668389 GCA_028567055.1 Leptatherina wallacei | reverse complement strand
CGATGCAGCTCCGGTAGAGGACTCACGCATTCAATGCCCAGAATCATTGTCAAAAAAGGAAAAAAAAAATACGAGACGACATCATGGTAGATGTTATAATCAATCATTGTTTGATCCGGATTATGTTGTTATTCTGGATCTGGTGATCCAGAAGGTTAAAAACATAGGGGGTACTGGGTGGGCTAAAAATCGTCCTTCAAATATTGTTCCTGCTACATGCAGCTTTTGTCTGCTTATGACCGAATCCATACTTTCAACCCAATCTCTTTCTGCCTGTTTCTTCTATATTTAATCCTCATTTTTCTTTGGGGATCCTCAGATTGGTCAACAAATAGCTACAGAAACTTGATCATTAGAACTGTTTTGATTTGTCTGCCGCCCTGAGAAAGGAGAAGGGTAAAAGGAGGGAGCTGTCACAGATCCAGCAACAGGAGGAGAAACTATGCACTTCAAACCAAATAAGAAAAAAATATTTTTTTTTTCAAAATTCCATGGAGATCTTTCCGAAGAGCAGAAGAAAATTGTGGATCCAGGCCATTGAGAGAGTGGACTGAAGCCTTGGGAGTCTCAAAGGAAACAAAGTATGTCCAGTGCTGACTTTGTGTCTCAACATCCAAAACTTTGATCTATCCCCTTAAACTACAAATAGTTACACAAATATATGCATCTAAAGATTTGCCTGCATTGAAATTTTTCTTTGGAAAAAACAATAGAATTTTAAATTATGTGTATCAGGCCATACAATTATTTACTTAGAAGTATGACAGCTAGCTGAGTATGGGACAGTGGCTTGATTATGCTGATAGATTGTGCCATTTATATCGACATAAACATCATCACGAGCTGCTTGGACTTTTGCTATACTTTGTATAGTAATTCAATCAAATAATCTGAGAAATGGCAAGATCTCAGCACTGTTCCTGAGAACAAATAGTCTGAGGTGCTTTGGTTGAGTTAGTGTCATATCTGTGAAATGTTGAGGGTTGTAAAATATAGATTAAGGAGAGCAGAAACCCAGCCAACATTGAAAATGAGGGAAAATCATTCAGAAATATTGTCAGCTTGCATTTTCCACAATCTTATTTCATAATTTAGGACTATGAGACACTGTTTTATGTTTCACGTGTTTCGTTATTAAGTCAACAAGAATTTTCAAATATTTACATGGTTTTCCTGCTGGATGCCATGTAGAATGGAAGACCGAATGAAGAGAGAAGTAATGCACTAGATGTAAAGTAAGGAAACATGTCCATTCTTAGCTTGTCAAGGGGAGAATGGACTGGTAAGAGGCCAGAGATTGGCTGGCACACCAGCTGCTTGGGTTGCATATACTGCAGTGATTGGAGCAAAAGGCTAGAACAGCCAGATGGAGAGGGCAGAGAACAGGGCAGAGCAAACAGTAGAGGGGACCAGGTATGCCGGCTGTCATGCAATCTGCACAAGCCTCAGATGCAGGTGTGTTGAGAGATTTAAATACTTCTGGGAGGACCTGCATAGGCCTGAGAGAATACAAGACAGTCATGGATGAGGAAGTGAAACAAAGCTCGATATGTGTGTAAGTCTGCCAGCATCTGTTTTGTCCACAGTGTCATTGCTGGTTTGATAGCATATGTTTAGACCTCTCTACTTACATTAACTAACTATAGATGCTTTTCTTTCTTTATATCCCTATAAAAAGTGCAAGATGGCAATGTACTTTCAAAATAGGAATAAAAAAAAGCTTCACCTATCCACAGAAAACCATAAAAAAAAAAGTAGGGTGATATATTGGACAAGAACACACTGGACTGTGTCTGGCTTTCTAAGAGTGTGTGAATTTGAACAGAGGCCAAACAGGGATCCCAGACAAAGAAGGAAGACTTTAATACAGAGCACATCTTAAAGGGGTGGTGAGGGAGCAGCTCATCTGCCCACAGAGAGTGGAATAGGTTAATGCAATCCCTTTAAGTGGACATAGAGTCTGTTAAGAGGCAATCAAGAGAGCAAGAGACTAAATAAGGCATCTACTAAAGCCTACTGTGAGCTTAACCTTGTGTTTATTCCATCATAAACTGACACACACTCTGCATGAAATCTTCCTGGATTGATATCTCTTCCCTGATAGTTTAAGTCTTGTAATATTTATAAAAGTTTTTGATGTTTACGCATTCAGTTTGTATCTACAGAGTTGCCTTCCTCCTTTTCATGCTCACAAACAGAATTGCTATGCACATGCGGTCGTCTAACATCCATATCTTTGCTAATGAGTCTACCCTGAAAGACATCATTGTTGCAATGCTACTCATCAGTTTTTTTCCAGGTGCAGTGAGAAACAGAGAAACCGTGAAATGGTTCACATGACTGCCATGCTTTGAAGCGGTTTTGTAAATGTAATGTATATGGTTCACATATATGTACATATGTGTGGAAAGGACAGAAAGTAGCACAACCTGTTAGATTGGCTGTTTACAGCTTTAGAGATGGCTGTCAGATGGATTAGTATCAGCACCATTACCTCTGATGTGTGTTGGAAGTGATTTGTGATGCCTGGGTTACCTCATGTTCCATCCTTTTCAGGTGATCCCATTAAATTACAAAAGATTTAAAACATCCACATGTCCTGCTGTGTGTGATGGTGTGTGTGTGTGTACATGGTTTGCATGCGTACTGCTTTATGCTTGTGACTAACTTATTTTAGCGCTACACAAGTAGGTATAAAGTGCTTCAAATGCCATGCGAAAGCTGGTTTCTGTCACAGAGATCATGTTTCTTTGTCTTTTATTCATTGCCATGGTTACTAATTGGCTTATGGTCCTTGTTAACAGCCATCCTTTTCATATTGGCCCTTGCTTGCATTGTGGAACATAGCTCTTTCTGTCCTGCGGGTTAATCCTCAGCAGTCCAACCGTGCTTCGCTCTTTTTCAGCCACACTTACTTTGAAGATTATTTTTACGTGTGACCTTGAGGAAAAACTGACCTTCCTGGAATTAAAATTTAATAGTGCCTGCATGTAGCCTGCCCCCTTTTTTGCTCTTCCAGCCACCCACTACTCACTTTCTCTCACACACAGACGCAATCCAGGTTCAGTCCAGACACAATCCGACAGAATCGATATGTGAAATGTAAGTTGTTCAGCTCAAACACCCGCTCCTCTCTGAGCCACAGTACATCAGAAGACCTCACCTGATGCTCTGGCCGCTGTTTTGACAGGTGCTATATAAACAACATTTCACAGTTTTAATGTGGCTTTCTCAGAAATAACTTATAACCAAGAAATCTTTGCAGTATTGTAAAGTTGGGTGAGATAAGTATGGAAAGAAATATGGAATATCTCTGTCTCGTGACTATTTCTTTTTGTTTTTGGTTTTTCCAAAGTTGTAAAATGCAACATTTCTAAAAAGAAAAATAAATTAACTGGGCAAACCAGAAAAAGCATTCTTCATGTTTGCCCATCAGAACAGTAAAAAGGTTTTCCACTGTGCGATAGCATGTGGGCTAGAGCAAGCATGATGGTATTGAAAGTGAGGTAAAAATTGTGGAATGTGACTGAGCACACACTCCTACACAGAGCTGCCTCTTTATCCCTTGTTTGTCACAGGCTGCTAAGCAGATTTGCCCCAGGTGCCTTATAACTATACTAAATCCAACAAGACTACATTTAAAAAACGGTTTTGAAATGTATAAGAACCAAATGTAGGCATCTTTAATCAAACTACAAAATATGTCAGTAGCTTATGGCTTCTAAAAAGAGTTTTTGCAGGAGCAACCTATGTCAGGATTTGTCACTATGAAGCAGTATAACAAGGGTCCAACTGCTATTTAAAGCTTTTTAAAGCATTTAAGAAATGTAATAAAAAGTCTATTATATTGGATGGACATTGCTTCTGTTGGTATTGAAACACAGGCAACTGTGTTTATTGTTAGAGGCCTCAAATACTGCAGATTTATCTCCTACTAGAAATTTTTTTCGACAACTTCTGCAGAATCTCTCAATTTCTATAAAAGTGATGTGTGAATGTTACTGTGAGCTTAACCATGGGTACCAGAAAAGCATAGGTGATTAATGGAGTGGTGGAGAGCTGAGGTGTAACTTTATTCAATATTAATGTCATTGTCCTCATGCCTCTGGTCCACAAGTGCAGCCAGCAGTGCTCTTCACTAAGATAAGCCTTCACTCATGCTCTTTCCTCAACCTCGACATTATACAATAGTGGGCTATTAAAGATATCACTACAGTTTCACTATAACATTTTGCAGAATAGTGGCGTTAGTGATAAAGAATTTTCTGAAAACATTTCTTATTGTCAAACATGTAACGTCTCTAGATTTTGTTGTAATTGATTTTTATTTTTATTTTTTTTATTTACTCCCTGACCTTTTCAGTTTCTCTTTTAGGGGGGTATTATCTCTAATGCCTTAAGTTGAATAAAAGAGATCGTGATTTATGGTTAAAATGAATGTTTTCACAATGTTAACCACATGCCTGAGGACAAACGTGTCTCTGAAATTCTTTATTTACTTTTTTGTAAAAAAAACTTAAAGACTTATAAATATGAGTGCAACCCCGATATGATATAATTTGCGTGTTATAAGTCGAGGTGGCAATGGTTAGTTTTCTTGTGGATAGAAATGTTCTATCTTAATTATTTCTGAAGCGTTGCTTCTTGAATCACATTCTGAATGATGGACTTGCTCAGGCTTTGTAATACAGTATTTGAGCTACAGTATCTATCTAGATTCTTCCGGTAAAAAAATAAAAGAATTGAAAAAATGGTTTTTATCATGCCAATGATAAACATCTGTTTGTAATTTTATGCCAAATATTGATGAAAAGAGGAAGTCTGGAAATTTGAGACAGGAAAAGAGTGTAATTTTGTCAAGTTTTTTTTATGTGTATTCATGTAGAATAAATAATCATCAGACATTGTAACTCCACTTCTTACATAGCTTTAGTTAATGCTACAATGTGCTGTATCCACAGGTGCTGTAACACAAAACCAGCCCTCATTACATCTCAGGAGAACATGACCTGCTAATTAACCCATCAAAACCTAACCTGGCAACCTGACACTACACGCACACCCACCTGACTATGTGTCACCAATGGCCTGCATGGTTAAAGATCAAATAGCTGTGCACGATTCACGCATTAACCTAAATCTCTATTCTGATTTGATAACAAGGACCAGTCATTGGAGAGTAGAGTTTCGGCATGGGATGAGCCCTGCCTGGATATAGGCTTACAGAACAAGCTAGGATGTAACTTGGCCCAACACTAAAGGGCCAGCATTTCAGATGAAATCTAGCAGAGGGGAAATTCCAGGAATGAATTAGTGATGTGTTTGAAAGCACCACACAAGTGGAAAATAGGGACTGGTAGATCAGTATTTCAACACGGTAAACATTAGATGGGTACATGTACTGTATGCATGGTTTCACAGCACATATGCTGTATAGTTCATATTTATCAAACTGCATTGCAGATATATTTCCAGTGACGGTCAACAGCTTTTTTTTATCCACACGACCAAACAAAAACACCTACATACTTATTGTCTCTTCACCTGTCTGTGCTGCCTTGTTATACTTAGTTATCCGCCCAGCTGGAGCATACACACTTACAGGAAAATGCACTTACACACAGGTGACAAATTCCAATAAAGCTCAAAGCAGTTTTCCAGTGTGTGCACAGACAGTCTGACATTTGGTCTATGCCCTGGGGGGTTTCTGCACATCCATTCCACCCCAGCAAAGAAGCATGTCACTGGGCCTCTTTTCTCCCACAGGTAGCCTACCTGGAGCCCGCCTGTTATCTCTCTGCCTCCTGTGCCTGAAGCTTTCCCTTGACTGCCCAGGGTGCTCCCTCTGTTGAATCACACACCCACTCACACATACACACAGCAAGCACACATGCCAGTCTCGCCCAGCAGTGAAATAGGACAGGAGGCTGGGTTGGAGACACCTCTCCTGAGTCTCAGTGATGCCCTAGTTTCTCCTGCAACCTACTTTTCTTCACTCACACTGGCATCCAGACATCTACCTTAATCCACAAATACTGATCTGTGCTGACAGGCTGACCATTGTTAACTGCTGCCACCGTTGGTTTAGGCTCACTGTTCTTCCTTGAGATGCACCTACTGAAAGATTGGTGACTGGAATAAGATGGTTTTTAGTTTGATCGTCCATAACCAGTAACCAGCTCTGTCTTAGATATATCTAGTTATCTGCCTGTCACATTTATGCCCAGCCACTGCCACAGGATGGTTCACGTCATACATGTACCTGCACAGCGATACAGACTGTAACTTATTTTCCCAAGGTATGCGAACAAAGTTTCACCATCAGTTTGGAAAGCACAGAGCTGAGGATTTTTAATTTTTTTTTTTTAATTTGTGACACAGAATAGGTGTATCTATCTCTACATAGAGCCAGAACTATAGCTGCTTTTTTCCCAGAGGTTTATAGAACACTGCACACATGCTCCAACATATTGACAGATATTTAAACTCTCCATATCACTAAGTAATTTATATTTAATATAAATTATATATAATATATTTATATTAAAACAGAAATTACACCCCTGCTTCACTTTAGTAGGATTTATTAAATGTCTGTCAGGTTGAAAAAGGCCATTACCACTAGTTTTCAGTTAGGTTTAAATATTGAAACTTCAATTTGAATAAGGAGAGGTCTTGTAATTATGTGCAGTTCTGAGAATTATTTAAATTGTTTTATTGTCATTCAAAAGTCAAGATATTATGAATGTACAGCTGAATTTCCAGATAAAAGTTACAAAAGTTTCCTGCGTCAACAGCTTTTGAGGAAATGTTTATTTAGTCATTCATGATTTTCATGGACCAACATGACAAGTTGGGATTACATGTTGTTATCTCAGCCCTTCTTACCGAACAGTACATTGACCAGTCTAAAGCGGATTTAGAGACACCAGGCAGCTCCAGTTAGCTGCATTGACCGCAGCTCCATCAGACTTGGTCATAGATCAGTACAGTCGAAGCCGCTGCTGTTGCGCCAGACACTGATGAGAGGAGCCATGTTGGCTATGTTCACAGTCAATAAGTCAGGCAGTGTAAAACATGTGTTTGCTAAACTCGGCCTGTTGCCAGCCAATATTGTGACCACAGATAAACAATCTGACAGAAAACTTTGATTCATGGAGGGATGAAGAGCAAATTGTGGACATCACCTTCTGTATCCGCTGTCAGTGACAGAGTAAGAACGGCTCTTTTCTAATAGCTTTCTTTTCCATGAAATATCCTTTTTCTACATTTTCAACTCTGCAAATAGTTTTGAGGTTGAGAGCCAATGTTGTGGCTCTCAGAAACTCTTCATGTATGTATTACACTTAAATAAAATGGGTTGAATGCTTACCCCTGATAAGTTGATGCTAAATGCTAATGGTGCTGCCCCTGCTGCCACAAATGTGTTTTGCTACCACTAATGGGTAATGTAGCCCCGCTCTAATGTAACCTGCTGCTGATGTTAATGTAACCCTTTTAACCGCAGTGACATGGTACTCTATATGCTGCTCAGCATTGCAGCACTTGCAAGGTCCCCATGACAACGGGTAACATCAAAGAACTGAGAGTACGAGCTGGCCTTGGTGTTTAAATAGAGGAGAGATGACTACGTTTGTTTTCAGAGGGAGGACTATCAAAATTATTGACAAATACCTCACTATATTTCAAAGAATATAATATTTTGGTTTGTTTACCTCAGACTAAGCTTGTAGATTTTTTTCACAGTTTGGGTAAGCAACAGTTTATTCAGAAAAAGTCTGTAAACACTGCATGTGTACCATGAAGAATGGCTTCAACTGTCTCATGGGAGCAGGGGCACAAACAGTTGACCAGAGCTTGATTAACTCCCATCACCTTTTGAGAAAAAGTTCAGTAGTTCAATACTTAGGTCAATTATTCTAGACCTGCAGCTCCACCAGGGCATCTTATATTGACTTTGTTGGCACATTTGGCTACCCATTGACGTGCTGATATTGAATTAGGTTGTAAAAATCTGCCAGTAGCTTTATGGTAGAAAGCTGAGGCAGGGAAAAAGAAAATAATTGTATCACCATTGAGTTTTATGTTATTGTGTTGTAGTCACATGCAGTGCAAGTAATGAAAAATAGCAACACCTATTGACAGTAAGTACTGTTCATGTGGGGGAGTGCAGATACACACACACACACACACACACAAACATTCATGTGCAAACGAATGCAAACAAAAATGCAAAGGCACACAAAAATGTCTATGTGCTTCACAAGCACACAAATCACACAAACACACATACACACTCAGGCTCCACAACAGGAGGAAATGATCTTACCAAGTTAAACAAATGCAATCACTGTGACCTAAATGGAAGGCAGAGAAGATTTGACATCTTGAAATATACTTTGCAATAATCTCTCTTTGTTTCTATCAGTTTTTCTCCATACCCTCCCTCTGTCTCATTTGGTGATTGTCTCTGTGGGGGTCACGCTCCAATCCAACCTTCCTTTTGTTTCCCCTTCACTGCAGACTCTTTTCACACATTTGCATTTCCCCTCTCTTTCCTTCATTTAATGTATTTTTTATCCTCTCTTTCTGATCCCTCTTCTCTTTGATCCTTATGTGAAATCTGCACTGGGACCAGTAAGTCGGTTACCTTGCTCGTATGACCATGGGAAGTGGAGGTGACCCATGAACTCCTAGGTTCTGACCTTTCTTTTTCATTCCTTAGTTCCAGTCTTATCTCTCCCCACAGAGTTGCTTCTTTTTATCTGTGAATATCAGCACCATCAGGGATAAAACACAGGAAAGCCACAGAAGGACTGCGGTGATCTGGGAACACGTTGAACTGAACGATTTAAAAAAGACAGATAGGATGGATCACATTTCTATTCTAGGCTGTGTTTTGGTAATGTGGGCTTGAAGAATGTCTAAATTCTATTTTGTTGTTGTCAAGCATCTGTCTAGCAAGGAAATCAGTCTCTAAATTCAAACATTTCTCTTGAGATTCATCTTTAAGCCATGGGTGGTTAGTTCTTGTTTGAAGCTTAATTGAACCACATATCAAGGTAATTGTGCCTCAGCTCCTCAGCCTCCCTCCTCCTTACCTCAGCCACACTGAAACACTGCTCAGCATACCCAAGGGCACAGAGATAAAGGGGTTCTCTTTCAATTATCAACAGACATTACTGGTTTTATCCATACAGACACTTCTATCATCCCTCCGAGACTTTAAAGTATTTTTCCACTTGTAGTGATATGCCTATTATTGAAAATGTTTACCTAACCACACACACTGAAAATTACCATATCTCATTAATATGCACGTGACACACAAATGTATTAATGGCAGTGCTGTTTTTACTCAGTAGAATGCAAGCAGGCAGTAGAGCAAGCTTTGGGGATTGTTTCTATCTCTGATGTAATTCATATTTAAATGTTGTTATGCTCAACTCTTTTCATGATTGTCTCTGAACTTCCTGGTTTTTCTTGGAAGTGGATTCACTGAAGCGTTCTGTTGATAGCAGTCTGGTATACGCTTATTACAAAGACAGGCACATACACTTTTATCACACAAATGAGCAAAACTTACAGGGCCTAGTTGTTTATCACCATCCTGACAAATAAGGACTCACGATGTTTAATAGGAGTCTCCTAGCAAACAGCATTGTGAAGGATATGTAGACACATGGGATTAACTGGCTACTTAAAAATTTGTGAGGGGGGGTAAGAAGTAAGCTATGTTGTGGTGCACAGACGGAGCTGCAGTGGAGAAAACATCGACAATCACTAGCTGCTGATTGCTATAATAACCTGTAATCAATGTGAATGACTTAACATATTTATCTTTAACCTTGCATTGTTACTGAAGAAGAAATAACTGCAAACATGACACTTGTATTGACGTCTTGTTTGCACAAATGCAGAGATTCGTTTCTGTTTATCTGATACCTTATTTTCAAGCTGCCAATAAAAAGTCTTATTATTGCCATAACTTATTTAGCTATAAGAATTATTCTGTGAACAACCTGCCAGTTACAACTGAGAACTGTTTGTAGATTGGAGTTGAACAAGTAGCACAGAATTTTTCAAGTGCAAACGACATGTTTTCTATGTTTTCTGGCTTTGGAGGTATAATAGGTGCACAACTAATCTGGAGGTACACAAGGTTAAGAATTGAATAAGTGGAAATGATCATTACAGATGTGCTTTAAGAAATTTTAGGACTTTTTCCTGGAAAGAGCTACCTGCTATAGCCAGTCGTCATTCAAACAGACCTGCCACAAAGGTTTTTACCATAACCACATTTTACAATGACTCACGCACACAAGTAGTCACAATGTCAAAACACTGCCAGCTATATCACCGGGTCTGCTATTGAAATAAACCACAAAGCTATGAAATGTCTACACCATATCAAAGTCATTCCATTCCAAGTCACTGAAACAGCATGTGTGTTAAAGTGAGATGGTGGTCATCCCTCAGTGAGGTTCAGTGTAAGATTGGTTGTGAAGTGAGTGATGATAATGACCTTTCTTCTGCCTGCAGTGCAGAATCAGAGTAATTCCCTTTACTTTATCAATTTATCTGTGTTTCTTTCTCCTATCCCCATTTCATCACTTGACAAATGTAAATGAGAAAATAAGCTATATGTCTGTCACAGAAAGCTCTGGAAAAAACTAGATTTGCTTCCGCTTCAAGTTTGTGTCCTTTGTATGTTTAAAAAGGAAAAATAGAAAAACTCACCTTTTCAATGTACATATGTGAAACACTGTAGTTTGACTTATTCAGATAAAGTCCAGCTGTTTACCAGGTGATGGCTTTGTATTTCTCTTGACATTAAAGTTAAAATATTACACTGTGCTGCTGTGCATCTTTTACTGTAAAGCACACGTGTCAACATTAAACATACCAAGGCATACAGTGACCTTTTTAATGATTGTTTAATGCAGCAAAAGAAGTAGCATAGCTGTGCATGTATCTCATTAAAAGTTGGTTATAAAATGTCCTTTGTTTAAGGTTGGATATAAGCGGCTGTAGTTGAAATACTGTGACAGAGTGTCTGCATTACACATGATATACGCAGCCATAAGTCCTTCAAATTATAGTAATACAATGGTTCATTTCGACCTTCGCAGTATCTTCCCGTCCCTGATGACCCACTGAAAGTACAATGAACTCAGTGAATTACTGCAGCTTTTTCTTCCTGCAGGAAAAAAGCATGTGTTAGAGAAGTTATAGAAGTTATCAGAGCAGCCATAACGACAGCTGCAAGCAACTTTTTTTTCTTGCATTTACGCAGAATAGGTTTTAGATTTAGCCTGCTGGCATTGTTCCCACCTTTCACAATACCCACGTTTCTTTTGTGCAGTTGTTTAGAACAAGGTCATGGCTGCAGTTAACATGCCATTCAGAGAGCAGCTATTCACTCAAGTGCTGTTGCTTGCTATGAATTCAAGCCTTTTTTTCTTTTTTTTTCTTACGTCATCTACCCAAAACCTCCCTGTTTGTTTAATTTGAATTCATCTGGCAACTTTTGATAACTGCATAGTTTAAGCTACATTAATTATTTAAAAAAGAAAAGAAAATAGACTTGACTCATTGCATATTTTGAACCTACTTGCTTTTTTTTATAAGGACATTTATTCAGCAAACAGTTTTTATAGTAGAGGCTTTATTG
>JAOXYM010000014.1:11642874-11654345 GCA_028567055.1 Leptatherina wallacei | reverse complement strand
TGTGTGTGTGTGTGTGTGTGTGTGTGTGTGTGTGTGTGTGTGTGTGTGTGTGTGTGTGTGTGTGTGTGTGTATAATGTAATATCATGTATGAGCAATGTATGATCATGTATCAGCTGTATGAGCTCTATGTGGATGGGTGAAACACATGTAAAGCTCTTTGTGGGACTTAGACAAGGTTGAAAAGGTGTTACATAAGTGTGAAACATTTACCATTTTACTCCAGGTACTGGTCTTATGAGCCAAAGTACGCAAACTAAACATGCCACACACTGCATTCACTAGCACGAAATACACCACCTCCTTTCGCATGTGATTTCATCTGCCCAGGGGGTCAAGCCACCACAAAGGCACTGTAGTACAAATAGAATCAGTTAAGCGATATTTGAAGGGATGTGAGGAAATTTGCAGAGGAATCGTGTGGTAGCTGGTCTGTAAATGGAAAGCAAACCTTCAACATTGGATGTGTCAATGCCATTTCTCTCTTCCTTTCAGTCTCTGTATCTGTTGTAAGAGAATATTACTATAAGAGTATAAATATGACACAATTTTTCTTGTGGCATGTATATAAAAGCACATTATGATCCACAAAGTGAAACAGCAGTTCCAGCATTAAAGATCTATTTAATCAACTATTAAGTTTTATGCATTCACTGAACAAAAATTTGTTGTGACAATCATACTTTGCAAGGAGTCACTCACCATTTAAATGGACTATTTTTCTTTATGAGCTTTTTTTTTCATTATTATCACAGTCATATTTCTTCTGTGCAGCTAGTTTTATCAGCTGATATATGATAGGTGGGCTCTGTTTTCCTGTCCTGCCATCATCACAGAGCTCTATGTCTGTTTCTGTTAAAACCATTCATCACACATACCTTCACAAGTGCAGTCTGTCCCACGCCAAACCTTCCTAGAATGTATTAATATAACCGGCAGAGATACGATGATGGGATGTGACAACTCTGACCTAGAACTGACCTGCCCACCTGACCTGACTGTGTGCAAGTGGGATTTACACATCCACGCAGTAACTGTACATAAAACCCATGGTTCTGTACATTTGAGCAGAGACAGAGGCAGATGGAGACATTTTTTCTAAAAAATCTCTGTACTGCATCTGCCGACAAATTCTCTCTCCGTCTAGCATACTTCCTCTCATACTTCCCTCTAAAAGGGAAGGAATTACATTCAACCTCTCTTATTACATGCAAACACACGCAAAGGCCTGCCCTCATACTACTTATTAAAGCTTTTTATTTCTTTAATGTGCGCAAGCCAAGCTTTTTTCCTATGCCACTTAGAATGACTCAGAGATGGTATCATCAGAGACAGGCCAGCTTGACAAAATGGGAGTGGCAAATTGACTGTAGTATTAGCAGAGAAGAGCCTCTCTCAGACGCTCTGATAGGATCCCATTAAAGAAAGCTTGCAGATGAAAATGATTAGCTTTTCATTCCTCCTAATAGAAACATCTTCTAAAGAGGGGAGGAGATGAAATGTTTTCTAGTGATAGAACCTTTCTACCACAGATGGAATTGTTATTGCCTAATTTGGGTAGAAAGGCCATTAAAGTTCTTGGAAGGGACGATGAATGTTCTCTGTAAGTATACTCTCATTTATGGCTGTGGACCAGTGGGTCTCTGTGTGTGGGCAGCGCTTCACTGTTTACGAGAACACCACCCTCCTCTTACATGGCTTCATATTGGGCTTGCTTTTGCCGAAATCTGTGACTAATGAGCAAGGGGTTTCATCTCCTGTTTCATCTCCTTCTCCAAAATAAACTGAGTGTGTGTTTGTTGTTATGCGTGAAAGTGTGTCACCATTCTGCATTTTTAGCGTCTCCAACAAACGGTGACAGAAGTGCTTCATTAGATTCTAAAACGGCTATCATGAGCAAACTTCTTCAGCAGATTACTGTTCATTTTTGGAGTGCCTCTTGGGTATTGTTCGCCAAGTCTTCAAATAATAAGCAGTACCAATGTGTGTGATTTGTCATAGTGGACCAATTTGATAAGTGCTGTCTGGCAACATGTTTTGGGATAATAGCACTGGAAGTACTTTCAAAGTATTGGCAGTGCTCTTCATGCTTTTTAATAGCATTTCTACACAAGGAAATCTCACCCTCATTTTTTTAAATGCTGCTGTCAAACATGCAGCATTAACAGGAAAGTGAGTAATTCAGAAGTGGACGTTGTCAAGCTTTCTGTCAAGCTTTCTAATTCCATCATTCATTATACCATAACTTGTTTTTTCAAGGATTTCTTGCAGGATTTGTGATAAATGTGATTGAAGACATGCAGCTCTTCATGCACATACACAAGTTCAGCAGCAGTAACTAGTTGATTGACAAGATCTGCCCCCTGCCAACTCTATAGGGGACTATAATATACCAAATGCATCTGGGAACCATTGCCAAATGCCATTCTATCCTTGTTTTGTCAGTGACCTTGTGAATACATCAGCAAATGATGATTGCTATGTTTTCCGAAAGAGTAAAGTACAATGCAAAAGTATTGACCCACCGCTCATTTCTTGGTATATTATCAGGAGAAGGGTAAATCGGGGCATCATTTTACTAAAACATGCAAATGAAAATGGAATAACAGCACATAAGCCAAATGGCCACCGTTATTCTTCAATACAACCTGAACCTTCTTCGGCAAGTTGTCTTTTAATTTCTTTAAGTATAAGTGATAGTTCTCCAGGCTTTTTGAAGGACATTTCAAAGTTCTTCTTTGGAAGTTGACTGCCTCTTGTCCTTTTCTCTGTCAAGATTATCTCACACTGCTTCAGTTATTTTGAGGTCCAGGCTCTGGGGAGGATTCATGAGCCCTGTTGCCATTGATTTTCAGTGCAGTTCACATGTAATTTACCATGCCTCATCCTTTTCTCTTTGTTTCCCTTTCTTTAGAATAGGTTTCATGATTGTCATCTTTCCATGGAGACTATTTCTAATTAGACTTAAGTGAACAGCAGATGGATGAACTGACGGGTCAAAAACATCTCTCAGGTCCTGTGTCAGATCTTTGCTGGATTTTTTTTCTCATTTCTTAATGACATCCCTTTCACATACTGCTAATCTGCTAGATACTTTTTTTTTCTTTAGATCCACCAATTCTTTTTTTATCCTCCATTTTTTTGAGTTTCACCCCAAAAATTCAAGAAAAAGAAAGGGATATACTGAATATCATGCAAAAATATTCCAAAGTTTAAGTTTTGGGAATCGCCTTGCTGGTTAAAAAAAATATGATTTTGTGCCTGCCAAGCTGTGTTATCTTTGACATTTTCCAAGAATGGAAGTAAATAAATTGGAGAAAATTATGTGTATTCACAACAGTTTGTTGCAAATAACATAGCTGTTGTTATTATAACAACAAATACTATACAGTTGTGCTTTGTTAAGTTGCCTGCTATGCATGTTAAACAAAATCAACACACAAAAAAACCTGATAATGAATAAAAGTTTTTATATACAGGACTGTTGTTAGGGGTTTATTTAAAATTTATGTAACTCTACAGCTGCCAAAAGGTGGAATTGAACTATACACATTTGCAAAATACTCTCTTAGTTATCTCAGTAAATGTCCTTTACTTTCTTTTACTTTGTCCTCATTTGCAAAACTCTGCTCAGCATAAATCCCTTCCGAAATAGACGGCATTTAAGCTTATTATACCAAATATGGGTGTGATTCCATTACTGTATGAGAGCAGCTTATTGTGACATCTCTGTAATGTCACATATCTCTAAAGCATTCACTCTAAAGCTCGCTGGAAGCAGTGTATCTCTCAGTTTTCTCTGTTTCTGACACCTTGAGTTGCTTTTTTGCTGGGGTTAATGTGACGAGACACAGAAGAGACAGATTCTCGTGCAACATTCTGTTGCTGTCTTTCTGGCTTTGCCTCTGTGACTTCGTCTTTCAGTCTCTCAGCGAAATCAAAGTGCTTCCTTGAATCATTATCTCATTCATCTATGTGAAAAGCTGTAATATGAAGAATATGCCCCACATTTGCCACTGGCTACATCGAAGCCTTGTCGTGATAAAAATTATTAAAGGATACATTTAAAGTAAATGTTATTTGCAACTGTGAGGAGACAGTTTTTTAACTGAATTATAAGTTCATACAGCATACTATGAAACCAAAGATTTACCCTTTTGACAGTCCGACTTTATATCATTTTAGTATATGCAGTATAATGTTCAAAGTTTAAAGACTTTTTATTCCAGGTTTATTTGTAAGCTAACCTAAGTTAGGTCTGATAAATTCAGTTAGACTTGTTTGAGAGGAAAACAAAAACAAATTACCTGCTCTTTCTTTCTCATGAATAAGAAATGAACACCATTAGAAATAAAAGTTGCTTTTCCACCTTAACTTGTGCCCTTTTAGCTTTTGCATTTTTTTCCCCTCTGTCCCCTCTCTTTTTTCTCTCCTGTTGATACCTGCACCCTGGCTTCTTCCTTGGGAAAAAAGAGAGAATGTAATGTAGTTATTGTAATTGTGTTGTCTGTCTTGAGCTCAAGAAAAAACTGCTTTTGACTTGCAAATATTTCAAACATAATTGGGATAAATGACTTTTGGGAAATGTCCCTGGCATTCAGTGTCCTCCTCGTTCTCCTCTGTAAAGGTTAATAGTATCTGCTCTGAGTGAGTGAGTCAGTGGACATAACTGTGCCATTTGGTGACAGAGGAGGTTTGCTTGGAGTCTCCTCGTTTTCTCTTCTGGTGCAGTGGAGGGCACAGTAGGTTAGATTTTATTCTACTGGGTATTGACATATGCTGCGTTGGGAAGCCTAAAAATAAAAATGAAAGTGTGAATGTGCAGCAAATTGAAGTCAGTAACATTGTAGGATGGAGCAAAAGACTCTGTTAAATGTACTCTCTGTCTCGTCTCTTACAGGTACGGAGACATGGTTCCTAAGACGATTGCGGGGAAGATCTTTGGCTCAATCTGCTCACTGAGTGGGGTGCTGGTAATTGCCCTCCCTGTCCCTGTCATCGTGTCCAACTTTAGTCGCATCTATCACCAGAACCAGAGAGCAGACAAGCGACGGGCGCAGAAGGTACAGGTGAAGACATTTTTATTTCCCTTCAGATGGGCCTCAGAAGGTTGGATCTACAGACTTCCAGCCCAGAGGGGAGATCTGACGTCTCTCTCCCAGAGAGGAGGGGACTCCACAGGGTTCAGGTCTTACCTAAGATTAATGTGTGTATAATGTGCAGCCTTATATTCACATTAACTATAAGCCTCTGGTAACCACCATTTTCAGTGAGTATTACCACCTTTAACACACCATCTCCCTTGAGCTGCAAAGTAAAAATCTGACCTTCTTATATTTCTTTGCACTGAAACTGTTTCTAAGGTATAGTTACGTGAAAAATGTTTGTATCTTTGTAATTAAGTTTCTCAGTGCAGCTTAAAGCAGATGATCCCAAGCTTTTTCATGCCAGTGAACTCTAGAGGGAATAACATAACTCACAGAGATCATCTGTGAAATTTAAACATTTTGTATTCAGAACATTTATTGAACGTTAAAAATTGAATGGGATGTCAGTGCCTGTCTTTTGGATTAGTTTTACAATAGTGTTAGAGGTGTTAAGTAGACTGACTTTCCACAGGCAAACATGCTGTGTGCTTCATCTTTGTGACTTTATATGGTGAAGTTTCACCCACACAGATTTATTTCAGAAGGATATTGGTGTTACAAAAAAAAACCAAATTCTTTGTAAAACACCTGCTGGAATCTCACTTTTACATCCGCCCACAGGACAGCTGCTACTCCACCTTATCAGTAAGGCCACTTGAAGCTGCTGCAGCTGAGGCAAGGGGATCACTCACAGAGCCCCAGAGTCCCAAGTGTCTTTGTTCTGTTCAGAGAAATATGAGCTGAAGTGCTAGCTCTGTTCAGTGTGCTTAGAGGCGTTGACTTCTTTCTCTACATCCACAGACAGGTCGATCATGAAGAAATCCATCAGCTGGAGGAAACGTGCCTGCTACTCCCTGTTCCTTTTTTTTTTCCCATTTTTAGATAAATGCTGGTAGCCTTTCAGGGTTGATCTGAAACTGCCTGGAATAGTTGAATATGTCTGCCAGATGGGCTTATTTCAACAGCCTGAGAGGTCTCGCTGCATAGTTTGAACATCCTCTGCAAAACTTTCCCTCAGGACAGCCATTGTGCTTCAAAGTGAAGCAGTGCAAAGAAACGTGACTGTAATGTTCATGACTTTGCAAAATTCACTTTGTTTAAAACAGACTAAGTTTCTGGCTCTATATTTTGCTATTTTTCTATAAGTTGAAGTTCTGCTAGGTGCAATCCTCACCCTCTGGATTTACAAACATGCTGTGTGTGTTGCATTGTGGGATGATTCTCTTGCTTGGCTAGCCTCATGACTTGATGGCTGCCAAGTAAAAACCACAAAAATCACACACAATGTGGTGTGTTTTCACTCTTCTCAATTAAAGCAGCCTTAGTAGTGACTGTGGATTTGTTTTTTGCCACTCCAGATAGCTTTACTGAGCAGTTGGAATCACTGTATTATAGTTTTTTACCACAGTGCTGTGATTGTTTTTATTGCACTTTGTTTCTCAGTGATAGCGCTTATGCACATGCAGGAGCTGGGATCAATTCAGTATTCTTCATTAAGCTTCTCCAGACATTGATGGCTGATGTACATAAAAATTGTTTTTGTTTAAAAATTACCCTGCAGTACTGTGCCAACCAGCTACTCTAAGCATCCCTCTCACCAGCAATGTTTTCCTGCACCTCTTGGGGCTTTCTAATGCATTCCCATGCTAGATAAAATAATCTCTCCAGCAAGTTCTGAGTCTACTCCAAAACCACCTCCCAACTGGGTCTACTCAGAAAATGAAATACCCAAAACCACCTTAGCTGACTTCTTTGAAAGCAAAGGAGTCACAGCTTTGCTCCATGCCTGTCACCATCTCTAAGGCTGAGCCCAAATACCCTGAAGGGAAAACTCATTTCAGCCTTTCTTGTTCATAGTACCATTCTTTCTGCTACTACACAGAGCTAATGGCTATAAAATCATAAGGTTGGAGAATAAATTGACTGGAAAACTAACGCCCCAGACCACAGACCTTATGGCAAAACCTCTGGCAGAGGATGAGCCTCATAATTATTTATGGATGGATTACCTAAATTTATAATTCTATTATAATCAAATTGAAAGGATAAACTTGAGCCAGAAGGATTTTCCAACACCTGGCAACCTAAAACCCATGCACTGGAAGGGGATTTATTAACATTAATGAAGCCAGTAGATACACTTTAGGTAACCTTTACAAATTATCACTGTAGATTAAACATTTTAGCAAAATCAGTCAGTGGCTTATGTGACTCATTTCAATCAAATCTGATAAAACCATACAGCAATACATTCCACGGACAGATTTGCAGTTTTGTGAATTTGGGTTGTTGTAAATGGACTCTGCTTATATATCACTTTTCTAGTTGTCTGTTGACCACTCAAAGCACTTTGACACTACATGTCACATTCACCCATACACATGCAGCACATGTAGGCCTACTATTATATACTAAGTGCTTTTCCTCTATCACACACATTGATACCCCAATTGTCTTGCCCAAGGAAACTTCGGCATGTTGTCAGAGGAAGCCTGAAATCAATCCCTGACTTTCTGGTTGGTAGACAACTGCTCTTCCTCCTGAGCTATAGCCACAGCTGAGTTGCAAATGTTGATATTGCAAGGGGTTGAAAAAAAAGTATGATTTGAAATCTTTCTGAAGAATTGCAGCTATAATAATGAGCTTTTTTCTGCCTTACAGACAATGGGTATGGGTCTATTTCTGCTGTCTGCTTAGGAAAAACTCTTATTATTGTGCGACATATCAAATCCACCCCCAAACCAAAGTACCTTTTTAAATCCACAAGCTAAATACTTTCATTACTCCTGTCTTATCCAAAAAGACCAAACCTAAAACCTATGATAGCCTGACAAAGAAATAAATAGCAGCTATTTCCCCTCTTCACATTGTTTACTTGTTAATCTGTACTTGTGAGATTTTATCAGGTATAAAAATTCAGGTGCACATTTTTAAAGAGTCTGATTAAGCTTTTGTTTAAACAATGTGAAATTTGAAGTTCCCATCTTCTCTCGGGTAAAAAGCCCAACCTTTGAACCTTTCTAAATATCGTTTTGCACTGTGTCCATGAGCCAAACTGGGTAGCTGCATCAGTTGGCTCACATACAAAACTGGGCTGGTAATCATAGTTTGAGGGCAAGCCTGACAGTTTTTGTTCTCTTGAGACAGATAGCATTTGCTCAGAGCTAACGGACATGCACACACTGACACATATTTTCAGAGTCCATTCCTCTCTCTCATCACTGTCACTCACACCTCTTCTACTAAGGCTTTTGTCACTCCCTCGGCTTACTTCTTACACCTCTTTCCTCATCTCTCCTGTTCTGCCTCTATCCATTACCACAACACCCTCCCTACTCTGCTTTCTGTCTCACCCTTGCTCTGATTAATGCTATCCATCTTGGAACACATTCTCTGGTTGCAGCTTAAATCTGTTTAAAGTCCAACAACTGTGGCTTGAATGCTGCCCAGTCTTAACTAACCGTAACCTTGTCTGCCGAGCAAGACTCTTTTGTAACACTGCCAACTGTGCTGGGAGGAGCAGAGACTGAGGGATCTGAAGGAGGGTTGGACAGATGGAGAAATTTTCTTGATGGAAGACAAGATAAAATCGGATGGGGGGTGTGGATGGAAGTAAAAGAGAATAAAACAATGGTGACGAGAAAGGCCAGAGGGAAAGAGAGGGCAAAAGGAGGAAGGAGAGAGCTAAGAGAGGCTAAAGAGCTTGAGGCAAAGTGTGTCCTAATGCTTTGTTCTTTCCTTAAATAGCTATCACCCAGATGAGGTGTTGTTTGAAAGGAAGGTGTATGTCTGTCTGCCTGTTTGTGTGTGTTTGTACATCTGTTGAGTCAGAATCCCTGTTCACATCTGTGCATGTGTTTGCACTCACCATGCTTCCTGTCAGTTCAGCCTTGACCTTGAACTGTCTCACGCTAATGTGTCTTCTCTGAGATGCAGTGTGGTGCAGTGTCCCAAACACACCTCTGTACCACACGTTCAGAAGTACCCACCAATGGACCAGTGTAGCATTACAGAGCTGTTCTCATTAACCTGCACTAAATGACTCTCCTCAAGCAGCTGAATGTCTCTTTGGCTCTCCTGAGGTGAGGTCAGTGATTTGCCTGAAGCACCAGCATATCCAATCGATTGCTTTTCTTACATTCGCAACAGCATGACTAAAACACCTTATCATTTCCTTCATGGTAATATTCACCCAGGATGCCTTGATCCTCAAGACAGTTATTACGATGGCAAATCAAGTTGTAAGTGCCATGGATGATGATGCATTTGCAAATGTGATACTATAGAGCGTTCAGGAGATGCAATCTGTGCCACCTTAAGCTTTAATTAGCCACCAGGATTAAGTGTTGCTTAATATTTATGCCTATGTTTCTGAGACAAATGGAGTATGTACTGATTTTCATATTGGGCCTTGGTGGAGGATGCAGAGGAAATGTTTTCATTTTTCATCCATAACTGCTTTTTAGCTTGAAGGTCCTATCTACCTCATTATATCCAATATAATATATAGTGTGACATTGTGACTGTCAGTTAGTCTCTCTGTACAAAAACCCCAGTATGCAATGAATAATGTTTAGATTTTTTTCAGCTTAATGTAAATCACAGTGTTATCAAAAGTGTGTTATAAGCACAATTTAAAGATTTCTTTCTTTTGATATATGATTATTGTTAATAATCTAATATGTGTATATATAGTATCCTTAAACCCCTTCCTTCATTAGGATTATATTTGTAGTTACACAGATCTTAAGATGGATGGCTCTGATACTGTATGTAAAGTCCATTGAGGCTAAAGTGTAATGAATTCTCTGACTGGCTATTTTGTATAATAATCAGACTGCCCTGCTTTCTATTTTATGACAAAACACGCTGCAAAACTAAACATAGCTTTACAGTGTAATTGAAAAAACATTTTCAAAAATATATTAACTCAGTGTTACTTTGTGTTCAGTGCCTATGAGCATGATAAGGTTCTACAATGAAATTTAACCTGATAAACATAAACCCGCTGATCTTGTCATTGGATCATTTCTTGATTCTTGAATTTGAAGGAACTGAGATGGATTGTTCTGACCTTTTTAACATGTTCAGCTCATTACATGTTACATCACTTTAATGTGTAAGATTTCAGACTTGTAGTCTGGCAGATAAGATGGTAACCTCAGCGTATGATAGAGTCATTATCATCGCATGGTCTGCTCTTTCACTGCTAATGACAGCTGTGATTTTTAATGCCGCTCCAGAATCATGAATTACTCAGGCATGGCATATTCTTCAACACCCCATTACTACCCTCTGCAGAACATGTAGTGTTCTTTAATGCTCAATAACCTAAGTGACATATGACCTTCTCTGTCATTATACCAACCATTTGCAAGTGTCACTGGTCATTTACCTTAGCAAAACGTCATTTGCTTAACATTTACTGCCAGCAAGTGGTTATGTTTCGCAGAAAATCCATTCTTCTTCAGGTCATTTCTTAGAATAAGGCTACGTTTAACTGAGAGTAAAATAGGATAGCATTTTAGATTGTGTTTCACAATACTGATGTCACTGCAGTCACTGCAGATGGGGTGAAAGGGGGGAAGGAATTATTGAGGAGAGAAAGCGCAGCATTAGTCCCCCAGCATTTTCCAGCCTCCTCCTCCTCCTCCTTCTCCCTCCCATCCCCTTCTTTTTTCTCATCAAACACTTCTCTCATCCTTTCCCACCCCCCATTCACATCCATCTTCATTCAGGTCTAATTGTTAGCTGTGTGCTGGGCTCCCATTACAATTAGCCATCCATCTGGGTGGTGGTGGAGAGACAGTGCCTGATTTATCTCACAGCACTAAGGAAAGATACATGAAGATGCCACCAGTTGCTGTGTGTGGCAAGAGGGAAAACACATCAGAGACACACATTCTTGTTTCTGCCTCTACACTGCCTGTACTGTGACTGCTTTTGTTCTTTAAAAAAATGATTGATGACTTTTAGTCTGTCTTTGTTGTCATTTATAAAGTGATCTGAAGCAACTTAAGTTGCTCCACATAGATTATTTGCATAAAGTTAATGAAATTTTGAGGTAGGACTGATAGCATACCTGAAAGAGGAAAAGATTTAGATGGAGAATCATAAAGTGGTTATGGCTGATTAAAAAAGAAAGGAGCAGGAGTTTAACTTTTAGATGGTAAGCTACCTATGGTATTCGCCTGGATCAGTGGCTCTGTTAACAATACTATATGTCTCCAGGTACAAGGATTAATGCAAAGCCATCCATCCATCCATCCATTTTCTGTACCGCTTAATCCACGCAGGGTCACGGGTGGGCTGGAGCCTATCCCAGC
>JAOXYM010000014.1:11628361-11642774 GCA_028567055.1 Leptatherina wallacei | reverse complement strand
ATGCAAACTCCACACAGAAAGACCACTGTTTCAAACCCCTCCCGAGCTCGAACCAGCAACCCCCTCTGGCTCAAACTCAGCTCAGGACACGAACCAGTGACCTTCTTGCCGTGAGGCTGCGGTGCTAACCTCCACACCACCGTGCAGCCCTGCAAAGCCATTAATACAGATATATACTGTACATGTATATACAAGAACAAGGGTTCTCATTACTAAAATCAAATGAACTGATTTATTCTGACATGAACAAGTTTATTAAAATCAGTGTTTGTCTCAACATTTTTGTTCTTAAAATCCTTTCTTACATATAAATTAAATCGAAATTGTTTCAGACATGTCTTACAATGAAATGCAGATAGTTTTACTCTTTCAGCTGGCTGAAAAACACCTGTTGTGAAAAAAGAAAGTAGACCCTCTTTCAATTAAAAAGAAATGTATGTATCAGGATTTTTTTAAGTCCTCTGGTCCTTGTCAGGTTTTACAATCAGGTAAACACAACTTTAGATAAATAAAATGAAAACATTGTTATTGTTTGATAAAGCCTAAATGAAAATGCAGAAGCAGAGTTTGAAAAACTTGGTACACCCAACGAGACTGTGGTTTGTAAAGCTTTAGCTTTAGCTTTGTGTAGCTTTAGCTGCAATAGCTTGAAATATTTCTTCTCCGGATGACGTTGTCAGTTTCTCACATCGTTGCGAGGGAATTTTGTCCCACTTCTTACAAAGTTGCTTCACTTAATTGAGGTTTTGTTTTTGCAGTTTTCCTACCTTGGGAGCCCACAAAACAATTTCAATGAGGTTGAGATCTGGAATTTGACTGGGTCATTGCAGCGCCTTCATTCTTTTCTTCTCAGCCTTTCTGCTGTAGATTTATCGCTGTGCTTGGATCATTCTTCTGTTTGTGGCTTGATTTCTTCCAAGCTTTAGCAGTCAGACAGATGGCCTCAAGCCTGACTCCAGAATCATTTGTTTTTTAGTGGAGTTCATGGCTGACTCGATGGCAGAAAGATGCTCAGGTCCTGCAGGTGCAAAACAAGCCCCAAATTACCACCCATCCATTACTGTGATTTACAGTTCATACATGATATTAGCTTATATGTTTCAATAAGATTCTGCAATGTCACAACCTTTATTTTGTGTCAAGAAATGCATCAGTTTTTCTCCAAGTGGGAGAGTTCCTACAGAGTCTTTTCCAGTAGCTCCCGAAGATTCTCAATGGGGTTCAGGTCTGGACTCTGTGGTGGCCAATCCATGAGTGAAAATAATCCCTCATGCTCCCTGAATCACTCTTTCACAATGATTCATGGCATTGCCATTTTGGAATACACCCATGCAATCAGGGAAGAAAAAATCCATTGATGGAATAACCTGGTCATTCAGTATATTCAGGTATCAGCTGACCTCATTTTTTGGGCACATAATGTTGCTGAACCTAGACATGACCTGGTGCAGCAACTCCACATCATAGACTAGGCATGATGGGTGCATCACTTCATCTGCCTCTCTTCTTACCCTGATGCTCCCATCACTCTGGAACAGGGTAAATCTGGACTCATCAGACCACATGACCTTCTTCCATAGCTTCACAGTCCAATCTTTATGCTCCCTAGCAAATTGAAGCCTTTTTCTCTGGTTAGCCTCACTGATTAGTATTTTTCTTACAGCTACTCAGCTGTTCAGTCCCAATCCCTTGAGTTCCCTTCCCATTGCACTTGTAGAAATGATCTTACTTTCGCTGTTAAATGTAGCCATGAGTTCTACTGTTGTTTTTTTACAATTTGATTTCACCAAATGTTTAAGTGATCGCCAATACCATCAGTCAAGATTTGTTTCTAACCACATTTTTTCCTCCAAGAGGATGGTTCCCCACTATCCTTCAAGCTTCTAATAATGCCTTGGACAGTTCTTAACCCAGTATTTGTTTTCTTTGTTTTCTTTGCTTGGTGCCAATATTTTGACCCTTCTGAAACAGATTAACATATTTTCCACAACCACAGGATGTGTCTTCCAACATGGTTGTTTAAGAAATGAGAAGCTGCTCACTTCATCAGTTAGGGTTAAATAACTTGTTGTCAGCTGAAAAATCTTTCAGTATTTATCCAATGGGAGGCTTTTGCCTGTTTGCTTTGGTCGGGTAGTGACCTTTTTTGGGGGGAAGGATAGTGTATGTTTTGTGTTGTTCTTCATCTGATATAGTGTTGACCTAAGTTTAAACTCTGTTAAAGAGGTAATTTATGTCCTATTCACATCATTATAGTTCTTTTGGAATTTGTAGTTTCTGTAAGAACATTTTTGCACCAAAGCATACATCAATTTGTCCCAACTAAACAATTTTCAGCAACCTTATTAAATTGAGCCCATGGTGTTAATCAAGTTGGTGCATATGATTTACAAGTTTGTGTACTTCAGAGACTTAATGAAACTGACCTGAAGCATGAGGAGAAATTTATTGTAAGAATGCAAAAATGTTCTTACATGAAGTCCAGTTTCATCTCTTTATGATCTGCCTAATAAAGTTTAGTTTTGTTATTACTCTGATCTTCTCTATGCTATGGGAATGTTTGTTTAATCATCTGTGTATTGATTGATTAGTCTACCCACAAACATATTCCTTAATGAAAGACATTAACAGTAAAGAATATTAATAAAACACTAGCTTTAGTTTTTTTTAACAAAATAATTAATCTAGCCTCACAGGTATTACTATCTTGTGTTGCTCACTGTTTCAGTTGTTGCCTCTGTGAAAATTTGAGCCGCCATCTGTTTTTACTGCTCTATCTTTTCTTCACTTTGACTGGAAATATTCCTGCTTGAACCAGTTATCATTTCCAAACTTAATGAATGGTCAAATCTCTGAGTTATTCACTCAGCATTGCTTTGGTTTGAAGCTGGCCTAGCAGAAAAACAAAAACAGGTTTTTTTCCCTTCCTGCTCCCTCTCACTCACTATCCTCTAAATGGTCTCACTATAGTTTTTAACCTACCCCCACCAACCACCCCCCAATCTTCACAGGGTGGAAGTCAAAAAGTGGAGATGACCTCTGGCTGATAGTGTTTTGCTTTTCTAGACAATCAATAAAGTTGTCTGTGAGTTCCAAGAAGATAAACTAAAAAGGGACAGAGGGATGTTGACGGGATACATCATTGGGGATGCGGTCAAGAGATACAACTAACAAAAAGAAAATCTCAGCATTACAGAAGCTAGCAAAGAGAGGTGTACTTTTATCTATAAAGAGCAGGTAATCCAGGCTTAGAAAAGGTAGTTTATCTCTTGAGTGGTGTTAGTCTGAGGTTAAGCTGTCTTTACTACAGATATCTGTCTGCCAGGGGTGCCAGAGGACCTCATTTCCTCAGAATCAATTTTCCTATTGTCCAGAGTTCCCTACCTTCCCTAAAGATGGATTTTCTAACAGTCCATTTTCCCAAGTTTCTCCTTAATTTTCCCTCTGGCTCTTATGTTGTTTGTCTCCCTGTTTTTTGTTGTTGTTTTTTTCTCCAGCCTTTGTGTGTGTGTTATCATACAGCAACACACCTCAAAGGAAGTATCTGACTTATTTCCTTGTGGCAGAACTGTCATCCTGTATAAAAGCAACTCTTAAGATGAGTGGCAGCTGCCAAACAAAATAAGACTCATCCACGGTTATTTCTGTGTGGGTGTGGGGGGTGTGCTTCCTCATCAGATGGTCTCTTCTTTCACTTGTATGTTTCCAAGGCAGGCCTGAGGCAGAACCTAATCTGGTCTCATAGCTTGATTGCTCTACTTTTCATTCAGCCAGATCCCATGCAGGCAGTCTTGCACTGCTGTAATTCACAAGGTGCCATGAATTTTTTAACTTTTACTTCAACTAAAACATGAACTTCTAACAAAACTTCTTGGCTGTGCTCAGAGGAATATGGCATCAGAGCTGAGTGAATATGTAGCCTTTTTTTTTTTATCATTTGAGGACATGCCAGGTTAGATCGCTCATCTGGCAGCAAATTCTGTTAAAATGAAGCATTTGTGCTGGCTTGCATCCTGTAGCTATAAGCTTTAAAGAGTGATTGATCCAAAATTGCAGCTCCATGGCAGGAAAAAAGGAAACAAAAACTAAAAAATGTGTTTGGATCATTTTATAGTCCGCTGGGTGAATGGAAACATCTGGACTGTTTTAGTCAGCGATACTGAGCATCACTGTTCTGATTGGTTGGCAGGTCTTAAAATATTTTGGTTAGCTATTTATTTATTTATTTAGCTACTGCTTTTTTTAAGGTTTATTGCTTTAAAATTAAACTGCAATTAAATGGCATTTGTGTTTACTACAGCACATATATTTAGCTGGTGTTACTGACATGATTGTAGTTCCACTTCTTGGTTTTTTGATGCACTAATTCTAAATACTGTCTGCAGAGATGAGTAACTTATAGTTTTCGTATATCCTTATATGTCTTGCTAAGCTTAGCCTTGTTTAATATTGCACCGAGCAACCATTCATAGAGGAATAACTGTCTGCTAAGGTCAATATTCAGGTAATAAGCTGGGCAACTGCAGCACAGAAAACAGCATGTAAATATGCCTGGGTTTGTTTTGAAGCTGATGCTGTCCTTCTTCTTAAGTACCACTGCCATCAACACACAATTTGTCCATAGCTTCTAAACTGCAACACAAGGTTGTTTACTTGGTCCCCAGCTGGTGCACAGCCACCAGCTGACACCAATTAAACTCATACACTGACATGACCCTCCAGGCAAAAGGGAAGGAGAAAATGACATTTCTTATTTTCTCCAAAAACATTGTCTTACATTAATTATTACTTTGTACAAAAAGATTAAGAATTCACCATTATACTGAATTATTTTTGACTGCATGAGGACTGCAAATGTGATTGTCATCCAAGAGCATCCTGAAGCATTTTGAACTTCATTGACAAAGTTCCCATAAAATGTTTTAATAATGATTTGCTAGCTGCCCCCTGTAGATTTATAAAGCAGCTTTTAATGAATTTGTGATATAAAGTAACCTTTATGTGAGAGAAAAAAATTCTAATTCAGTTCTGAAAAAATTATTCCTTTCTGAATATTTTTTTTTTCAAATTGATACTTTTTTTTTAACTCAATGTTTCAAAACACTGCACAGCCTGAGGTAGCTGCAGTTCAGGAGGTAGAGTGGATGTTTTTCATTTGGAAAATGGTTGGTTTGGTTACCAAACTTACCCAGTGTTGTTGTGACGTTGGGCACGATACTGAACCCAACATTGCCCCAAGCATTTCTCACTTTGATTAAAAGCATCAGCTTGATAAATGTGATATACTGGAAAAAAAATTCAAGCATACAAACTAAAGAATGTTGGAAGACGGTTAAGGAGGAACAAAAGACAAATTCTGCAGTTTTAACAGAACAGTAATATTGAGAGTGAGGATGAACCACACATATTAAAATATGATGTTAAGATTCACACCAATTAGATGTACGTAATGAGGCAAGTCAAGGTCTTCACGAGTGGCTATATGGCATTCAGCCAGGAGAGGAGCCCACATTCCCTCATTCCTTTCCGTGTCAGGTTTGTATAGATGCTATTTCTCCATTTGTGTAATAGACAGCATCTCCTTAGCTGATGTGCAGAGCTTGGGTGGAGCTCTTCACATTCAGGTCAGTGGAAGAGAAGTTTCTTTGCAGCTGCATTTCGAGGATGCACAGTGATCCTCACATCGAATGAAACTCCAGAATGTGCCAAGCTCAGTTTGCGTAAACTTAGGATGCAATGGAATAACGATGCAAACTGATAAGCAATATGGAGATTTGAAGAGATTTTTCCTCCATCTAAATCACAATTACTCCATCCAGTTGCACAGGTGGTTTAGATAAATGGTTATAAAATATTGGCGTGTCCACTGAAACAATAGGTATCTTAGGGCTGCAGAGGAGTGTGGAGTTTAGCACTGTTGCTTCATAGCAAGAGAGTTCCTGGTTAAAACCTTAACTGTCTTTCTGTAATGGAGTTTGCATTTTCTCCCTGTGCATGCATCAATTATCTCTGGACACTGTGGCTTCCTCCCACAGCCCTAAATATGCATAATAGTTTAATTTCCGGTTTTAAATGGAACCTTGGAGTTAGTGGGTGTAACCATAAGGGGTTGTTTGTCTCATTTGTTTATGTGTTGGCCCTGTGATGGACCGCTGATCTGTCCAGGGCGCACCCTCCCTCACTTCCAAACCTGGATTTAGCAAGTACAGAAAATTGATACATTAATTTTTTTTTTTTTCTAATTAAATGTTTGAAAAAATTCCTCAGAATAGAATTGTATTGAGTTGGCTCATCTATCAGTGCAGAACTTGAAAAACAGCAGGGTAGAAAGTGATATTTTCTCAGGTAGGAAGCATCCAGTTATTACCATGAAGAGTATTCATCGCTCTCATTGCATAACTCAAAACAAAGATCTGCATATTGAGTTATCTTTTGTAAAGTAGTGCTTCAGGATTGGTAGACAAAGACCACCATCCTTAGTGGGTTTGTGTTAGTGGGCCGGATCTATCAAGATCCCAATTTGCGTGTAGTAAGTTGCGTGGGGTTGGACCACGGTTTGCGGGTGATTTACTAAGATTGCTTACGCAAATGTTGGCAGGTGCAAACGTGTTGGAAACATACTGTTTAAATGAGGGTTTTGCGTGTTTTGTGGTTTGCAGTGTGGCTAGTTTGGAGAGAAGAAAGCACAAAAGGAAATTGACCTGGTGAAGATGGAAATATTAGTGGAAGAGACAAAAATGGAAAAAAATAAATAATTGATATTAAAAGAAGTTAAAACAACGGGTATCCCTGCAGAGCCCCAAAAGCCGCTAGTTTATGAGGACAAGGATAAGGAGTCTGCCTGTTGTGCCAACATCATCTGACATCTATTACAACGTGCGTCTTCCGTGACACTGCAGTGAGGCGGGATACTCAGGCCACGGCAGCGCTGTATCTGGAGTAACGATGGTCATTAATGTCCCGGCAAGAGAGATCAATGGTGGGGTACAGGTGGTGATGGGGCTCTCAATACCAGCAGGTCTCAAGCAACTTGGAGATTGGAAAAGCGCACAGGAGGTAGAGGAAGGACAGCTGCTGCTAGAGCTCTCCTTCAGCCTGGAGGAAAGGGGCACACTGCGCACTGTGCGTATCTAAGCGTAAAAAGGTGACACGAGCAAAAACGGGAAAATAGAAAGACATAATTAATCTCAGATTTAATAACCATTGAGCTAAGCGGTGAATCTTCTGTTTCATTTATATAAACTCAGGTTGAATCATGGTGTTCCTTTGTTGTGTTGATTGTTATAGAATTTAAGAATGAAAACTAAATGCACTGACTCCACCAATAATCAGAAAATACTGGGAATCAGACTGATGGGCGTCTGCACTCCTGCAGAAGGCTCTTTCCGCTCTCATCCAGAAGGTGTAACTAGTTTGCACCTGATTTTCAAAAGTGTTAAATACAGGCGCAGAAACAGCGGCCGCACTTTTAGTAAATCACATTGCGTGTGCAAAGCTAATTTATTTGCATCTACTCCTTCCAGTATTTTGCACGTTCTGGCAGAAACACCCAGAATGCATATTCATTCATGGCAAACATGCTAACCAGATTGCGTGTGTTATTTTGGATGTGTGCAATCCTTAGCACGTCCTTTTAGTAAATCAGCTGTAACATATTTCTGCGTGTACTGTTATGTTTGCAAACTTTTTACTAAGCGCAAACCTTTGATAGATCCAGCCCAGTGAGTTTTGGATATCCTATTTGATTTGTAACTCCGTGTAAAAGTCATTATGAAAGGATTATTTGAGCTTGAGTTTGAGCCCCAGAGTGTTTATATGTCCTAAGAGGTGGATCTTTGGCATCTGTATGATTGGTTGTGTTGCAGTGCACAATTCACAAGATATTTTTTGCCCATTTAACCAGTGATATGACAATCTGTATGTCAGTGTTGATAAAAGCCCTTTGTGCTCTAGCTGATGCTTCAGCAACAATTCAAGCTCAATATGTCATGTTGCAGTTATGCCTGACTGCACACACGGACCTCAGACACAAGTGTCCTGGTCTCAGAGCCCCTGGAAATCTAGCGGAAAAATGCAAAAAGGAGATTTAGTCTACCAGGACATGTTCTTAGGATCCACCCCCCATTACCTCTATGCTGCCTGGTATCCTTTGCTACAGTCACATGTTGTTTGCATGGTGACCCTAAGGTGAGAGTCCTATTGGTTAAGCATTAAGATGGGCTATCCCAAAGGCTTGTTTGAATGCTTTGCCAGCACAATTGTACATGTGTGAGGGCAAAAAGAGAGTGAGTGAAACTGGTCAAGGAGAGCAGGAGGGATGAGATAATGATACTGGAGAACAGGCAAATACAGTATGAACAATTTCAAGGGAGCTGCTATATGTGCTAGTGTTTGCATATGCTCACTTGCGCTCATGTTTATCTGCCTCCCCTCACTTTAGATTACTAAATCACAGCATGAACTATCTGCGGGTCACCAAACATTACCATGTTTTAAATGAAACTCAAACGAGGGGGTGTTGGTTGAATTACCATATATTACCATACTCTTACTGATGCAGGTATTCCTGCTTCCACTTTACAGTGTATGGTTTGCATGTATATGTATGTAAATTTTCCTACGAAGACTAGGGTGGATGCATAAGCACATGGAAATAAGCAAACATACCCCCACACCATCAATTAGCCCACAGTGGTGCACCAGCCCTCTTATAAAAATGCTGTCTCTAAAATCGTTTTTACACAGCTCTCATTATCCCTCTACCAGCTTCTCTTCAATGAATCAACGATTCTGTTTAAAATGCAGAAAAGAAAGCAAAAGAAAACGTGCTTGGAAGCTGCACCAAGCTAAACACCTAACTCGACATTGACAAGAAAATGGCTGTCCATTTAGTGAGTGACTAGTTCATATGAGAGCAGCTATCCAAGTAAACTGAAAGGTTTATTGAAATCAGCATTTTCACACAGGCCTGTACATACCTAGTAACGTGTGTTTATTTGATTTATGCACCTTTAGAAGGCACAGGATGTATGGCAAAAAACATTAAACAAATGAACAATCATATCACTATATTAAAGCCACCGATGCATAGAAAATTCAGTTCTTCTTTGCATTTCTTCCCTTGTGACTCATCTATGTTGCTGACTGCCTCGAACAAGAACTTTGACAGCTTCAGAAAAGGAGAAACTGCACTAGCCATGATATACCGGTCTGAAGAGGGATCTGCATTCAAGCCGACACTCTCACAGTGGAGTTAAACAGCAGAGCACTATGGCAATGAACACTTACTTGATTTATTTTTCAAAAAAAAAAAAAAAATGCTAACATGGCCCCAATAAATAAAATCCAGTATTTTAAATTATACAAGTTACAGAATGACACTGCTCCACTCTAAGGTGCCACTCGAACTGATTTTCAACCCAAGGAATGTGTTATCATGCAGTCTCAATAAATCATTTATAAGTATATCTGGAGATCAGAGTGAATTTATCACAGGAGATCAGAGTGAATGCTTCAGTAGCCCATGTTTGTTATGATCCATAAGATCACAACCGAAATATCAAGAATGCAGGAGTTCAAATCCGTGCAATAACAGGATGAGTCTCAATCATCTTGATATAGGATGTGGTAAAGGCACTCAGTAACAGGTGATTTCTTTGCTCTCTTTTTTTGCAGAAAGCCCGCTTGGCCAGGATACGAATATCCAAAACTGGAAGCTCCAATGCCTTCATCCACAACAAGCGCAACGGCCTGTTCAATGAAGCTCTAGAACTCACAGTAAGCATTGCTTTATTACCCCGCAGAATACCCAACAACACAGGGCACACTTACTTTTTATGATTTCTTAACTAATGAGACAAAAATCCTGACCTCTGATGTGACAGAGTTGCTGCATACAGCCATCGCTTGTTCATCCATTAATTTTCCTAGCATCCCATCAGAGCAGCTAACTGTGATCTCACTCGGTAAGCGGCACATTTAATGTGAGCATCTCTGTGCCCAGCTGAGGAACAGGCTCGAGGCAAGGCAGCAGGAAATGTAAACACAACTCAAGGATGTTCTCTGCCTCACCAAAATGTTGTGGTTCACAAGCACCATAGTGGCCCAAGGGCTGACATAGCGCAAAAACAAGTGCTTCCTCCACATTCTCACTCATTTTCTATGTGTCTCCATTGCTTTATCTCTCTTCAGCAGCAGTGGGGAGGACACATTTAGAATGGCACCAGTGAGGCTCAAGCTATGGGTGAATAATGCAGGAAATGTACGGCAATGCCAGAAGAGGAAAAGAAAACTTTGTAGTGTAGTTATTTGTTGTTTCCATACATGTTTATAATTTTATTGATCATAAGCAAGGGGTCATGTATACAGCACAACAAATATTAATGGATAAAGCTGCTTTGCTGAAGCTTTCCTAAGATTTGAGACAATTTTATAACAGTGTTAAGAGAGCTAAATGCTTTCTAAAGTTATCTACCAAGAGGGATTTTCCTTTATTAACATTTTTGACACTCAGGAAATATATGCTGTATTGTTCACAATAGGATACTTAATTTCCTCACAGATGTGGTTTTATATAAGATGGGATTCACTGTTACATAAATAATTTAGAGCAAGGAAGCATTACTTCTGGCAATGGGTATTACTTTTCTTGAAAACTTTTCACTTGAACAAAAACAAGTAGAATTGCAGTCCTGCAGCGACTGACAACTCGTGTTGAGAGTCACCAGTTTATAAAATACATTTTGAAAATATAGGCTACACTCATTATTCCCTACTTGAAAACTGCTGACAGGTGAAGTGGATAGAATTACTATTGTTACATTTTGATGCTGGAAAACCTTGAGCTCTGATATCAAATGGATGTTACTTTTACATATACTGCTTATCTAAACACTATTCCAAACCAGTCACACCCCATTAGTGACTGCTCACAGCCAGCATTATTAATCTCCCTGGACCAAGCCCGGTCCACAGAGACCTCACCCTTTAGCTCACTGAACATAGAAAATCTGCTGCTAATATCTCAATGGCGGAACCACAAGAAGCCCCAGAGGTCCAGTATCTGTGTTCATTTCCGATTTTTTTTTTTCCCAGTGTAAGTATACACAATATTAGTGAGATGCTTTTAATCGTATGGCTGATCAGTATGTACAAGTTTAATAAAAATTAAATTGCAAGGAAGCTTTTTACTCAACAATATGACCAGCACCATGCAGAGCAACAGTGTGTTTTGTCACCGGGCAGATCAAGCTGTTTCCACTCTACAGTATGGTGGCCACCTGTGTGGTGGTGGTGAACCATAACCGCCTCCAGACAGATTGCTGATACAGGCTTGCAGTTGCTTGTAAAGAGAAGGCCAGAAATAGCTCAGTCCTAAACACCTGTGTTCTTTCGCTGTTTTACCTACACATAGGCAGCATGAACACAGCTGAGAAGAGGAAAACTGAGTCATCAGTCCAGGAATGTACCCTCTCAGCAAAGAAGTCTCTCCTTACATCACCGCCGCACACTTAACAAACACAAAATTGCTACTACAAATCTTCCAAACATGGCATTTTGCTTGCCTCTCAGCACTGCTGTGCAGCATGCAGTACTTTTTGGCTTTGTGTATATTTCTATAAACAGATCAACTTCTGATTCTGTTGGGGAAGACTGATGCAACCCATTGAAAGTCTAAAAGTGAAACACAGCTGTAATTCTGACAAGAGCACTGATAACATTTTGCAAGAGACGGAAGAGGCAGCTCCTAGCTGAGAATATTTTTGCAGAATGCTAACAAATCTTTTTTTGTGTGTGTCTTTTCTAAATTTTAGGTACATTGAGATGTATTACCTGAAAAGTCTATAACATATGTTTTCTTAGTTCATGTATCTAATTATTGAATTTTTCTTATTGACACGACCTTTAAATCTCCCTCAAAGTGTGACAGCAGAATCAATCGTTTTTCTTAAAGAAATATAAGCAAATGAACTGCTGACATCCATCTATTCATCCCTTTTTTATACCCGCTTATTCCAATGCAGGGTTGTGGGGGCTGACATGCAACAGTTAAATGTTTTTTGTTGTTGTTTTTCTACATTTTTACTTGTTTCTTTACTCTTCCTAGACACTTTCTCTGAATCACCTCCACTGCAGAGAAAATGGCTTTTGTCTCCGAACCGCAAAACAAGAAGCAGCATTCACTTGTTTAAGCAAATTCTCACACACACACATACACATAAACAGGGCACGGTCTAAAGGATACGGAATATGGAAAACAAGTCATTAGTGAGTTGCTTATAGCAAACCTTTACAACAGCAAGCAAAGAGGCACAATGGAATTTTTTATATGAACTGTATACTGAATATCTATTAGGTGTGAGCTGGTCTGGAAGTCCCCCTCCCTTTACAGATCAGTACACTGGCTCCACTGATGTTAGACAAAATGCCTCTAAGGGTTGGAAAAGTAAATGTTCTCTGTGTCTGACTGGCACGGCTGTAGTCCTGACGGCTGTCTGTTCTAAGCTCTGAACTACGAAAAATGAGTAAAACTCCACCTGTCTGGTCTCCTTTTGTCTCCTTCTTCAACTCAAGCAACTTCCATACAAGATGAACCTTTCAGATACTGAGGCAGCAGCTGGCAGCACACCTCCCACGTCACATAAGCGTATTCCTGAAAGAGAGGATGTAGTGTTACAATCATTTTATGGGTGTGTATTTGTGTGTCTGTGTGTTTGCTTCAGAGTTCCACTGAGGATGAGCAACGTTTAAACAAGTCTACCTCTCTTTTGGAGAGCCAGCACCACCACCTGCTGCACTGTCTGGAGAAAACCACTGTGAGTTTACACATGCTCATGCTTTTTTGTCTGTTGGGTTTTTTTTTCCAGAGACACAAATACCCAACTTTCTGGGTTCTAAAATGGTTATTTAATAGTAGTGTGAAAGTCCATATTGTGAAACTATCCACACTCTTCTCTGTAGTTGTTGCTCATTAGGAAAAAATAACTGACATCTTTCCACAGCACAATACTTCAGTGTCCATGTTCACTGTACTGTACACTGCGGCTTGATATCCAATGCACCACTTCTCCCTTATGATACATGCATGCCTGCCTATATTTGATGCAGCACTGTCTCTCTCAACCAAACACATGTGCAGATGCACAGACATCCAAATTCTGATCTACCCTATTGATCTGTAAAAGTAGATGGCCACTGTAAATAATTTTTTAGGTTTATACAGTTTGGGTGGACTTTAGCAAACAGTTCTCTACTAAAATGGATTTAAGTTGGTATCTATTCACTATTCACTCTACTTATGGTCAATTTTGCTCTCATCCAGCTCTGCTGTCAGGAGCAGTGGAGTTAAGAAGTAATTCTCTGTGGATTCTTCGCCATGTACATTTTCATGTGAAGTTATGTTTTATGGAAAAGTATTGACAGCACCTGCTTTAAGAAAGCCTTACACTGGGAAAGTGTATCTGTTTTTTGCTCCAAAATACAATCAAGTAGCTGAGCACAGCCATTCAACCTAGATGAAGAATAGTCAAAACATTTTTAGAGCAGCTATTGACTCGGAAATGAAATAGAAAATCAAGCTATGCACAGTACACGGTCACGAATACAAACATTTAACTGTAAGACATTCATTTGTAATTCTGTCTTTGTTTTTGAAGAACCACGAGTTTGTGGATGAGCAGTATTACCAGCAGAGCTACCTGGAGTCAGGGCTGCAGAATTATCCATCTCGAAGCCCCTCCCTCTCCAGCCAAGACGGCGTGACGGGGACATGCTGCACCCGCCGAAGCAAGAAGCACCACACACCTTTAGCGAACGCCAGTGCCCCGGCACATATGCAGCCTTTGACACACTTGCATACACACCAACAAGGCTTGCAGGAGCTCAGCACCATCCACATTCAACCCCTCAGCACAAGGTGAGATCACGATTCACAAAAAAGATGATGAAGTTTTTCTTGTACTTTCTTTCACTATATACCAGCTGGAAGTGGAATGTCTTCACATGTCAGTTGTATCCAGATGTGGGCTAATGGGTAAAAATCAGCAACTCTCTATCATTTCATACCATTAACCTAATTACCCATCTGATGACAACTAACCTAACCTAATTACCCATCTGATTACCCATCTAATGACAACTGACAAGTTGTCATTAGTTATAGGAGGGCCTCGTAATATTTAGTGATTTGTGAAGTTATTTTGTCTGGTTGTAGCACAGAAGAGACTTGAACCACTTCATTAGCAGTAAAAAGCAGCACAGAAAAACTTTAACTCAACTACAGCTGGTCTGGGAAAAATCCAGTCCCCCTGAAGCTTCATTCCCCTTTTAGCAAAATATTTTTTCTGGGATTATCTTAATCCATGATTTTCTTTACTTCTTTCCTGCAGCCGCTCCAGTCTGAACATGCGCGTAG
>JAOXYM010000014.1:11617285-11628261 GCA_028567055.1 Leptatherina wallacei | reverse complement strand
GTTGTATCCAGATGTGGGCTAATGGGTAAAAATCAGCAACTCTCTATCATTTCATACCATTAACCTAATTACCCATCCTATAACTAATGACAACTGACAAGTTGTCATTAGTTATAGGAGGGCCTCGTAATATTTAGTGATTTGTGATTATAATCAAAGTTATTTTGTCTGGTTGTAGCACAGAAGAGACTTGAACCACTTCATTAGCAGTAAAAAAGCAGCAGAGAAAAACTTTAACTCAACTGCAGCTGGTCTGGGAAAAATCCAGTCCCCCTGAAGCTTCATTCCCCTTTTAGCAAAATATTTTTTTTTCTGGGATTATCTTAATCCATGATTTTCTTTACTTCTTTCCTGCAGCCGCTCCAGTCTGAACATGCGCGTAGATGAGCCAGCACCTCTGAATTGCCAGAGCAGCCAGATCACCACAGCAATCATCAGTATCCCCACACCGCCGGTGACAACTCCCGAGGGCGACGCTCATCTGCCCGCCGGCCCCACTCGTCAAAATGTTGTGAAGGTGTCCGCACTGTAAAGACTATAGTGCAGGCGCATCACACAGAAAGACAGATAAAGACTCTGAAAAAGACTGAGGGGGACTCATAATGATGGAGGAACGAGCATTCAGAGTCCTTGGTAGAGCCTGCCCTCTGCTGGTCATGTCCCACAACGGCATGGACTTTGTACAGATGGAAGATGGCTTTTAGATACACTATCTTAATGTTAGTGGTTGGCATACACATGTGTTTGTATGCAAGTGTGAATGAAAGAGTGGGCAAGATAAAGTTATTTAAGATTAGGAAGTGAGTGATTGTGTGCCTCTAAATGTTAGAGGTGGGTTTCCAGAGTAAGTCATGTGTCACTGCACAAAGCACCTTTTTTATGATTTATGCTTCAGTTTCACTTTCTTTTTCTTTTTTTTAAGCTGGAGTTATAAGGGAAAATAAAGAAAACTCAAAGGGAATTTTAAAAAAAAAAACACAATCAAAACTTTTTCCTCCACTGATTCATTCTGCCCTTTTATTTAGAGTTATTTTGTTCCACTTACCTGTTGATAGATGAATATACCACCCGTCCTTTTCAGGTCCAATACCATTCCACTTCAGTATAAATTCTCAAATATGAAAAGCCGTAGGTGTCTCTGTGATGGCGTTACCAATGAGTTTCGTATTTGTGAATGAGTGTATGTGAATTTTTGCTAGATAGCGAAATTGTGAAGTTTCTGAAAGGAAGTGTGTGCATGTGCGTGTGGGGCGTGTGTGTTTCTCTCAGTTGATTGAAAACTTGTGTTTCAATTCTCCTGAAAGTCTCTATGGCTCAGTATATGGTATATTTGACTAGCTGCCACTCTGAAAGGTTCATTGCACATATTTCTGTCCAAAATTCTCAGCTGCAGGGGTTTTATACTGTATGTGCCTGTTTTGCCAGAGTAAAAAGAGATGTATTTGTTTTTATAGTCTTCTGAATTTCTCCCTCCTCTATTCCCTTTTGGCTCTTAAAGCCCAAATGACCTCAAATAGCGGACTTTCTTTAAAAAAGAAACTAGAAAAGTTTATTTTGAATCCAAACTTCTGTTATTCAAAAGCACAAGGTGTTTGCTGAGAATTTCTGACACAAATCTGCCCTGAGCCTGTGATCCTTGTGAATATTGTTAATAGAATATTTTGTAATATTTGACCATCATTTGGCAGACCCTGTGAAGCCGTCCTCTCGTTGTCACTCTTCTCTCTACATCCTTCTCTTTCTCGTTGTTGTCCTGTTGTATCCCCACCTTCTGTGTGAACAACAGTATGCTTTCAGTAGTCTTTATAGCTGTCAATGTTTTTACTTCCCCAAACTCAGCAGGCATTTTTCAGAGTTGTTGATTATGTGTATTCTGTGTGGTTAAGAAACTTGGTGTTTGTAATTTTTGTCCTCCTTGGTGTTTCAAAGGACTTTTTTCTTTTTCTTTTCCTATCTTTTTTCTTTTCAACTTTATCTTCCAGAGACTATAAAGCAGGGAAGTCTGTTGTAAAGGTGACCACAGAGACACAGAGGACACTGTATGAACCATCCACAGTTCTCTGTTATCAAAGATGTGTTGTTCTGTATGTTACCTCCCAATACATACTTGAAGCATTACTTCCCATCAAAGTCAACCTTTGTAACTATAGATGATGACATTTTAGCTCCAACCCGATGCCGCTCTTTTGGCCTTTTTTTTTTTTTTTTTTTTTAAATTTTGAATGTCATTTTGGGTTGAGTGGGCTAAGAAACAGTTAGGTCCACCTTTAGGGTTGGTGAGACCACACCTAGACTTTCACTAGAGCAGAAAGGAGCATCTTCAGCAGTAGCAGACTAACCAACAACTTGTGATCTGTGTAGAGGAAACATATTGGTGATCAAGAGCACACAGACTGGGCAACAGATGCACCAGTGTCTGCCATTTCAAAAGCAATACTGGAATTGGTGTTACATTATGTCTGCTTACCTGTAGTTGATGTTGTTTTGTTTTTGTTTTTATCTTCGTCATGCAGAAGTGGACTATTTGAAACTGTTAAACTAGCAGCAAATGTATCATGATCTTATAGAAATATATGTATTGAATAAGCTTAAAATGAAGTCATCTGGAAAGCTTTACCAGTTTTACATATGCATTTGTACTTGGAAAAAGACTTATCACATCAGTCAATGTGTGGAGAGTATATATATATATATATATATATATATATATATATATATATATATATATATATATATCTATATATATACATATATATATATATATATATATATATATATACATATATATATATATATATATATATATATATATATACTACTTTCTTGCTGATTGTTAGTACCAGCCCGGAGAAAACTAAAACTACTCTTCAGAGTCAGAGCAAGATGTGTTTACCTCTGATATTCCTAGTAGTGGCCTCGTACTATTGTTGGTAACTTAGTACTGTACAAAGTGACAACAACTGCCTAGATCCAGTATTAGTGTTTAGTCAAGTTGTGCGCAAATTTACATGGATTAAAAAAAAATAAGACTAAGCACAGGCAAGCAAAGCTTTTTCAGTGTATTTTTAAAAGTGGTTAAATACATTGACTTCATATTCACAGCATAAAGTCTGTTTCAAATCTACCGATATCCACACGTTTGACATGGTTGATGGTGGCAGAAGTGAGGCTCCCTGTATTTCGTTGCTGAGGACAATGATCAAACATGATTAAGTTTCTGCCTCCCTGTTTTACAGCAGGTGGTTTTGTGTCAGCTGCACTTTCAAGTGACACAGTTTTAAATATTATGTATGCATATATTCTGCTCAAAGTGTCAAAAGGTTGCATTTTTATTTACAAACAACAACAACAGGTCTGTGATTGTGTTTGTCTCTCTGTTATGTACTCTTTTTTTTTATCGTCTTCTCTCTGAGCTCACTCAGTTTTCCTCTCACTCTTTGCTTTGCCCTCTATGCCACCTGTCGTTGTTGAGACTACTGCTGTGCGTATCTTGTCAGGTGTTGGATATTATTTATGACCTTGTCTTGTGTCCCAAATGTGAAACGCCTGATAAAACATCTATATCTGCCACAAATAGACAGTCTGTGGACTCATCTCTGCCTTGAAATGTCTGTGTGATCAGGTGTGTAAACACAAGGTAGTAGCTTGTACATATTTAGCTTCTGGGCTGTTTTCATTTCCAGAAGTGCAGTGTTTGTGATGACCCACAAACACTGCAAGTGGTGAACCCTCAGGCTAATGGTTTTATGACGAAGGAGAGGGTCTTGCAGAGTTCATAGCAAAAATTCCTGGTAACAACGGATATCTCCAGCTCCATCAGCAACTCCAGGAAAAACAGAGCATCTAAGTTATTTCATACAAGTTTATCTTACATGGTTAAACTTAATTTCAACTCTCAACTCATCCTGCCCTGAGATGACAGCAATATTTGAAATACTACCATGGGAACCCTGAGAAGCATGAACAGTGTTTATGTACCTAAACATGTGGTCCAGTTTTCTCTTCATTCATTTCTTCCCTGGCTCCAGGTGTCAGAACTACCTACATGGAGGGCTCGTTTTGGATGCAACCACATAGAAAGCATCTGCTTTAATATTACCAGGCAGGGAGGCAGTGACCTTAAGGATCCCCACTGAGTTGTCTCTTGCAGTAACAAGGGGACAGCACCGGCCTCACCCGTACTTCACAGTGTTAAACAATTTCCTTCAGGATTACCGTACAACTTCAACAACTTTTTTTATCTGTACAAAATGAATGATAGTATCAGTCACAGTCCCTAATGTGCAGATGATTGTACATAATAAAAAGCAAAACAAAGAAAAACATGATGGAATCACCACACTTGGAGGATATGCAGTTTAAGTAAATAAAACAAAACACTTTTATTTTATTGCTGAATATTTTGGCTTTGTAAATACATTTTTTAAAAACCTCAAAGCTTTGATAAAATCATATTTTCTTTCTTTTTTTTTCAGATCACAGAGGAAAAATAATGGAATCACCTTGGAATTTACATTTCCAAAACAAATTCTTACACAAGTGTAAATATGTAAATGAGTCTGAAGCTAAAAGAGTGCGCATGCAGAGCTTAATGAGCTGTTTCATCAGGATGATTGGCAGGAAACACAGCCCCAACAAGAGAGCCGTCAGTAGAAACAGTGAAAAATCTGATAAAACTCCATGAAGAATTCAACTGAAAGCATGAAAAAAAGTTTATTGTCCCTTGCTAGCCATATTTAAAATTGGAAGCAAATACAAACAAAATAGGAAAGTTGTAAATTCAGGCCCACAGTTTTGCAAAAGAAGCAGCCAAAGCATCAGCATAGAAAACCAGAAGTGTAGAGCCTTGTTAAACCACACAATGAAAAACAAATTAGCAGAAACATGACTCAATGTTCGTGATTTAACTGTAAGAAACCAGTTAAAGGACTTGAGATTTTGTCCAGAAAAGTCTAATATAAACCATCACTAACACTTAAACAGAAGAAAACAAGGTTATAGTGGGCTAAAGAGAAGCAGTCGCTGACTGCTGATGAATGGATAAGAGAGACATTCAGGGATGAATCACATGTCTGCTTAGGACAGAGTTGATACTGGAACTTTTGTATGGCACAGGTCCAGTGAAACAGATTAAGATGATTGCCTGGAGAAGAAGAAAAAAAGTATTACCGCTACAGTGGTGGGGAGAAGACATATCAACTCAATGCCATGACTGGAAAACAATCTCGATCCAACAGAAGTTTTGGTGGAAATGGAAGAAGTCCATGACAAGGCTCCATCATGCAGAGTTGAAGAAGAAGATAGCTGGAACCTGATTAATGAGGAATATTATTTTGCCATCAGGGAAGTCTATGCCTCAAAGAATTAAATCTGTTGTTAAAGCCAGAGCAAGTGCAAAGTCAAAAATTGCGCACAAAAAAAAAGACATTTTTTCGGTATGTTTTACAAAGCTATTTAAGTTTTTCTCTCATATCTGTGTATATTTTTTTTTTACAAAAAGTAGCAAATAAATATTTTCTAAATGTAGTGAAAACTTAATTTCTGCCAGGGGTTGTTTCCAAAAATTTGGCTGCACACCCAGAAGTTAATAATCTAGTATCAAGCCCTGGCTTTTCCCTCCGCGGTTTGAAAAAGGGAGGGCGATTGCTTGGAAACGCTCCATGCTGATGCTCACCGGTGAGCGTCTGGACACAGCTGCACAAGTGAACCACTAAAGGTTTCATGCTGACACTTTAGGTTTCCTCCTGTATTGCAGAAAAGACTCGGAGCACTTAGAAACTAAGCTGTCAAGAAGGATGTTTTGGATGAATCTGAAGATTCTTGGTTCTGCATTAAATCCACAACAATCACAAGTTGCTCTATAAACATAAGATTTCCAAAGACTGTGTTACTGAAAAATAAGAAATAAAACATCCATGCAAGTTTAATTGGATCCACAAAAAAACGTGCCAGAAATGTTCTCTCTTAAATGTTTGGTGAACTTTTTGTCATTGCCCCAGAACAAAAGAACGCTTTGCAACACAGTAAACAGTAGATTTGCAATCCAGGTAATTTATTAGAAAAGTAACTGAGACACCATACACTATATGGATTTTTATGAAAACTACTTGCAAACAAAAACATACGTACAATGTGCCAAACTCCAAATGCTAACACTCCCCTGTCCTGCTGCACTTAATTGCTTTCCTGCAGGTTACAATCAGACATGAACTCTGGCCTGGTGAACACATGTTCCCATAGAAAATAAAACCAACTGGAAACACTGATTTACATCATACACAGATCAGTATTTCATGAGTTCTTCCATGTATACGGCATTCATGCGATAAGCTGCCATCCAGTTGTGAGCAACACTGTAGTAGCTTTGGTACCCACACTCTTGAAAACTGGACAAAGAAGTGTAGTAATCACTCCAGGCTCTGTAATAGTTTCTCCAATATGTCTCCGAGCTCCAATCTTCCTCCATCTCCATGCCATCTTCTTCATTCCCTTTCCTCTTTGGCTTTCCTTTAATCTCAGAGCGCTTTTTACCCCCTTTTTTCATCTTTTTGGATTCATCTCGCCAAGTCCACGCTGGAGGTTCCTGATGTGTTCCCCTGCTTGCTTCGTTGCTTGGTTCAGATTTAGTGCTCTGATGTTTAGACAAAGCCTTTCCACTTGTTGCGCAGATTGTCTGCTCATGTATTCTGGGTACAGATGGTTTGTGTGCAGTGGGTTTTTCAGCCTGAGGCTTAGGGACTGCTCTGTATTCAGCTCCAGTGGTCTGATTCAATCCTCCGAGAGACACATCATCCTCCATATCAGATTGGGAGCTACAAGAACCAGAAACTGACCTCTGAGATGAAAAGTCCAACTTTAACTTTTTGCCATTTTCAGTTATATTTTGAGCTTCGTCATCAACAAGTATAACAGACTCCCTATAACTGCTCTGATCACTGGGGCCACCACCTTCTTTTCCTCCAAACAACCTGATGACCTCCACTGATCTCCCTAAACCAGTAGTGATGAAGGTTTGGAAGTCCCGCTCAGCCTCCTCAAAGGGAACAAACCTCGATCTGCAATTTTTGAACGAGCTGAGAGGAGGGATCTTTGGCAGAGCGTCTTGCAGCTCTTTTAGAGTCTGCGTCGCTTGAGGAGGACTCTGTGGCGGCACAGCATCCCTTTTGGAAGATGTCTGCCTTGCATGTTCCTCAGTATGTGGTCCTTTCCTCAGTGCTGGCTGAGTCTTATCTGGCATTTTCAGACTGCTGTGCTCTACAGCTCGATCACCGATGGGATCAGACACAGGTACATCAGTCTTTCTTCGCCTCTTCTTTTCAGTTTTGAGCATCAGCTGGAAATCAAGGTTTGGAGCGGAGGCATCAGCGCAGACATCCCAGTCACATGGCTCGTCCATCAGCCCGGGCTCTAAGGTGGCTAAACCACAGCAGACATGAGACAGGGATTACTTTTCTTCATTAACATTAAATCAAAGGCTTTATCTAAACATTTACACACACACACGGCTTCTCAGCACCACTTACAAGGCAGTGCAGTCAAACTGAGGCCACATTTTTGAGCAATGGCCATCATCTTGTTCTCCTCCTCACCATGGCAACAGTACGTCACAGCCAGCCCCTGAGTGCCTATTGTCATGTGGAATCATATGATCAGAAAAGGGGAAAAGGAGGGTGTTCAATGTTGTGTGTAATGGGACGACAGATACAAACACACACACACATCCTCAATGACAGTGTATGCAAGATTTAATAACCTTCCCTTTATGATACAGCATATAAATTAGCTCAGGATATTCCCATTTTAATGCAGATGACTAACAACCTGTTGACCTTGCTTGGTGTTTCAGACACTTAAGACACCAGTGCTAATCTTCAAAATAGTCTTAATACAGTTAAGAAGAACTAGACATTCCTTTTTGGTGAAGTAAACTACATTTAGAGCGACATACTTCAGCATCTCACAGTGTTAGATTATACCAGCAGGACATAAAGTAATGTTACATATCATTGGGTAATATTAAGAATCCTGCCACACACACAAAAAAAAAAAAAAACTTATGAACTTAAATTTATAAAATGGAGCAAGAATAAGAAAAAATGTCTCTTGGACTGCAGGTAAAAATTGTCCTCAATCTATTTTTGTCTCAGTCAAGGTAGTCGGAAAACGTCTGCAGGCAGAAAACATGTTGTTTTCCAAGAATGGGAATCAAACAGAGGACCGATTCTGCAATAATGACGCAACTTTTCCATAAACAACCTCTCCTGCTGTAATGTCATCAGCCACCCAGAGAGCCTGGCTGAGCCATGTTTAAAACAAATAAATAAATAAATGAAAAAAAGAAACTTTTTGAGTGCCTCTGATTACTGGAGACTTACCAAAACGCCCCGCCCGTCCAATCCTGTGCATGTACGTTTCCCAATCCTGTGGCACATCCAGGTTTATCACCAGGTTCACCTTCTCAGCATCTATACCTCTAGAGGTCTGTTGCAGAAGGAACAATGGAAAAAGATATTTATGTGCAAAAGGGAATGAGCGTTAGCTTGTGGTCGATAGAGGGCGCAAGAGATGAAAAGCAAATGGAAAGCAATGCAATGGAAGATGAGTCTCACCAGGTCAGTAGAGATGAGCACTCTGCACTGGTACTGCTTCAGTTTTGACATTGCCTCCAGTCTCTGGTCCTGACTCAGACCACCTGTACAGACCACACACTGCCTCATTAAATCTGATAACATCTACTCTCCTGAGGTTGCCAACAATACAAAACCAGTGTGTCCACTCTTACAAAAAAAAAAGCCTTTTTAGAATAAATAAATAGATATTTAAATTTGGAAAAGTACATAATGCACACACATTAGGATTCAACCATTCAGAATATCACTATAATTACCTCCGCCAAGGTGCGGAGGTTAAGATTTCGGCGGCATATTTTTGTCTGTCTGTTGGCAACATAACTCAAAAGGTTATGGACGGATTTTCATTACATTTTCAGGAAATGTCAGAAATAGAAAAAAGGAACACGTGATTACATTTTGGGGGGGGATCCAGATCACCGTCTGGATCAGGGAATTTTTTTTAAGGACACTTTACTATGGGAAGATGGGGATCATTTTGACATTACAGCTTCTAACTCAACAGATAACAACCAGAATCATTTGCAAAAAGATTTAAAATAAAAATGGCATGATGACATCATGGTAGATGCTGTAATCTGGATCTGGTGATCCAGTAGGTTCAAAATATAGGGGGGTACTGGGTAGGCTGTTGGACCTTTTGGAGTTTTTCTCAGGTGACTGACCGTAGAGGCTTGGTGGCTGTCTGCATTCTCTGAGTGCGTCTAGTGCCCTAACGCTTGTCTGTGTTTGTCCTAAGCTAAATGGCTGCTGTTTTCTGTTGATGGATCTTATTACTAAGCATTACACATTGTACTGTTTTAACGTCACCTGATATGCAAGCAGCCGGTAAGCCTTTGGAGGACAAGATGTCTGCCAGGTGCTGGGCTCTGTGGGAATAAAACACATTCATTTCCAAAACTAATGAAATCTTTATTTGTTTGTTTGTTTTGTTCCCGCCTTAGTAATGAAGTTAATCACCAGCAGCTGTGAGGAGGAGGGTAAATGTTAAAGCTGTTATTACCTTGTGTGCATGTTGGAAAACACTAAAGCCTGATTGAACGGGATTTTACTGAACAGCTCGAGTAAGTGCTGCACCTTCTCCTCAAACACCTTGTGAGGTAGCGGATGGGACTGCACCAGCTTGTAATACTGCTTCAGCCCTGGCAGGGGACACACACACACACACACACACACACACACACACACACACACACAAAAGAAATATACATGAGATCAGTCATTCAAAGAGGCCAAACGATGGATGATTTTCAGTGATTTTCAGATCTTCAGTGTTAGTGTTAGTTTCACCTTGTTGTCTCAGATGTGGCCATGCAGTTTTATTACAAGAAGCATCAAGTCAAGAGTCAATAACAAAAGTGGATACTGATGTTATAATCCATCAAAATAAGTCTCACCTTTCAGGCCCATATCACTCGGATTGAGTCTGACAAAAGTGGGCTCATTCATGTAGCGGGTGAGGTGCTGAGCAAGGGATTCTGGGTAGGTGGCAGAGAGTGCGAGCATCTGTTTGTTGACAGGCAGAGAGGAAAATATCCAGCTGAGGAAGAGCAGGGACATGGGTGAATGTGGGTTTGTAAAATTGCATTAACATGATATTAGAGCATAGTTTTAGGAGAGAAACTGTGGGTCCCTTACTTTATCTGTTCCTGGAAGCTGCCCTCCTCCAGCAGCTTGTCTGCTTCATCCAGGACAAACAGTCTGATGCTGGCAGTGGACAGCATACCCAGCTCTATAAGCTGCTTGATACGACCTGCGCACAACAAGCAGGGACAATGTTGTGGCAGCGTGATTATAACATGTACATGCCATGTCTGTCAATGCCCCACTGGCTTCTTACCAGGTGAACCCACAGCTATGTGACACTTCTTCAGATGGACTTTGTCTTGGCTCACAGGCCTGCCCCCGATGAAAACGTGGCACTCCAGGCCCTCCATGGCGCAGCCGATGGCCATCACCACTGAGTGGATCTGCACCGCTATCTCACGGGTTGGAGCCAAAACAAGAACCTGCAGGGGAAGAAAAAGGGTTGTTTGTGAGCAACGTTTAATGTCAGCCACATACTGGGGGAGGATTAAAGATGGACAGGTGCTGGATTATTACCAATTAGTAAAACCTCACAGCTAATAAGATTAAAGTGCATAATAAAAAGAGCAGGTGTACCTCATCTTTATAATTGCCTGTATTTCATCTATAGTTTTGGCAGTAAGTAGCTTAAACTCATGAGATTAAACCACCAAAACTAAAGTGATTACTGTTGACCATCTGTTGAATGAAATGAATGAAATGAAAAATACTTTATTTATCCCTTTTGAGGGAAATTATTGTTGTAGCAGAGGTTTTTTT
>JAOXYM010000014.1:11605466-11616033 GCA_028567055.1 Leptatherina wallacei | reverse complement strand
TTTTTATGATGTGAAGCACTTTGAGATGCGCAATGTAGGAAAAGGTGCTATATAAATAAAGTTTGATTTGATTTGAAGTTTGATTTAAAAGGCTTGACTCCAGAGTTTAGACAAGTGCACCAGCTTGTAATTACTTTGATGTGGCGTTTCTTCACTGGGTGATGACAAACAGTTTCACTGATCCCAGGTGACAATATCAGATACTGTGTAATTTATTCTTATCTGTGTTATTTAGTTCATATAATAGTGCAGGAAGGCTAAATGAAAACCACATAGGGAATAAAAACTAGGCTAATGGTGCACACTTTCAGACAGCCTCTCCTATAACACCATCATAGTTTTACATTCATTTGTACACATAGAAAGCAACAAATAGGTTAAATTAAAATGAAAAATGAGCAATAAAAATAGAGTCCACTGAGTCTTTTAATGTCCTGGAAGGCCAATCTCTTCCAGAACATTAAAAGGCATGTAGTGAATACTGCATATCCTACACTGAAAGACGATGTAATATACACAAGAGTGTCTGGTTCAGTCATGTGTTTGTATACAGAAAAATTAAACCACGTCACAAGAGTAATTGGAAATTTTGTGCCAGCATGTCCCTGAACTCATCTCACATGATGCTTCAGGTGATCTGCTTTGACAACAGAGGCTGCAAGAAACAGGAGCTAGAGTGACTTTACTTGAGTTCAGATACAGGATGAAAAAGGTTTACGAATAAGGAATCCCCTAAACTCAGTCATACAGTTACTCTAGTATAATCCCAGCAAGAAACAGGAAATGAACTTAATAGGTGTCTTAATTGTGGGAGCACCACTTCACCACCATTTCTCATCCAGTCAGTAATCTGAAGATCAGTCAGGATAGATGTGATTCCAGAGCTGGCTGTGCAGAGCTCCGGAGATTTACTGAAGCATTTTTTTTTTAACTTTCAAAGGCAGGCGATAATAAATGTACATACTAACCTAGAGGACAGGTGTCATCATCCATTCAGGGGCCATTAAAGACTAATTTCTTTTGACAAAAAAAAACTGTTTTACCCTCTGACACAGCTGTTTGGGTACTAACTTGTCGGCTACCAGTGAACTGAGGCCAATAACATATATGTTTTTCTGCTTCTAGTGACACAACTCTTCTTGGCCAACACACGTGTGAGTTGACCCACTCAGATCTTGAACCTACCAAGTCCGCAGCGGCCCAGCGGGATCGCTTTGAGCTGAATGGGAGATGGTTTCTGGAAGCCGGAGGCGGACAGTCCGTCCAACACGACCGGCGACAGCAGCAGCGAGCCGAAGTCGATCCCCTCCGACAGAAGCACATCGTCTGTCCGCTTGCGTGTTTCGATGTTGTGGGCTGCTTTCTTCATGGAGGCAGCCATGTTTACAGGACTGTTTATTGCTGGTATCAAACTACCGGAAACTTAAAATCTCCAAGAACAGCGGTAAATCTTTGTCTCTGGTGCCCTCTAGTGGTTTGGGGCGGGAATTATTCAGTCTGCGCAGTAACTAAACAAATCACCTGTGGATTAATGTATCTCTAGTCTAAAGAAAACTGGAGTTTTGCACATTATTTATTTACTTATTTGTTTATTCTTTAAACGTAGCCTTAGAAGAATTTGTAGGTAGATCAAAATAAACATTGATGCTCATCCAGAATCCTTCATGACCATCCTGCTAGTGAGAGTTGTCTGCAGCTGTAAAGCACCTGCTGGATGGAGGCCTCCCAGGCCGGATGGTTTCCATGCAGGTTGTAAAAAAAATTATAACAATTCTTTTGCTTAAGTTGAAAGAGTTTCCCAAGAAAATGCAAGTTGGATGATAGATGTATAATTGAAAAGAAAAAAAGTTTCATGAGTTTGAATTTGCATGTTGCACAGTAGTTTTATTGTAGCACTCAGACATTAATCATGATGACTGCTGGATAAACTTGGGAATTAATTTCCCCTGATAATTCTGAGCAGGCTCAGAAGCAGTAGAGCAGCCCCGAACAACGATGCTCCATTCCCTTTGATTCACATTTTGGGACAATGTCAATAAATTTATGCAGGGTCCTTTGATTTCAGAGGTACTGAATATTCAGGGTTTTTTTTTCAATCCACCAAACAATTCCTGGAATATGTGTATCTAGTTTTGTTTATCATATTATTCTGTTGTGAACAAATACGAAAATAGAGATCAACATTCAGTGAAAAAAAGTACACTTCTCAACTCGATAACAAAGACCACGCATATGGTCTACACTATTTGATATGTCTGTTTCAATTATATATTTTATAGAACATGGGAGCCTTTTCTGCCACTTTTACTGCTGTATGACTTAAAGTGATGTGACATACAATGGCCATGCTATATGTGTTCACACATATTGCATGCAGATGTGTCCTAGAAGATTCAGATGGACTAGAGACAAAGTACCAGTTTATAATATTATCCTCAACATTCAATTCAATTTGCATAGAGGTATATTATGCTCTCAATTAGAATTGATTGTATGGAATAAATCCAAATTTCTAATCTAAAATCATTCTGCAGAGAATCACTGTCTGTGCATGGTTCATACTTCTTCACACAAAAGTCTAATTTAAGCAATATTTAAAGCTCATTGTCTGCTACAGAAAATAATTTAGCTTAAGATACTAAAAGCCATATCTTATTACTGCATTTTTGCCTGACGAGTCACAGTCAGCAGTAAACCCAGCAATCATGGAAAGTGCCGTGTAAGAGGATATAGTTACTGTCCCTGCAATCCGGATCTATGGCTTTGGTCTGCCTGAATTAAAAGTCTGCTTATTAAAGTGATCCTTTTCCCCTGTCTTCTCCCAAGTTGTTCCAGAGCATCCAGCATGCAGCACCATCAGAGTAGAACATTTGTAGTGGATATAAATCTTTTCCTTTTTATTTTTTTAGATTAAGCACCAACCTGTTCTCACTTTCTGTCACCATTAACCAGTGGACATTTTGGAAATTTAAAAGTTGAACTATCGGCTGCTAAAACGTTTCTTCGCGTTTTTTCATTTGTTTTGTTTTAACAGAGAGCAGTTGGTGGAATCGGCAATCAATCTTTTCTGGCTTTGACACACTTCATTTTACGCTGCTTGATCAACACATCAGAATGGAGTGTGATACCCTTCATGGAAACTTCTCATCTAACAACTCAGTCCACACAGAGCTCCTGTCTCGGAGGGGTTACACAATACTGGCCATTATCATGGGTGTGTTCTCTGTGGTGGGGATTATTCTCAATGTGCTGGTAATCGTGGTGACAGCCAGACACAAAAAACTAAGGCAGCCACTCAGCTACGCCCTGGTTAACCTTGCTGTATGTGACCTGGGCTGTGCTGTGTTTGGAGGCCTACCCACCACACTGAACAGCATCATGGGATACTTCAGCCAAGGACGTTTGGGTTGTGTATTAGAGGGCTTTGCTGTTGCCTTTTTTGGTGAGTCTGTTTTTGGAAATTTTTCTTTGAAAGTATTTTTTTTTATTGCATTTTCTTTCCTGTCAAATTAATGTGACCCATCTGTTATAACTGATAATCATTATCCTTCTTCAAGTAAATAAATGTAAAAAAAAGTTTGCTTTTGTGTCAGATTGAGAAGACAGAAGACTTTTGGCACACAAAGACTTTAATTCTTACTTCCAATTTATATTTGACAGAAGGCATAGCCAGAGGTTGAATAACAAGAAGTGATGTTCGAGACCAGACTTACACAGAGTTGACAATGACACACTGTCAGAAACAAAGGGAACTGAGAAGTTGAATTACTGATAGGGGTTGTTAGCTAATTAGACAGGATATGGAGCAATTAAGCAACAAAGCATGTGCAGGAGGTAAACTAACTAATGCACAGGAAATAAAGCCGACCAATATGACTAAACACAGCTACAAGAAAAAAATTAAAACCATCCCGAAAAACAGAGAAAAACACAACAGAATCCACAGATCATAAACTGCTGTCAGAAAAGTAATCAATGAGCATTTGATAAATAGTGTCTAACAGAATACTTATTTATCTGTTTCCAGTGTAAATGATCCCTGTTTTTTTAAAGTGCTACCATACATGCTACCATTTATCTAATTTCATCTGATGTTCTCTATTTAAAAAAAAAAAATGCTTTTATTCATTGTTAATTCATACAATATGTTTTTTTGTTTGTTTTTTTTTTACAACTGAATAGAGATGTCACTGAGTTTGTCCAAAAACAGAAACAAAAGTTTTTCTATTTTATGACATCACTTTATCCAAGATTGAGTGAGCAAGTCAGAAACTTTAGCATTATATGGGAAACAATTCATTAAGTTTCAAATAACAATACCAGTCTCCAGAAGTTTGTTTACCAAAGAAACATATATCAGAATTAGGATTTTCATATCTCAAACTAACTGAAATGTGTTCATACATTCATTTGAGACACATTAAACTCACATATTGCTCTATAAGTAGGATTATTCAAATAAGCAAAATTCAGCAGACAGAGTTTTCACAGGAACAGGGAGGTTTGAGTCTCCTCACTGACTTCAGAGAATCAAGTTTCAAAGTCTGTTAAAGTTCATTAAGCTTCCAGTAGTTTGGCTTCCTTGTACATCTATGCCTTGTTCATTGCTCGTGTGGCAACTGTTCAGGGAGGTCTTCGGGATGTACCCAGAACAGGCTCTAAGAACAGTGATGGTGGTTTATTGCAATGGTTTTGATCTCTGAAACTTTGTGTTTCTCTAAAAGCTGAGGTCCATTACAACTGGCTCCATTTTCAAAGGCAAACTGTCTTATGTGCATGCCTGTGGTTTATTAACATCTATACTACTATTGTAGCGTAGCTTCTTTCTTCATATGTGGTTATGTGATTATATGGTTGTGTTTTCAGGTTTACTTGGACTTTCCTTCAATTATTCTCTCTTTTAAGAAATATTTGGTAATTTGATATTTTTGTAAAAACATCAAAAGTCAGAAGACATGTTGGATCTTGTGCATCTTGGAGCAGATGTAGCAGATTAATCTGTATAGTGAAGCACAACTGGAACAATAATTTCCCTAGTTGGAAACAAAACCTCCTCATCCTTATTTCCACTGAGCCATCAAGCCGTTTCTTCATCATTTTATTATTATCATGTTAAATTGGACAATAAAATAGTATGATGTCTTAACTTTTTCTTTCTTTACTTTCAGGTATAGCAGGTCTGTGCACAGTAGCGGTCATTTCTGTTGAACGCTACATTGTGGTGTGTTATCCCATGGGTTCTGTCCTGTTCCAGACCAGGTATGATTTCTCAAAAACAATTTAAAAAAATCCTTCATCGCATGTCATGTCTGACACCATGTTTGTTGTCGTTAGGCATGCCGTTGCAGGAGTGGTTCTGTCCTGGGTCTGGTCATTTGTGTGGAACACCCCACCTCTGTTTGGATGGGGGAGTTTCGAGTTAGAGGGTGTCAAAATTTCCTGTGCTCCTGACTGGTACAGCCGTGATATTGGCAACATGTCCTATATAATCATTTACTTCTTCATTTGCTTTGCTGTTCCCTTCTTCACCATCATGGTGTCCTACTCACGACTTTTATGGACCCTCCGCCAGGTAAGCAATCCAGATACTGAACTTTCCCTTTTATTGATTGCATTGACGTTATAATAAAATCTTCTAGCTGGTGTCTTAGGTCACTAAGCTGCAGGTGTCTGAAGCCGGAAGCACGTACCGTGTGGAGGTGCAGGTTGCACTCATGGTGGTGGTGATGGTCTTGGCCTTCCTGGTCACCTGGCTACCTTATGCTGCAATGGCCCTTGCTGTCATCATTGACTCCAGTCTTCATGTGGACCCTGTCATTGCTACCATACCTGTTTATTTTGCTAAAAGCAGCACCGTCTACAACCCCATAATATATATTTTCATGAACAGACAGGTAATCCTTCAACAGCACATTTATGTTCACACACATACAAAAAGTAAGGAGAATTCATAAACTATACTCACAAAGTAACTAACCATAATCATGTGTACATGTTTCCAGTTTCGAGGCTATGCTGTTTCTACTCTTCTGTGTGGATGGAACCCATGGCCCTCAGAACCACAAATATCTGAGGACGAGAACACTGGCGTGTCATTTAACAAGAGCAAAAAAGTCTCACTGAAAGAAGCTTTAAAAGAATGAATGTGAGTTTAAATACCCATTTGTGAGGCAGCTCAAGCTTTTCTAATCTATTTTATAACTTCAGCCAACCTCTGCAAAGAACCGCAAGTCTTGTTTATTAATTCAAACAAAACACCTGATCGTGATTTAGATGCCAGAAATGAAGACATGCTTTGTGACAGCCTTTTGAAAAAAAAAAAAAAAGACTCCATGTGAATTTATGTGGACATCAGGTTGCAGGTTTTTTCAGTAAAAATGTTACTGTAACTTTAGCAGATTATTCTTTTTCACATGCACCCATATTTCATGGATCCTGTCTTTTGAATTGTGAGCATATATATTATGCTGAATAGTTCTTCTCCTCTTTAGCCTGGAGCCATATGGCATTCTTCATCCTTTGATTAGTCAAACCACAGGGCATCTATTAGAAAAACAGGGAAGACACTTCAGTTCATCTCATTTTCAAGGTGTTCTTTCAGGTGTCAATGTTTGTTGGTCTTGGTAGCTTTTCTTGTTGCTTTGGTGCTCATTTGAAGATGTTGTGGTCTACCAATCAATTGTGATTACTACCAATGGTTTTCAAGCGTGCCCTGATTCCATTGCATAATCCTGTTTACAAATGTGACGCCGTCTAAGGGACCAAATATTGCAACCCGCTTTTAAACTTCTAAGAATATCATGAGACATTCCTGACATTGGTCTTTTTTTACCATGTGCAGCGAAAGGAGACTGAATAATTAGAGTCAGGAAAAGCATTTTGACTAGGTCTGCATTCTCTTTTAAAAACAGTATTGAAGTTGAATTAGTCAACAGAAATATGCTATTTATTTAGTACTAAACTCGGTAAATACCAAAGTTTTGTGGTAATGTTTTGTTCTCATTATTTCAGTGTGGAACTTCTTTGTTTCTCTATTGTCATGTGTTATCATACCAATCTGCCTTTAAATACATGTATGTAGGTTTGATCTGTTTTTTGGATGCTTGTTTTCTCTTACTGTGTACCTTTCTAAGATTCTGAAAATGCAGCACAGAGTTTTCAATATTACTAATGATGTTTTGAATGTTTTCAAGTGTAATATGAGGGCGTCTATAATCATTTTTCCATTATTGTTCTCATGATTTTATATCGTTAACATTTTGTAGCTTTTTTTTTTTACAGCTGACCAGGGACTACATATGAAAAATAGCCACATAGATAATTACTTTAATTCAAATTGACATTTTTTTCTCTAACAATAGAAAACAATAAACATAAAAAAAATTCCAGGAATCATTTACAATTTGCCACCAAAAACCATGTCTGCTTCCAAATAAACAAATTACTTGTGACATCAGGGATTTTTTTAACTTTTCTCTTTTTTTAAATACTATAAATTATTTTTATTATTATTATTAAGGGTTTAAATTACCGCAAAATAATTTATTTCTTACAATTTATACAGCATCTCAGCTACTCTGGAGTGTTGTATGGAATGCTGTAAGCTTTAAGCAACAGCACGCACACTTTTCTAGTTGACATGTAAGCAGAGTGGTTTTATTTGGTTACATCGGATTTTACAAGAGCACTTGATATAGTAGCCATTCAGTTTATTAATTAGATATTGTCAAAAGCTAAATAATTTTTTTTAAATTAAATACCACTCTCTTTTGATAAAGTAAACTGAATTTCATCATATGTAGTAATAATAGATTTTATACCTAGATAAAAAGTACTGAGTGTTTAAATTCCCTTTGCTTCAGATGTTCTGTCCTCCAATGGTAAACACCTTTCACACACCAGCAGGTGTGTTCACATTGAAATCAGTTTTGGCTTTTGATATAAGGTAAGAAAAGTAAGTATGCAATATAAAATCACTGTCACCACTATTTAAGTCTCACAGTTTGATAGTTCAGTCTCTTCTCAAATAAACACAAAAGGCAATGAACCTATTTCCATGGCTTTTTATTGATTACAGAAATATTGCTATGACTTTCAGTAAAGAAAAGAAAAGAGGAAAAAAAAAGCCAGAATGTGAATAGCTGTATCAAACCTGTACACTTTTGTATATACAGAGTGAGGGATCATCTATGTACATGCTACATACTGTCACACTCTGGGAAAATAAGTAGTCCTTCTGACAGGCACAGACACAGAATCAATTCACTCTCTCTTAATCCTTCTTAGATAAAGATACAGAAATGACCTGATGTCAGTGCCTGAAGTACAGGAAACTCGATCTACACTCACAGGCCGTCTCACAGATACAGTACAAGTTGACATGTCAGCTGATTGGTGTGTGAAACAGTTGTGTGCTTGAACCCCTGGTGCTTGGAGGGCTGACTTTGGCCCTCATGTTTCTGGCAGCCTGTAATAACAGCATGAAGGAACAATATGTGTGTTTAAATACTCTGAGACGTTATAGCCCAGACAGGCCTCACCTCACAACCTCTGCGTTTCTGCTGAAGTCGAGTCAGATTAACCTATATGGCTCCTGTCGGCACATCACACCGTTATCAACAGTGCATTTTCATTGTCTTCGTGTTATTTTTGGTACCGTCTCCACGTGCTAATGTGGTGTAAAAATCATGTGATAAGGTCAAGTCCCATGCAAAAAATTAAAGGAGGTATTTCTTTTTCCGCAGCAGCTATTTCACATACCAATTTAAAAACATGTATTAATACAGAAACATGCATGAAGAGATGACGTGAAAGGACACGGGTAAGGTAGTCTCTGAACAGCAACATTATGATCAAATCAACAGAAATTGGATGACAGGTTGATGCTGAAAAATTCCTCTTCTTTACATACAAGTTAAAGCAGATTTTCAAAAGGTTTTCATACAGCACTTTGCTCTACTGGGGACACACGAGCATCCATCTGCACCTCAAAGAATCCACAAAACGACACAAGCAATAAGTCCTGAGCTCAAGGAATGTGCAACACGTCCCCAGCCACGTCACCCACTGTTAAGACTGAGAACAGCATCCTGGATTTATCATTGCTTCTGACAAAGTTAAACTTATCATATATACAGATTATTAAAAAAAAAAAAAAAGTAGTAGTAAAATAAAAAAAATGCACATAGTTGGACAAAAAATTGTATTTTAAATGATCTACTTGTGTTAAAGAGGTAAAATCAGGTGCAAATAGAAAAGTTCAACATCAACACCTGTGCGTCAAACAACAAAAAAAAAAAAAAAAAAAAAATCAAGACAACTTCTCAGTCAAGGCAAAAGAGGGGGGAGGTGTCTAAGAATAAGCAGGTGAGGATTTGTACACGTCCTTTACCTCTCCATCCTTCAGTGTTATCCTTCTCGTGTTCTTTACAGCATAATGAAACAGTAACAAATGTTTTTACTGTCTGTTACTGATATGAAGATTGCAGAGTTTTTTCTTTTAATTGCGAAGTAGTGAAGTAGTGCAACATGGTTAGCAAGTAGTTATTTACTTTTGGTTTGTCAATTTGATGCTTCTTCATCTGTGTACTTTACATCCTACTCTGCTTGAGTGACTGATGAGGTATTGACAGCCACCCTGACCTCTGCTGGACAATAAGGTGCAAAAGTTTATCTCTGTAAACTCCAATGATAAACACACTCATTTTTTTCAAGTGAACCCATCAGCGTAAATGAGTGTGTGTTTAAGATAGCAATAAAGAAGGACAGGGAATGAGAGAAAAAGATAGAGGGAAAGATAATGTAATAAAGGGCCAAGAGGTTAGGCAAAAGTTTAGGTCTGAGGTGCAATACTTAGTTTGGATTCAGGCTGAGTTGTGTTATGAAAAAGCCGAGTTCTACAGCTCAGTCTATGTATGTACAATAGTCTGAAACAGGAAAACACAAGAGAGCAACAAGGGGTGCCTCTTTCTCTCTTTGCCTTTGATTTGTGTTCACTTAAAACTCCTTCTTCCGTACAGCTCACTGATACAGCAAGTTCTGCTTCAAAACCCGATTCAGCTCACGTCCCAATGCTGCCCTCATCTGGGCAGCAGCGGTAGTAGCAGCAAGGAGAATGAAATATTCTCCCACTTTTCTTCCATCACACACTGTTTTTTTTTTCAATCTTTAGGGTTGAGCTGAGTCTTTATTCTTAAGTTTGAAATCTTCAGTCTTAGTTTTGTGTGATTTTTTTTTATTGTTTTCCTGTTATGAGTGAGTGTATATGTGTGTCTTTTATTCTTTTTTCTTCACCACTATGAGTGTGTGTCTTTATGTGGCAGGGTGTGTGTCACTCCTTCGGTCTTATTTGTGTGGCAGGGTCAGTGAATGTTTGTCTGAGAAGACAGCTCCACGTCTCGCTTTCGTCCTCGTGTTGTCACCCCCGCCAGCACTAAAACAACACACTCTGCCTCCTGCTCTTCCCCTGGGCTGAAAGACACACACACACACACACACACACACGCATGCCAGACACGCGCGCGTGCACACACACACACACACACACAAGCGGGCGCGCGACTGGACA
>JAOXYM010000014.1:11562250-11596523 GCA_028567055.1 Leptatherina wallacei | reverse complement strand
TCTTGAGCACCTGTAAACTGATCTGTGTGTAAATGCAGTGTTGTCTGTGCGTACCAGGAGATTCATGGAGAAGTATTTAAAGATTTGTGTGCGTAGGAGCCATTTTTAACATGAAAGTATGAGATTTGTGAGATTTATGGTAAGAAATGTGTGTGTAGAATTTTTATGTTTGTGCATTTTTGTAATTTGTACACTTGTAAATTAATTTTTTGTGTGTAATTTCTAGATATTTGTACGTGCATTTGAAAACACATTTGCAAGTACTCCAAGTTACGCACAAAACTGTTTATATGGTTTACAAACCTCATGGTACACATACAAGTACCCAAAGTTACACACAAATTAGTTTATACGGTTTACAAACCATCTATTACGCACACACAATGATGTTGAGTCTATTTTCTCTCCATATAGATGCATGATAACGTGATGTCATTCCTTGGATTATAACGAAGAGGAATGAGTCAGAAACGGAGGAGGATGGTGGACGTCCTGAAGTTTGTGTCATACAGAGGATTTTATTTTTACCATAAACCAAGAATGTAAGTTGAAATGCGGCGCTGTTTGTTCTTAGCGATGAGTTATGAAGAAACCCACTCCCGGACGTCAAGTTAGTGTTTAATGACGACGATGAAGAAGCCCTACAACGTGACAACGTCACCAACGGTACTGATAAGAACACACCTCAAAAAGGCAACCACGCTCTGATTCGGCTATTACTGTCCGGTGTGCATGGAAACGGCAACCCCGCCGGTCGCGCTGGGGGGGGGGCTGTGCGCTGGGGGCATGAGCACCGGGTCCCATCGGGGATATCCCGGTCCCTGCAGCCGACGTTCACAGACCGCGAGGCATTGACCGATGGGAACCCGTCCGGCGTGCGGAGAGCGATGGGGTTGCCTCCATCCCCAGGTCCGGTGCAGGTGCTGGACAGAAAGTCCCCAGGCAGGAGGTTAAGGCAGCGACTCATAGGACAGATACATGGCATGGACTGAGCTGCTCACGTAAACCACGTACAGGATGTCACAGCACTGCTTCCTGTGGCTGTGGAGAGTCGAGCAAAGAACGCCCCCTCAATGGCTATGGGGGAGCAGTTAGCAGCTAACAGCTGAGGGCAACGGGTCGCAGGACATCACGAGAGAAGCCACAGGCGAGGAACTCAGCCAGGGACCACAAGTCCGACTGCGCCAATGTCTGCAACAGCAGACACAATAGCCTCGGTCTGCGGGCCACAGGTGCTGCCGAACCGTCAACTGAGACGATGACAGACACCGAGGGTGGTCCCTCAGCTTGGCGCGCCTCCATCCGCCTTTCGAGAATATGTGATGCTCAAGTCTCACTGGGGTGGGACCGTGAGCCGCACTGTGTCCTCACCTGAGGCGGCGCTACATGGGGACCTAACGTTCCCCTCACGTGAGGCGGCGCTACATGGGGACCTAACGTCCCCCTCACCCGAGAAGGCGCTGCATCGAGACCTAACGTTCCCCTCGCCTGAGGCGGCGCTACATCGGGACCTAACGTCCCCCTCACCCGAGAAGGCGCTGCATCGGGACCTAACGTCCCCCCTCACCCGAGGCGGCGCTACATGGGGACCTAACGTCCCCCTCGCCTGAGGCGGCGCTACATCGGGACCCAACGTCCCCCTCACCTGAGGCGGCGCTACATCGGGACCTAACGTCCCCCCTCACCTGAGGCGGCGCTACATCGGGACCTAACGTCCCCCTCACCTGAGGCGGCGCTACATCGGGACCTAACGTCCCCCTCACCTGAGGCGGCGCTACATGGGGACCTAACGTCCCCCTCGCCTGAGGCGGCGCTACATGGGGACCTAACGTCCCCCCTCACCTGAGGCGGCGCTACATCGGGACCTAACGTCCCCCTCGCCTGAGGCGGCGCTACATGGGGACCTAACGTCCCCCTCGCCTGAGGCGGCGCTACATGGAGACCTAATGTCCAGATACTATGCTTTAGGTTTGGCTGAGCTCCTTTTCTTAAAAAAACCAATTCATTATAAAGATGCAATTTTTCAGCTGAGGCCTTGAACAGAGCTCAAAGGATTAAGTAGAAAAGAAGGACTGAGAATCTCTGGATTGTCAACAAATGTGAGGAAATGATTAAATGGTTTTAAAACTGCATCTCAGACAGATCAGAAGGAATTTGGAAATGTGTCCTGATGAAGGCAAAATGTGAGGATTCAAGAAATGTTGAGGAGAAAGTGGCAAAGAGAAAGAAAGGGGGGGGGGGTTCCTGTAAAACTATGACCTGCATTGTGTAGTCGTGTGTGTGTGTACAGATGTGTGTTACATATTAGTTGATATCGTCATGTGTCCAATTTTTTATTCATTCATTTTCTAACTTCTTTGTATTTGCTGCTTCACTTCTTTTGTGGTCATCATGTAAAACACACCGAGTGTGTTACAAGAGTAATTGTTAAATATACTCTCCCTGTTTCTGGATGGCAAAACATTCAGTTTGTACCAAGCCTTCAAAAGGTTCAATAAAAAAACTGGAATTATAAAAAAGATAAATAAATAAATGTTAAGGAACTTCTGTTCAGGAATGGAAAGGCTACAAGTTGTGACCGGAAACCTCCAGACTGTCATTATCAATAACCGATACATCCACATGGACGAGGGATCACTGTAGGAAACCTTTGAGAGTCTCTTTAATATGAAGTCACGTTTATATACGACTCAAAAACTAAACCGTCTCTCTGGACAGCATCGATCTCTTCAGAGGCATCTGGGATGTCTCACAGAGGAAATGTGTCACACGTCCAGGTCATGTTGCTGTAAAACCAGCACAAACCACCAGCCCTCCATCACCGTGCTGGACAGGTTGTAGGAGCTACTCCTGTTTAGTCAAATAACTCAAACACAGCATCTAAACATCTCCTCTTTGCTCTTTAACTGAAGGACATTGTTCCTGAAGTCGTGTGTTGTTGTTCAGATGCAGCTGGACTTGCTGGGACATAGAATGATTGATTATCAATCCAACCCAGATGGATAAGCAGCAACAGCTGTTTCTCTAAGATCATTGCTGATGTCTTTCCTCCTTGGTGCTACGCTACAAGACCTGCAAATACTGCTTTTATAGAAGTGATCACACTGATAATCAGTTAATGTTTACCTCATTTAAAACCCGATCATTTCTCCCTCTTGTGTAAAACCCTTGTTTTCTTTTTTTTTTTAAGTGACTGAAGACAAAAAGTGTTTCCATCTGACAGTGTGCTTTAAATAAAGGGATTAAAAGCTGTGCAACTTATCTCAGACATGCAGTAATTCCAGTTTCAGAGGGGCAAGATGCTTCAGACCGTGGGAAATACTCTGCGTTACACTGACATCTAGTGGTGAAAACACTGAACTACAACAGCAACTCTGCCGCAACCGGACCGATTTGTGTTTTCTCGTTTTCATAAATTAAAAAGGAATTAAAACAAATCAGTGTTTATTTCAGTAGTTTTTATATGGATACTATGATTTTTCATTATGCATAATGCTGACAGCAGGAAGGAGCTTTGCTCCACTAGGCAAGTTTATTTGTTTGCACATTTCCTGTTGACAATTCAAAGTGCTTTACATAAAAACATTAAAAGGATGGCAGATTGTGAAAAAAAGCATTAAAAAGGAGTAAAAGGGAGCAACAAACAGCAAAAAAATCACAATAAAATCATTCAAAATAAAAATCACAAATTTAATTGATTAAAAGCAAGTTAGGTTCAAAATGACTGCAGATTTCATGCAGAGGTGCATGAGAACAGAAAAGTTTCTACAAGTTATTCTGATATTTCTACATGAATCACGCCGTAAACCCAGATTTAGTTTGAATAAAAAGTATTTTTGTAATTATTTGTTTTGTATTAACAGCGTCTCATTAACTCATTTATAAAGTTGCTTCTAATATTTTACAAACATTGTTTCAGTGTGATGATGATTAGCAAAGATGAAAGATGCCTCTTCAGCAGGAATCTAACATTTGTGATCACTGTGATATAAATGTAAGTTTTGACTGTAAGTTGGAATATTTGGATCTATTTGAATGTAAAAGTTGACACCGTGACTGAGGAGGACGGTACAGGGAGACATACCAAAGCATCGGGTGATTAGTGACATTTCTAATTGTAAATTCACTGTAAATGACAATTTGTGCCCGCTGTCTATGACAAAGAGTTTATCAAGATGCATCTGTGAATTAATATCACTAAAAGATGTGTTATAAAGTTAGATATATATCTTAAATTACTTTTGCATTAATGATTTAGCTCATTTGGAACGTTTCTTAACTCTAATAAATAAATAAAACAACTAGGTGAAAACAGAAGACAAGTAATGGTTTTTAGTAAAGACGAGTGGTTTTTACAACTTAACCAACTTAACCGAAAGTGGTTTTTAGTGGAACAGGTTTCCACGCAACTTTCTAGTGAACTAATCTGGGATTACAGTGCAGTCGTGTCCTTAGACTGTGTTCAAACCCGAGCCGTGACGGTGAGCAGCAGCAGATTCATGTGACTCAGACCTCTTCCAACCACCCAGAAGTGTCCTTGTGAGAAAGATGCTGCAGCGACCGGGTGCTAAAACCACCAGACCGCTCTCTGCAAAAACACGGGCACGTAGAACAAAAACATTGTTACGACATGTTGTCGCCTTGAGGTATTTCCTGTAAACAACTAATTTAAGGCATTAAAAGTTGTAAACAAAGTTTGTTTACATTATTGCTGGTCTCCTGGAGGGGAGAGCATTAAAAGTTACCAAATTTATCACACGAATGACTAAAGAAACACCTAAACTACATTTAGGATCTCTTTAAATTAGAATATGACGAAGCAGATTCAAACACGAACTATAAGAATAACTTGTGTGTTTTACTATTATGATCATTTATTCATGCAAACTTTCTTAAACTGGTTGGAAATAATTTGATCCGACTGCAGGGAAATGGATCGTTAATGTTCTTGCTTAAACTTCTTTAAACTGAAACCAGTGATTTAATATTCCAGGTGTGTCGAGCTCATTTTAGTTCTGCACAATTTGACCCGTAGTTGGTAAAATATTAATATAATATCCTTTAAATAATGAAAACTCCACATTCTCCCCCTTATTTTAGTGCAGAGAAGTTCATCATCATATTTATATTCAACTATTCTTTTAGAAAACATTATGAACAGCCTGGAGTTTATGGAGAGTTTCATTTCCACGTGTGTTACAACTTCCAGATCACAATAGATCTAAAAGAATCAAACATTTAATCGGGAAGTGAACAATCTAGTATTTCCACATGCTTGCAGTAATCCTGAGATCCTGAACTGATTCATCTCATTAAACAAACTGAAAGATAGAAAAGATCAAACAAGTTATCCTCTTGCCTTGGAAATGTTTTACATTTAAATATATAAAAAAAAGAAACTTCAGGGGGAAAAATGAGGAATTACAGTTTTATCAAAATAAAAATAAAATGTTCACATTTACTAAATTCATCCTGCAGGCCAGATTGGACCTTTCGGAGGGCCGGTTTTGGCCCCCGGACCGTATGTTTGACACCCCTGGTTTATACAGATCATTTTATACAAGAAGCATGATTCTACGCTGAAAAGCATTTAATTAAAATAACATGAAATTAGCCCTTTACCTTTGTTTTTATTGTCTTTGATCGTGTGTTTCTGCATGCTCCGTGTTTCTAATAGTACAGTGTCCTTGTAAATAAGATCTATTTTATTATAAATTTTGTTTTTCAGGATTTTTGTGTTAAAAATTTTCTCAAGATGAGAATTAAAATAGTCATATTAAGTATTTAATCAAGATAATGCTGGTAGCAACAAAAAAAAAGCAATTACTCAGAACTGGGGAGAGACTGACGGCCAAAAAAAAGGAACAATAAGTGGCATTTAATGAAGAAGCTGACAAACTAAAACTCCGAGAGCCTCAAATAGAAGATAAATGTACAAAATGGACTCGATATAAAAAGTGCAGGGGAGACACTTAAAAGGCCTGATGCGTACAAGGACTCATATCACTCATAATCCCAAGCTCATAGTTCTGTATACAGCTATGGAAATGTAATTTTGTGCAAACATTTCATCCTGCTGCAGCAACAGCAACAGAAAATGGGCCTCCTGTTTTCTCCTGATGTCTCTGAAAGAGAAAAGAGCTGAAAAAGAAACTTTACAGCTGATCGTAAACAGTTCACAGGTGGGAGACTCGTCACGATGAAAGCGCATATTATCCTCTTTAGATGTGGGTTATTTCATTAAAGCAACATCAGCAGAGTTATTCCACCTTTAATCTGTGTGTGTGTGTGTGTGTGTGTGTGGGGGGGGGGTCACTCCTATTCCCCCCCCCCCCCCCTTTAAACTCAGTCTCATCACAAGGCTGAAGAAAGATCTGGATGTATATTTCTAATTCAGCCCCACCGAGCAATACGTTCATAAGATACAAGTTTTTATGTCCTGCACAAAAACAGGAATGTTTTACCTACAGGTTGCCATGGCACCAAAAGTAAAAGCAACTTTATGATATTGAAAACCCAAGAGTTGAACCCAAAGGTACCTCATTAAGTCACTAATCCTGCTTTGAAGTCCAGGCTTCAGTTTTACCAAAAGCACAAGCAAGACGACATGAAAAGGAGACGATAAGAGGGGGTTTTGGTGCATGTTGTGGAGGCGCCGCCCACACATTCAGTCGTTTCACTGGTTCCACAGGAGCACCACACTCACAACTTATACTTTGTTCTAGTAAAAGGTGAGTAAATCAGGCTTTTAAATGATACTATAACAAATTGGTTTGGCTAAAAGGGGAGAAATAATTGTCAAAAATAATGTTTTCTCACTTTGTTTACAGCAGAAAGAGGTCTCTTCTCCAAGGAATGGGCTCAGTTCAGGTAATACCAGGGTGGAAGATGTTGGCACAGGAGTAAAGATGTGCAGAATCCCAGGTGATGAACAAGGGAAATAATGGCTCTAACATCCAGACCCAAAAATAAACATCTCTTAAACTAATAATGTTTTACTTTAAGATCCAGTCTCATTTTATATTTTTAGATCGATCTGTCAACTTCTCTACACCAACCCTCAACGGCTTGTGTGGAAATTCTCATGACTCATTTTAAATCCAAAAACATGCAAAGCATGGATATAAAACATTAAAAAAACCTATTTATACTATTAAATGTTACTGGACAAGAAAAACTAAAAATACTCCCAACGTTGTGCAACTTTCTGCTTAAGTTTTAGTTGCATAAAACGGTACTTCCCATTATTTCTGGTTTCAACAATTTAACGTGACATACCATCTGCTCTTTTTTTTTTGTTTGTCATGCCCTGGCGGACGCGCATCTCTGCATAAAGTGTGGAGAAAACAATGCCAACGTTCGGCCAGAGTGTCAAACAGTTTGTTATAAACAAGACTGATGATCTCTTTAAAGCATGAATGTAACATTTTAGTCATATTTAAGCTACTTGCGGCTAAATTGACTCACTCTACATACAGCCTATAAATCTGCATCCAACCAATTTAGATCTGAAATGCAAGAAAATAGATGGAGCTCTAATATTGATTAAAGAATAAAGTATTTTAAATGGGAGTTTAAGTTTAATGTAAACAAATTGTGATGGTATTAGAGTTGTTAATGAACTGATTCAATAAACCACAGCCAGGTGAAAACAGGTAAAATACGTACAAGCATGTTTATTTATATAATATATTTAAACAAAAACAAGATTCTGTACGTTAAAAAAACATTGAGACATTTAGAAAATTACTCTAATTCAAGTTTTCCTTAACTCCAGCAACAAAACCGAGAAGACATGTCAAACTGTATAAAGAAATTTGATTAACATCTTGATTATGTGGGAGGTGCAGAGGTCTCAATTCTACTATAAAAAAGACAAATATTTTACATTCGACCTGATAAGTTTAGATAAAGTTCACAAAGTGTACAAAAAAACATTTATATAAAAAGGGAAATTACAGTAAATATGGTTTCATACAATTTAATAAAAAAAAAAAAACTGGAAAAAAGTTTAATGCATCAATTAAAAATGTGCATCTTAAAAGCATAAACAAAGTATTTCATTTGCATCTCTTTGACATTAGATGAGTAAACTACTAAACAGAGCTGCACCATCGCTCCTCCTCGCCATCGATTCATTTGCTTCCTGTAAACTGAAACTTGGTGTCGAGGATCGCACCGTCGCTCGAGTGACTGTGTTCATGCGGAGACGTTGGGGATGCTGGAGAGCAAACCGAGAGCATAGTCAGAGCCGGAGAAGAAGCGGAGATGGAGCTGGAGTTCAGCGTCTTGGACCACAGCTGAGGTCCGCACCGGCAGCCCAGGTCATGGATGAGATGCAGCACGTCCTTACGGAAGCGCACGCCCACCAGGGCGTACAGGAGAGGGTTGAGGCAACAGCGGGTGTACGCCAGCGTGCAGGTGATGTACTCCAGCAACACAGTGCAGAGCTGCCCCGCCATTCTGCCGGAGAGCACCACGGTGTAGGGCAGCTGGAAGGTCAGGAAGATCAGCACCAGAGCCACCATCAGCTTCAGGGTACGCTGCCGATGCCATCGCTTCCCGCGCCGATGTTTGTGGCCTTCCCACAGCACCCAGGCGATGGAGGAGTAGCACATCACCATGACAACGAAGGCCAGACAGAAGACTGCGACGATTGCTCCAATGGTAGCCATCTTAACCGGCCCGTCCTTTAGCATGACGCAGAAAGCTTCCTCTCCGAGGTGCTCCACCCCAGAGTAGAGGATTTCTGGCATGCTGAGTAGAATCGCAAAAAGCCAGACACCGACAGCCCCCAGCTTCCCAGCTGTTAATATCTGGCTGCGCAGCCGGAGCATCTCTTGGGCTCGTGCCACCACCATGTAGCGGTCGATGCTGATGCAGGCCAGCAGCAGCAGCCCGCTGTACGTGTTGATGGCGTAGCACGCGCGCATGGCTTTGCAGAGGGAGTCGGTGAAGACCCAACCGAGAGTGTCCGCAGCCTGCAAGGGGACGGTGAGGAGCAGGAGGAGGTCGGCCAGCGCCAGGTGGAACAGGAAGACGTCAGTCATGGAGCGGAGACGGAGGCGGCGGTACTGGGCAAACGTGGCAATCACCAGACAGTTTCCAGTTACGCCGAAGAGAAAGATGACGCAGAAAAAACTGGTCTGAAACATTTTGATGGCGGCCTCCTGATAATCGTCAAGCTCACACATGTCATGGGAGTCATAGCATGAGCTGTCGGAGTCGTTCTCCATATCATAGAAAGAGTCGTTGGTGATATTGTTCCCATCGTTATTCAAAAGCAGGTTGAAATCGTATTGATCCATGCAGTCCTCCATTGCTGCTGAGGAAAAAGGAAGAACTTTAATCACATTAACCCAAATAAATGACTCATTAAACTCTTACATTGCATCTGATTGTAAAGTGTTAGCATGCAGGTATATGACGTAGTTAGCATTAGCTACGAACCAATGGTTTACATTCAAACTTGATCCAATTCCATCTCCAGGAAATAATCTGGGTTCAATTCTCTAACGAAATGCCAGCAGCTTTAGCTACATCGACGATCATTTCTTCTAATTGAAATCAATGTGATCAGAGATTCCAGCGACATGGACGCTAGATAAAGTGATTTAATCGGTTGTGATTACATGATGTAAAGATTTAATACAGTTGACGTGCACGATGTGCACCAATTTGGAAGATAGTCATTTTTTCCAAACCTTTCAACTATCAAGACGCTCAATAATCCTCAACTCAGAGTTTAATATAATGTTCAGTCCACCGTACCTGAAGCCCGTCAAATTATCTAACCCCTATTAAAGCATGTGCAGAATGACCCCCCCCCCCCAAGAAACAAATCATGAAAAGGTTTAAACTAAACCAACTGGATCAGCTGAGGTACTTACACAACATTTTGATTGGTTGAAAAGCGCTCCATGTAAAACGCAGCTTTACATTTAAGCATCTTTGTGGCTGCGCAGCAATTTAAGTGTCAAAATTCCCAAACCTGCGAAGCCCAAACCTGCAGCCAAAAGTCTGCAACTACTCCATAAACTAATAACTGAAAGCAGTCAGTTTGGACCAGACGGCAGCAAAGCCTGCAGAGTAAAAGTCTATCAATGCTTTGATGTGTTTGCAGTAAATATCATGACTCATTCTGGGTTTCTGATAAAATGCCACTTTGAAACCAGGTTGCGTGAGGACTTATTTAAAAAAAAAAAAAAAATAGATTTCCCATTTACATGAAGCCTGGGCTGATAGTGAGCAGATCTGTCTTTTACGTCAAGATATCAGGAAACATAGTCCAGAACTTTAGCTGCAGCTCCTCGGTCTGAGTAAGCGTCTGTGATATTTTAGTCATTTTGCACCACGTTGCGTGACAGTGGCATCGGGTTGTTGGCACCGGGGGAAATCGTGGGCAGCTTGAAGGTCTACAGATCAGTCAGAGTCGCGTGCTAACAGCCTTTATAGACAGTTTCCACAATCACCTTTTTTTCATTTCATCTTTCAAAAAAGTGACAAAGCTGCCACACGATAAGGCTAAACTGTCCCTTTCACTCTTATAATAGCTCTAACTTCTCTACTGCATAAGGACCTAGGAGAAGGACTTTCTCTGAAAAAGGTAAGAGCAAAAATACGTTTTCTAGACAGTCCGGTGTCAGAGGTTACACTAGATTCTTTTCTTTTTTATATACATAAAAAAAACAGGTTATTTCCCATATTAAAGCAGTTTGTAGCAGTTATTTCAGGTTATATGCGAGTTCGTATATTTAGGTTTAAACTGTCCCTTACAGTAAAGTAAAGTGGGCTAAAATGAAGAAATTTATCATGAAAATGTTTAACTCTTTATTAATAAACTGCTATTGAGGCGTCGTTTTGTGTCATTTAAAGCATGAAAAGTTTGGATAATGAAGCTAAAAGCGCATAAAAGACAATTAATGTTTTAAATCAGGATTGTAACTCTAGCTTGATGTATACAAGGAGTTCCACCTGGATCTATTACTGGTTCAGTGCATTTACAACCCATTAAATACTTTATCTAATTACTTTGCTAATAACACTGAATGTTGCATGTCATCAATTCTTCTTCCTCTTCAATTCTCAGTCACGGACTCGTCCTACTAAAGAAATATTTATAAATAAATGCATGGACAAGTTAATAGATGGTTTACTTTACATCCATCTGCAGCTCTAAGCTATTTAACAGAAGACATCCTAAACAATTAGCCGTGTTTTGTTGCACCGCTTTAACTGAGGAATAGTACGTAGTTGAATAATGTCTAATGTGCTTTGAAGGTCTCAGCAATAAACATCTCGTAATGTTAAATGTTGCAAACCTCTAGTTCCTATATTTTACTTTTTATTTTAGTTTTTATTTTCCATCTGAAATTACTTGACAAATATATGACTTTAGAATAAATATACCTCCGAGACTGGGCTTTACATCTTTTTGTCATAATTGTAGCTTTTAAATCGTCGTGTAATGTTTATTTCTTCAGGAATTCACACTTTATTAAAACTACTGCATTTTAATCTTGGAAGTAAATCAAGTTGCAGAATACTAATAAAATATGTTGGATTTTTTTTTTTGTTTGTTCGTTTTATTTTTAAGTAAAATCTTGAAGGTCTTATGGCCTGAATTTGTAATTCGGTCTCGGTGCTTGCTGTCGTATTCTACTAATAATTGTCACACATTTTGAGGGACGAAAATATTTTTTCCTCCATTGAGGAAACTTCCCACACAGTTTAAACTGTAATACAGTCCAACTCATAATATCTGTAAACACAAAACGCCTTTACAATCAACCTGAAAGTGAGATCGCCATGTGAGATTTTGCACGGTTTGAGTAGGCAGCAGTTACAAATTTCATCCGTGTGAAATACTCGTTTCAGGTTTTACTATTTGGGAAATCTTGGACCGCGTGATTCTCTCGCGTTGTCGGCTTTCGCTTGATTTTTTTCTTTCACTGCAGCGGCAAATATTTCATCCGATGCAGACGTGGCTCTTTGACGTGATGCAACAAACAGACGGGTGCGCGCCACCAAGGCTGGGAGCTCTTCCAGAACTTCACGCAATTATTTTAGATCTTTAAATCTTTAATTTTGTGGAGGTTTGTCATGTAAAGAGCTCAGACGGCCGATAAAAACTCCACAGATCACACGGATGAGTCATTTGGGGCCCCTCAGACTTGCAACCACAACCACACAGAACTGTTCAGCTTTGTGGACACGTAGTAAATTCATTTAAAACGGTTTAATGTTATAATTACGTTTAAATACCAGACAATTAAGAATACAATGAAACTGAAAATTAATGGCAACAGCACGTCTTCTGATTGTAGGATGCATCATGAGCTGAGCTCCATAATCTACATTTTCTTCACAATGACAAATGACATTAATTTTCATCATCTTGCTTGTTATATTATTTACTTGTGCATCTAATCCTAGATAATGCTTTTAATCTTATTTCAAGTGAAAATATTGTACAAAGAGTTTGAAAGAAAATAAAAGTAGCATGTGGACAAACAAGCTTAATTATTAATTATTTTATTACTATAAATGCAGCTATAATCTTATAGCAATGATAGTACTTAAAATAATATATAGAAGACATAAACGTGGGAGGAAAAATAATATAACCATCCATAATTATTGTAATGCTATCTGCATAAATATAATTACATGATGTGAATGTTCCTTAATGCTTGAAGCATGCTTACCTCTGCTGCCGTTGGACATGCCCCAAGTCGTCGTCCTGGGTTTGCAGAAGAGATTTGTGAACTTGGCCCTCTTAAAAAGAAGGCTCACCGTTAACCAGCAGCCAATGAAAAGCAGCTGTGTGTGTTTTGCTGACCTTGTCATACCCCTGTGATGGTGCATGTTTGCATCACCGGTAGTCATGATGCCCGTGAGCAGGAAACTTTGTTGATGCATCTGCGCTGTCACATGTCTGAGACTGATTGTGGGTTTCTGATTTTCTTTCTTTACTCAAACTAGAGCTTTTTTCTTTGCTTTTTGATCTGCAAAAAAATCTGATTCCACATCCGATACTGTAACTGCATAAACATTTTGGCTGAGTAATCTCTGGAAAGTATGAGAAATTCCACTTATGTTACAGTTAATTTAACTATTTACTCTGATATGCAATTAAAAAAATTAAAACAGATGTTTTCAGATGAGATAAAACTGGAGAAATATAAATCAAACTGAGAGTTCAGGTGAAGGTTAAAAACTTGCCAACACACATCTGGGTGTGACCACTTGCAGGTTATAGAAACCAGCTCACCTTTCCTTGACTTTTTTTAGTGGTTTTATGACCGTTTATGGAGTCAACTCACAACACAAAGGGCACAACTCATTTGTGAACGCTGAGATGTTGGCTTTCGTAATGTTATCTTAACACTCACAACCACCGCTGGATGAGCAGTTATTGTGACCGTGTCAAAGAAACATGTTTAATTTACATTTGGTTAGGATTTGCTCCTGATATTTCAATCATTGAGAACCAAACAACAGTGATTTTCTTGTTAGTGCACATTGGATAAAGCAGCTTCTCACAGTGTAACAATTTGGTTGAAAGCTCCGAGCGGTCTGCTTGTCTCGTGAGTCAATGCACAGCTTCGACTTCAGACAAAGACTGCAAACTGTTTCTCTGATGACTAACAATTCTGAGAGCCAGAAAGAGCCATATGTAGACGAGTCAATAGCCGATTTGGTCAAGTATGTGTCGGATGCGGAGGCGCATTATAAATCCCCCATGCAACGCACACGGATGCACCCGCATACCATCGCAACTGGGCTTTCATATCTGAAGTACGGCCTCGTGCTCGCACCATCTTTCTGTCCATCTGAGACTACTTGTTTTCAGACTCAGTCTATCTAACGGAAGTAGTGCATCTTTGCAACCGCATTAACATTTCTGGATGCGCAGGTGGACTGTCGAGTGAAAATGGTTTCACAAGGTACTTCTGAGTCAATATTCATCAAGGTGGCATGATGGTTTTTCTCAAGCGAGGCGGTCTGAGGGCTCAAAAGGTCACAAAAGGTATCCCGACCGGCCAACGCTGGTTTCTGTCATTGGCCTTTACAGACAGATTTCCACCGACTCCTTCAATGTTTTCACCGTCTAACACAAACTGTATGTTGAAAGAACAAAATGCTAAAATTTCTAAGATTTATTTCTTACTTACGGAGGATTCACAGAAAAAAACTCGACACATTTGTGAGCTACGATCCATCCTCTCATAGACTGACCAAGCCCGTGGGTAGAGGCTACTTTTATACCCAATCCTGACACCCTCACCTGTCAATGTTTTTAGTCGTATATTTGGGTTTTTCTTTTCCTCTAATCCAACTTTTCATTAAGTTTTCCCAGAAACAAGAAAGTTTGTTTGATTTTTTTTGTCTGTTTTGTTGCATTTTTCATAAAACTTCCGTACTTTTAGGTTTGTGTGATATTGTTGAACGTCGGCAGCGCAAAACTGCCCGAACAGGAAACGTGTACTACATGTTATACACAAAGTCCAGCATGGCTAAAATAGTACAGGCTTAATTTAACATGTTGCTATGCGTGTCATTGCCATGATTAGGGGGAAATGATTATGAAAAAGGGGAAATAAGCTCCAACAAGTATGTGTTCACACAAATGCAGCAACAACTACTCATCTAATTAATTATGCAGCTAATTTTGAAGTTAATTACTTATGAAATACTGGTCATGTTGTACTCAAACATCCTTACGCTTGCAAAATACTTTTTTTTTTTTTAAGGGAATTTAATGTTAAATTATCTCAAATTTCTCCAGCATCATTAACCATTTGTGATCTTAAAACCCCTTTTTATTTTGGTTTCAGGTCCGCTCAGATTTTTATTCGGTCTTACAATTTGATAAAAATGTATATTTCCAGCACGTGTTTAAAGGCAAACATGTTGCCACGATACAGAAGGTAGTTCAACGACAAACACCCGACCACAGCGTTTGGTTGCAGAGCTCCTTACTGATGGGAACTTTCTGGCATGTTGACAGCTGCACTCATATGTTGACAAGTCTCCATCCAGTGTGGTTAACGTCTGATTTCCACCACACTAGTTGTTTATATGTGTGGTTTAATGCAAACTGGTGTGAAACTGGTGACCTGCTCCTCAACCTGTGCACAACATTTAGGTTCAACAGGCACCGGTACCCGACCCAGCCCATACCGGCACCCAACACCATGACTGACCTCGATACAGATCGAAAAAAAACAACTTACTTCATACAATATATTGATGTTGTTCAAGTTTCTCTGACATATAATATCAATTTAAACAATTTTGTCTTAGAAATTAAACGGAGGTAAAATTTCAATGTTAATTGAAATCTAGTAGTTGACTAGGGCTGGGTCAATTCTAGGGGTGGGTTTAAAAAAATCGATTCAAGATAAATTAATTCAAAATCGATTCATAAAACTAAGGATCGATTTTTTTATTTTAAATAAAAAAAAATTTTTTTTTTTTTTTTTGCAGGGATGTCCATATTTTCTGATGATGTTACCCAATTTAGAGCAATTTTATATTATCATGCTCCATGTTTTATAAAAACGGTTACCTGAGATTAAAGAAAAATAAGTGTTGTTAAACAATTAGCTGTAAATGAATCGAAATCGAATCGAAAAAAATCAAAATCGAATCGAAATAGACTATTGTGAATCGAATCGAATCGTTTCAGGGAATTAGTGACAATACCCAGCCCTAGAGAGAGTACATAGTGAGACTGCACTCTCCATGTTTCTCTTCATGCTGTTCACCTCACACTTCCAAAACAACTCTGACTCCTGTCATCAACAAAAATACTCAGATGGCTCTGCAGTTGTGGGGTGTATCAGTGATGGACAAGAAGCTGAGAACAGGCAACTGGTGGACCAGACTCTACTATTGAGGAAGCTGAGATCATTCAAAGTCTGCGCCAAGATGTTGAATATCTTCTGTAAGTCTGTTGCAGAAAGTGCAATCAGCTTTGCAGCCGTCTGTGAAGGCAGCAATATCAGAGCTAGAGACTTGAAGAAACTGAACAAAGTGAAGAAGAAGGCTGGTTCTATGCTGGGGACAATTCAGTGGTCGCTGGAGCGGATTGTCCAGAGAAGAATGCTGCACAAATTGATGGAAATAATGGATTATTCTTCTCACATCTTTTGCTGTTTGGTGTTTAGTGTGAGATATCTTCAGGTCCACTGAAACCAAGAAAAGTAAAGGAGCTCATTCCTGCCAGTAGTCTTCACCCTTTTGAACATGAAATTAAATGACTTGTTTTTTTGAATGACCACAAAATGATAAAAGAAAAACAAAACGTATGAATCAAATAAATATGAATAAATAATCAATGAAGATTAATTAAGTATTAACTATTGTCTTTTTTTCTAAATGAAAAGAACATGATGAAATCAAATCTTCGACATTATGTCAAAGACATCCGTGTGTAGTGTTGCAGACACCTGCTGAAGTTAGCATGCTATGCAGATATCGCCAGCTCATAAGCAAAAACTGCTTTAGATCTGACGAGTTAAAAGTGAAGCAATGTAGCATCCAATCTGCCCACAGTTCAACACAAGAAGAAGATGTAGTGATGCACACAAAATCTTCTTTTGTATTTTTCACAGTTTATGTCTCCTTCATTAGAATTTTACCACTAATCATAATGAATGACAGGTAGGTGATGAATCGAACAAAGACAACCATGTTGAAGTCCTTTGCAAGTGACTAAACAGTCGAAATGATTTGTTTTGTTCCTTTTTCAGCCTAAAGACGGATCACCTATTTTTTTTAAAGTGCTTATGATGTCATCTCAACTGACCAATAGCATCATGCAAGACATGGACAAGAGGCTTGGATCTTGGGAAAAGGTGAGATCGAAAAAGCAAATCCAACAGAAGTGTGATGTTGGATAAACTCAAATTTTAACTATAATCTTAATAAATAGACACAAATATTTGATTCATAATTAAAGTTTGATTCATAATTAAAGTAGCTTTAGTATCCCAGACGTGTATTTAATCAGAAACAGCAGCAGCTCCTTCCACAATCCGATTCCCTACACACTGACATTGACTAGATTAGGGAAAAAAAGAGAAAGTTGCATAACACGATCGAGTGTTTCTCTTTGAGATAAAATGACGCCTTATCCCTTGTCACCATGGAACACTGAAACTCATTGAACTGCAGTGAATAATTGATTATCAATGGGCTACAGCCATGACAGAAAACTGATACCAACCAGCTTCACTTGTATTACACAGGAGATAACTCTGTGATCAAAATACATGGTTTCGAATGCAAGCATCTGCTATGGGACACCAAACACATGTTCTATGTTACGGTAACAACTGACAAGCACACCGATAGCCCAAAGACCGTTACATCATTATGCTCAAGAACATTATTAAGCTTGAATCATTTCAAATGTCTTCAGATCCAGTTAAAGGAGCTCAAACGGACCTACAGGGTGAATGCACATGGTGTTGCAGACAAATTAATTCAAACACACAAGCTTGGGTAAGTTAAAAGTAAGCCTGGAAGAAAATATGTGAGTAGAAAGTGTAATGCACAGTCACTTTTAGTCCCTGTGCCATTTATTTTTGATCACAAATTTGTTTATTCAATTAATTTCACACTTTTTAAATTGTCACATCAAGCCCTGAACATCCGTGTCTTTTTTCCCCTTCTCTCATCTTTGCTCTCCAGCTCACTTCAAGGTGTCCTGGGGTGTAATCCTAGTCAGAAGAGGAGCTGCGGCAGATGAGTCTGACACTGCTGCTGAATTATTGATAGATCTATTACATCACAATCATACAACAACCCCAAAGATACAGACAGGTACGCAGACTCAAGAAAATGGCGGCTCTGCTCCTGTTAAGACTGCAAACAACTCCACTGTTGATCATCTTCCTCAGCTCCACCTCTTCATCTTCTATACCTTTTACTGTTGTCTGCAAAACTCTCCTCAAAAGTTATTTTCTTTCATCTACGTGAGACTCCTGCAGAAAAGCGGCGCCATTAAAATACTTCAAGCAGAGAGCTCGAGGCAGGGCAGTGGCCCTGCTTGATAATTACCGCAAATGTGGGAGTCGGAGGGCAAATCTTTCAGGTCCAATGGAATATTGAAGCTTTCAGTGGTTTGAAATGAGAGCAAACATGAGGCAAGGAGGATGAGGGAAAAGAGGAGCAGTACAATCTGGATTTATTCAGTCAGGCATGAAGGAAACTTGAAAATCAGAGTGATGGCAGAAACAAAATGTAATCTTGAATAACATGTGACTAAACTGACAATCAGCTAAAAGATCAGGAGTGCTTAAGCAGCAAAGAGGCAAACAGTAAAAGGGATATCTTGCATATTCATGAACATTCGCCTATTTTTCCCAGCATACCCCTCTTTATCCATCCAGCAGGGACCCCTCCCCTCTTCAACACCCCTCCCTCTTACCCATAATGCTCTTGTCCTGGATACATAATACAGAATTTATCATTCATCCCCCTGCTGAGCCATTGTATGTTCTATAGCTTTACTCGGTGTGTGTTTTATACAGGACTACGTCCCTGTGCCTGCTCTGTGTGTTTGTGTCAGATGCTATAATAGCCTTAGTCAACCATTTTAGCAGTGTACAATGCCCCTGATAGTTCATCTTACTTTTGTTTCAAAACAAAGCAGCCTCAAATGGAGCAACACACACCCAATTTATTGACAAAAAGTACACATGCAGATGGTGAGCATGGACCAAAGCTCCTAGTTTTAATTTCCTTGTTCATACCGTATATACATACACAGATGGAAATATACACACACACCCACTGAGTACTGACCAGAGATGCACGTCGTAGCCTACGGCTCATGGGTTTGTCAAAGGGTGGGCTGTTCATGGCAAACTTCTCCAAGTAGCCCTCCGGGAGCCTGATATCAGCTGGCAGAGACAGACGCTTGTTTATGTCCTGAGAGGGAAACATAGAGAGGGAGAGAGAAAGAGATTTATGAGTTTATGAGACTGAAATTGTAACCTGTGACCCTGTAATAGAGGGAGGGGTTTCCATCCATATTTAACACAACAGACCATGAACATACATTATAACCATGAAGACTAACAGAAGACTACAAAAAGTTGAACCCTTTGGAATAACCAGGATCTCTGAATTAATTACTCATCAAATGTGGTGCAATTTTGTTGTACTCTTAGTCACAGATACACTCATGTCTTTATAATAACCCCATGTCTTTCTTGAACAGAGGAATCATGACCACCTGCACATTATTGTCTTCTTTTTTGCAAATTACACAACTCGTGTTTCTATAAAAGTTGGAACATGGATTATTGCAAATTAATATAAACCTTAATTACTTTAAAAAAGCACAAAGAAAGAAAAGTTTCGATGAAAGATCATTGAAAAGTTTAATCTTAAAAAAAAGCACCCGGATTGGAAATTGGAAAAAAGAAACAAAAAGGCTTTAACAAAATTTATCAAGCCTTGTCGGGTTCATTTTTAGCATCACTTCTATGGTTTGACTTAAAAAAAGCAGTTCAAAGTGGCATCTTTCAGAAGTACAGTCATGGCTGGGTTCACCACTCTGGTAAAGAAAGCTTTTATAGTTTCAATGTAAGGCTGGAAAGAATTTGAGTTGCTAAATTACAGTCCGATTTATCACTAAAATATTGAGAGAATCCAGTATTATATCTGAATATAAGGGACCAACATTATGTGGCTTTTATCTTTCAACCCTAAAGCTCTTAAAAAGAGACATGATTTCATAGTACAAACATTGCATTAACACTTCTAAAAGTCATCACCAGAAAACACAGTTCAGACGCTCACACAGAATTTTTACAAATCTCTACTTTTTCAAAAATTCTAAATTTGACACCGAGGCTCAGTTCCCCTCAGTCCCTGAGAACATGTATTATCAATCTGATATGGGAGTGTTGAGTGAATTTCTGCCCCGGAGCCTACAGGTGGATGCTGGGGTGGTGGAGGGGCTGAAAAAGGCAGGCAGCATGCAGAGTAGAGCAGGCATCTATAGCAGCAAAAGCATGGTTGTGGTACAAAGTAAGATTCGAATTTGCAGCTTAAATGAACCACCCACATTGGAAGGAATGTTTGGTAGATGGTGTGTTGAGTGAGGCATATGTGTGAAGCAAGCAGCACAAAAGCAAGTTAAAGTTCTACCTGACATTTTTTAATATGTTGCTGGCAAAATGAGTTTGCACTGTATTTTTCAACAATTTTTTTTTTTTTAATCAGTTTGAACTGCTATTTTTATTTACACTTCACAGTGCCCCTGTAAGATATCTTAAGACACCTTTCATGTTACCATTGCCCCAGGAGATCACTTTTTAGACATTTTTATGTAATCAAACATCAGGTTATTGTGATGTTCTTCTTATTGCAGGTTCTGCCATGCAACTCACTCCCCAACAACTGCTTTCACTCCCCCGTTTCCCAAAATGCAATGCTCTCATATGTTAACCGTGTAGGACATGCTCACCGGCAAGCTGCCAATCACACTTTGTTACCATGGCAGCTGTGGCTGACTGGACCAGTCCCATAGTGCGAACTCGCGATGCAAGTGTGTAAATTGGAATGTATGCTCACAAGTGAATATTAGTGGGAGGGTGGAATAGCGTTTGTGTGCCTAGATATGAAAGGTAGAGGGATTTTACGCCTGTTTGGCTTTTATCTGAGCCGATTGGCTAACAATGCAACATGCAGCGTTACGTATAACCATAACCTTGAGTGCATTTACTCACTAGAAATGAATAAAACACTAACGTATAGTGAATATGCAAGGCAATAATCTGTACAATGCATGGGCATATGTTGAAAGAAATTAAAAGCCACAATCAGTTAACCTAACACATGGCACATTTGTAGACCCATCAAGTATTTGCATCATAAAAAGAGCACAAAAGACATTGCATTATAGTATATGATAGGAACAACACACTGAAGCTTGATACTTCATGACCCAAACAAAAGACCTCACACAAGCATACTGTCTATACTCTTTTCCAAAAGGGTAACAATGGTCACAAGTTCACAAAGATACTGACACTCGCGTCCTCTCTTTCACCGGTGGAGATCAAATAAAGACCAACAAACAAATACACACATGTGCCCCCATACTTACAATGCAGAACAGCTCTAGTAGCTCCCTCATTGTCCTCCTTAAACGTGTTTTTCTATGCACTCACACACATGTGCTTTCAACGATGCATGTCCCTGACCTGATACATGACTGCACACACACGCGCTGATGGAGAGATAAAGAGAGAGAGAGAGGGCTGGCTGGCACTGTGGTAGAGTGCCATCCACATGCTCAAAAAGAGGAGAAAAGCAAAGGAGGAGGGAGGAGGGGGAGCAGAGGAGAGAGGAATGGACAGATTCCTGAGGGGAAAACGGCAGATGGGGGGAAGGGGTAAACTGAGGGGGGCAGATGAAAAGAAAACATTGCCTTCATCTTCATTCCTGCCATCAGTTTGTCCTTCATCTCTCCTTCATCTCCTTCCCAAGCACCTCCAGAGCGTTTTACCGCTGGATCTCCCTTGTCTTTGTCAAACCAAGTCTTATTCCCACATCTATAATTACTCTGTCACCCCAGCATGTTCCTCTCCCACATTGCCCCTCCATCCCCTTTTTTCTCCCTCTGTGATAAACATGCTCTAAATTAGTCCTTTCCACTGCTCCCAGCAGTGGGAGGCTGTGGATCCAGAGGCATTTCCAGTAATACTGCTGCGCTCATCACTCTGCAAAAAAGACACGCAGTCTGGCCGAGACATGAGCACATATACTCAGGGATGATTTACACCAAAACAAAGCATTACACTGCAATATGCCAAAGTTGTCCACTTATACCAAACAGGTAAGAATGTTCAACACGCTGCACAAATCTAATTGCTCTTTTCTCAACCTCAAGCAGAAATCTTTTATCTTCATGTTTATCAATTTTTCTCATAATGCAATATTGGTCATCTTTTAAGTCTGAATAAATATCATAAGTATTTAACCAATATTAAGTGTCAACCACTAGTGTCAAGAGTCTCAAACAAATCTATTTAGTCTTCAAAGTGTCTGTTAACCAAGTATCTCCACCCTGTTTGTATCTTCAATGGTAAACAATGACTTGTTGGTTAAACAATTGGAAGATTAGTTGTCAACACAACTAATCTTCCAATTGTTTTATCAACACCAGTGTTTTTCATTTCCTTACATGTAATGGTTCTGAATATTGAAATTTTTTATCTGATTGTGACTCTGAGATGTCAGACTCAGTAAAATGATGTTTTGTACTAGTTTATGAACACATTTTTGTCCCCTTTTATATGGAGCGTTGCTCATTATATTGTATTTAAGAATTTAAGGTTTTTTGTGTTGCATATTGAGTGGGTTTGGTATTTATTTGTGGTGACCTGCTGTTGGCACAAACAATTGCCCCTTGGGGACAATAAAGTTTACCTTGACTCCAGGTTGCTTGTTTGATTTTTCCACATTAGAGCTACAGAGCCACATGGCTTAGCTCTATACCCTATGCCTGATGTGTAGCGTAGCTATAGGCTGCACCAACCCAGTCCATAACAACTGTAACTGATCCGCATCGTAAGCCGAGCGCTGCATGTTGCGTGGCTCAAAGACAACGTTTCTGTGAACAAAAGATGTGAGCATATTGCTAAAATAAGCAGTGTCCTACCCGTCTAGACAAGGAAATGTTCTCATTTTCGGAACAATTTTATGCTTTAGACTTAATCGGATATATGGTCCAAACCACCCATCCATCTTTTCTGACTTATAGTAAATTATTGTCGGCGTTTGAGCTTCCAGCTTATTCATAGAACAAGGGATATAATCAGTAGATTTTGTTATCAGTTGCCATTACATGAAATCCTTACTGTGACAGAGAAACCCACCTGCCAACTTGCAGCCTGATAAAGACACACCTCCACCGAGGTATAGATATTCACAGCACTTGGCTCTGTGCCGGCCTGACATGGACGTATAAATCGAGTTTTAACAAAGACTAATCCATTAAAGCCAGCAGATAGTCGGACTTAGACTTTCTGTTTTGGCGCTGGTCATTGTTGATTCATAAAATGTAATAAAAAGCTATATTTTTCTTATGTGATAAACTATTGCTGTGATATTCTGCTTCTGCCAATGTGTTTCATGTCATCTGCTTCAAATACATGTTATGTTACATGTTATGAGTATATCATTCATCCAATTAAAGCATTAATTAAAATTGAAAGTCCTGAAGAAGACCCCTCATTTATTTATCATCATATTATTATTATTGTAATTATGAAGCTACATTAAGATTTGGATATTTTGCATTGGTGTGAAAAACACTGAAAATAGTGCTGTTTCTAATTTGCCTTAGTTCTAATCTGACATTTCTTGTGATTTACCTGCCAGATTAAATACACACTAATACCACACTGTGTTCTCATTCCAGTGCATCTAATACTACCATTTGGTCAAATCCCATGGCATTTATGTGACACACACAAGGTGCCCTCGGACAATGGGTACTGATGTACAATTCACAGAAATATTAGAGGCCAACAGCAAATGCAGCAATATTATTCTCAATAAAGGTACTAATAAGGTGGCTGGAGGCGCTAAACTGTCCAGTTAAATCACATCATGGGTCCTGACAGATCAGCAACAAGTTAACGTTGATATATAAGCCCATCCCATTTATTAGTCAAACTCTGTAATCTGATACACTTTGTAGTTCTCTTCACGAAATGTATTTTATATTGTGCAGCAGGATGGCAATGAGGTCAATGTTTTTCCAACAGTCTTTGGCAGCACTGCCAAATCTAGGTGAGTAATGTCTCCAGGTGTGCTTTCGTCATAACAGAGCCCGAAGAGCATTGTGTTCGTTGCAAAAGCGGTGTTTGTGACATGCCTCGGCTTCCAGTACCTCATTAGAGATGCGCCGATGGTGATTGTTCCTCATACGGACTCTCACTGGACTCTGGACTTCATCAGAAGATGTTCCAGAAGCTTGATCACTTTCCCCATCTGAGCCCATCTTCACATTTTCATGAACAATACCTGTAACACACAAAACACACAGGAATTACAACACTGTAGTGGTGAGAAACTGAGATTTCCTTGGATTTCTCTGTGTCATGAGATGTTCACCTTCTCTGTTATTTTCTTTATGAGGGGAACAGAATACACAATAGTTTGTCTGCCTTAGATATTATTCACTCCTTTATGGAAAGCCACAGTAGAGTCTCAATCCGCCAATGATGGATTGTTCCACCAGCCATGTTAGGTGAGTCAAACCAAGTGTGTATAAAATGCCACTGGTAAGATGAGGAGGTTAGAGATCAATATAACCGCGTGCAATGAGAGCTTTCCCATCTCTGCTCGCCAACAAACCCCCCACACACTCACAAACACACCTTCATCCTGCCCAGAATCCATCTGATTAATGAGTCACGGTGTAGCTGACAGGACTGCCTCCTTCACTACTGTGAGTGTTTGTGTATGAGAGTAATCAGGGGGAAGGGTGGAATGGTCTCTGGCTTTCAGCTCTTGCGCCTGGGTCATGTTCAGCACAGTACAGTATGTGTTTGGACAAGTGTGTATGCATGCACGTCAGCCTTGTGTTTGATCACAAAACTTTCTTTTGGTAAAATGAACTGACAGAAGTTGAAGCTTAATGTACCACCATCTACTGTAGTGTTTACATTTTCAACAGCCACCATAGAGAGGATGAGAGACAGATAGAGGGAAGATTAGGAGGTTCGGAGTGGATGGTTTTGGTGAGTAGAGGTGATTAAGCAGAAAGAAAATAAGTCCCCTGGGTGACTGTAACACCTCAGTTGTGAAATGTAACAACTGTGGGCCAGATAGGTAGAGCTATTTATTATGGAGCCTTGTGTGTCAGCTGCAGAGCAACTGAGGCTTATTCTAGGTCATTTGTTTCACATCTCGTTCATTCAATAATGGTTAGAATAGGAGAAAGACACGATGAGAGAAAGACTTTGTCTGCAGGTATAGAATAAAGACACAGTAAACTAGCCTTTGACACAATTTCTTTTTTTATAATCATTATCATCATTATTATTTCTTTTTTTTTTTTATTGTAAACAAAAACAATGACAGAAAAAACGGTAACCAAAATGTGAAATGAAATCTAATAAAACTACAGTACCACATTAAATATATGAGGGCGAGAGAAAAAGGACAAACAAAAATCAAAAGAAAAACGAAAGTCATGATAAAGGCAAATAACCCGATTAATTTGTGTTGTTTATTGTGTAGTTGGTTATATTTCAATCTATAATACATATCATATACATTTAGAATATGTTCATATGTGGTTATTGTTATAAGAGGAATCAGCTCTGGATGTTGCAAAAGAATGGAAACCAGGTATTTTCAAAACTGGGTTTCTTTGTTCTTAAGAGATGAAGTTGTTTTTTCAAAATTTGCATCGTCAGCCAACAAGTTCAGCCATTGGTTTATTGATCATTTTGTAGTCTTTCCAGTTGAGTAAGATTTTTTTGCAATGGTTAAAGATACGAAGATAAAAGTTTGGAGGTGTTTGGACACAGTCAACAATGATAGGACTCCGATTAATATGACAGTGGGGGATGCTGACACCAAGGATCTCGGACAGCTCCCCGACCAGGACTGCTGCACTGAAGTGCAAAGCCAGTATTCGTGGAAATATGTGAGAGGGACAGTGTGAACAAGTACTGGTGTCAGTAAAACCCATTTTGTGCATTTTGTGAGTGGTGATGTGTGTTCTGTGGAGAATCCTAAACTGGATTTGATCAGTTTTAGTGTTACAGAACATGGATAAATATTTCTGCATATAGTTTGCCAGCTGATGTCTACCTGCCGATTATCTAAGTCTGCGGTCCATCTGGGGGCTATTCCAGAAAGGAGGCTTCACAAAGCCTGAGCTCGAGGTTGCTTAATCCTCTGACATCTTAACCTGCCTTGTCGGCTCCAAAACCCCGGCTATGAAGTAGCTTTCACAACCCCGGGTTTGTTGAGCCAGAGTTTGCACGTCCACAGCAAACCTATGAAAGGTATCACCCATTGAGCCCCGAAACCACGATGAAAATGACAAAAAAAGGAAAACAGCTTCATCCGCCACCCCCCCGCTGTGACGCTTGGCAGAGGATTTCCAGCAAAGTCAACATACTGGGTTGCCGACAGTTGGCATGTGTTATCAAGCTTGATCAATAACTAAATATTACATTATATTATATTATAAACTTAAGTAACCTGTCCGCCCCAAGCTGGGTCCAAGTTAAAGCAAAAACATTCTCCAAACTGGAAAGAATTTCCTTTCTGCACCTTAGAAAAAAATCTTCCTGTAGCCAATACTAATTTCCATAGACGAAATATCCCCATAGGCTTGCCACGAAGGATATACTATAAGGGTGTATTTCACAGTCAATAAGTGGAGGTCAGAGCGATGGTAGACAGGTTGGGGCGACCACGACAACCCTCACCCCCCTGGAGGAGCTCCCGATGATTCTCAACCAGGACCGCCCGCTTGGTGAGGGGAATCCCAGGGGGTTACATCATCAGATGACCACAAAGTAACTCTAAAAAGTATAGCGCCAGTTCGCAAAAGGTGGACCTGGAAATGGAATAGCTTAAAAGAGAAGATAAATTAATGGAGACATCGGCCAAAATGTCCGTGAATAATGAGATTACACAACAAAGTCTTTTTATTTTCAGGCAAATTGTTGGAAATGTTATTGAACTATCATGATGTGAAAATAGATTATATATTTGTGAGAGAATTTTCTTATTATTTCCAGTTTATGTAGTATATTACCAATGCAAGATGAAACTCTCATTGCTGAAATGCTTCCATAAAATAAGGCTTTATTCAGTCTCTGTAAAAGAGATTAAACAGACTTTATGCTGTATCTATGTTGTTCCAATGTTATCAAAATAAATTATTCTGAAATGAATAATCAAAAGATTAATCAAGGAAAGACATATGTTTATATGTAATGAAATTACTACACCCCTGAACCAATGCTTTTTCAACGTGGCCAGTAATCATTCATGCTGCGAGGCCAAGCTGAACAACCTCCAGGTAATAAGTCTGATTTTCTTTATTACAGGACAACATGATATTTGAAGAAACTTAAAAAATGTTTTGCCTTTTCTTTGGAGCCGAGTCAAAATTGTTAACTGTCTTGTAGCAATGAGGGAATTTACAAGCATAAATCTTATGCTACTGAAAGAAATATGGAAAAATACTTAAATATCCTAGTCTGAAGTTCACCCTGTGGAATAAAACAGACACAAGGATACAGGTAATGAAAGTGACTTGGTAATAAAACTAAGCAGTCGGTTGCTATATATCAGGAATCGGCCTTCACAACTCAGGTGGTGAAACTTTAAACTGTTGGTAACCGACACCCGAGTCAGTGGAAACTGACCCAGGATATCTACATACTGACAGACGCACACACAAGTCCATACGGTTGTTACAAATAAGTATCCCGTACTACTATTACATCACAAGTCTTTCTCACTTTCTGAGAGGTCCTGATCTTGTCCGTTTGTGTAAACAGTCAAATAGATGTGGGCGGTTGGATGAGATAGGACACCCTTGCCAGGAAGGAAAATTCCATCACCTGGGATCCAAAAGCAGGTTTCTTTAAGCAGGTTTGTCAAACACAGGTACACCCACTAATACAAACCATTTATGTCCTTCCCTGAAGCTAACAGTGTTTAGCTTCAATCTACTGTAGTGATGTAACTACTACTATCTCTCAGGGTGCAAGCCTATAAGCTACAACACTATGAGGGCATGGCATTACACTGCATTTTACAGGCAGTATTGTGCCAGTTTCTATTCCATGAGAACAATGGACATTGGCCCCACACAGCTGGATTGAGGATGCTGCCAGCTGTCTCCATGTGAAATGTTGCGGTTGTTCAATGAGTGGTCTTGCAGAGGAAGTGAGCCGTGCCCTCTCTTGCTGCCTAAGGTGCAGCATCCTCAGTGAGATTTAGCATGTGCACCAGGATAAGTGTTCTTATCAATATCAATCAGAGCTGGAGTCAATAAAAACCCATGACATCAGACTTATTTGACATAGGACAGAAGAGCATTGCCTCTATGCAACAACTTTTCAGAACACTTTTTCTCCTCAGAATAGACCCACAGTCCCACTCAAACACATCTCCTAATAATACAAAACAGGGTTTTTTAATCCTCTGCAGGTTTCATCTGTTCCATTTCAATGGATGACAAAGAGCATACAGTAAATGTCACGAGCTACTGCTGCTTCCCCACATGGAGCCAGGCTGGCCTACTTAGGGTTGCTGACTCCCTCCTAATCAGAGTGGGCTACTTTTAAGACTATCCTTATATTGCCAAGCTCTATGTGTATTCCATTTAGCTGGAAAATAATCTCCAGTATGATAGAGTGGCTCCAAAAATAATGAAGAAGTTAGCAAAGATGATGTCAAAAGAAGGAAATAAGTGTAAGATTTGCTTCAAAGGGCAGAAGAAATATTAGGATTTCTTTTCATAAGCATTCAGTTGGCAAGGTTAGTAAAAACAGTCAAATTCAGCTGGCTGATGAAGGTTGCACTAGAAATTTGAACAAGCACAGTCCACATCTGCATTACCCACTGTCATTGCCCCAGGCTTAAGTTTTGAACTGAATCTTATACCTCATCCGGCCTGTTTTTGCTCTTTAAGCCACAAATTCACAAACTTTTTTTAACCCAAGACAGCATAATGTCTGAATTTGGCCTGAAGGCAGGAATAGACTGTGCATAGCAATAAAATGTGTTTAATTAAAAAATAATTCCGAAGAGGAACATTACTTCACCAAAGATTTCATGGGATCCCTGTAGATATCCAGAGACTTTGGACCAACACACGGCATCTCTCATCTTTACATAAATTTTCATATTCATTAAATGTAGGATTAGCCATTTTAAAAGAAGCTACTTGTATAGACTTGTTCATTTGCATGGAATAAAACTTTATTCATGTCTACACCTTAATGGTCTTACTTTCATGTCTGGCAGGAAGAAATCAGTGCAACACATTGCAAACTGATGCAATCAGAGTACAACTATGGCTTTAAGTAGGACAAAGATGCAGTTACCCGCAATCATCTATCCAACAATGTTTTACCTAAATCTGAACAACATTGTCAGCACAGTCTTGGATGATAACTTGAAGTTGAGGAAACTGAATGTCAGAATACAGATGAACTTTAGGATGAAGACAACAATAAGACTCACCAATCCTGTTTCCTGGAGGACGACAAGAGTCCAGCATTCGAAGCATGCGGAAAGGTGACAGCCTGAGTGGGGTATCTCTGTCCCCCATTCTCATCCCCTCACCCATTCTAGCCTCCCCCACCTTCGAGTCTCCCACCCTGGGAGCACGAGCAGAGCAGCCTTGAGGGTTGTCTGACATATCCATTGTTGTAGAAGGTTGAAAGCACTAGTGTTTAAAAGGGTAAGGAAAGAAACATAGATATAATAAAAAACATTCCTGGCCTTTTCAAGAGGCTGAGGTGATTTCCACTTAGTTTTCAGTCAACTGGTCTGGGTACCACCCAGATTTTAGAAACTGTGGATAATTAGAGGTCCAAGCTTTCTGTGTGAGAAAAATCCAGTCCGCCGTAGCGCCAGAGGAGCCCCAAGCAGAGGAGAGCAGGTCTTACATTGCGAGGACAGTGCAGACTGCATAAGCACACTAATCACAAAGCAACAACTCCCTTGGCTGCTACTCCACTTTAACTCTCTCTCTCTTTCTGTCTGTTTTTCTGGAGATGCTTCCTCCCTCCAACTCACCTCCTTTCTCGCTCTTTTTCTCTCTGCAGTCACTCTGCTTGCTGACTAAGGAAGGTCAAACAGCGTGCAGGTAGGCAAAATGCTGCAGACAGACAAAAGCATGCGAACTTGAAGCTTTCAGAATAACAGGTGTCCTGTCTTCATCAGTGTCTTCAGGCACAAGCACGCAAACATGCGCAAAGATTCACAGTGCACTTAACTTACAGCTCCCAGCAGGAAAAACACTTTTATCTGTCAGCTGCTCAACTATGTGACCTCACTGACTCCAAGATCTTCTCTTCATCTCTATCCTTTTTTACTTTTCTGCCTATTTGCATTCCAGTTTCCTCTTTTTCCTGATATTTCCCTCCTCCTTCTCTGTCAGATGTCTTCCCTTGCCCTCCTTGTTGTTCCACTGTTATTCAACGTACCACTCTATTCAGGCTGTTGTGCTGCTTTCTTCCTTCCACTCCCCTCTCTCGACTACTGCCTCCTTGCCTGTGGCGGCCCCATCAGTGCTTTCAGTGTCGTTAGTCCTCCCGCTCCCTCCCTTCACCTTGCTATTACTCTCCTCCCCTTCTCATGTGATAGCAGTCTTTCTCTCTCCTCCCCCCTCCTGTTTCCATCTCGCCCTCCCTTGTTCTGGGTCCAGAGATGGTATTGAATATCAGCGCAGGCTTTCTAGTCATGAGTCGATGACAACACTTTCTGCATGATCAGCCTCTTTCTCACACTCCGTCTCTATATGCCTTTTCCCACTCATGTTCACTCGCTCGTCTCCACCCTCCGCATCCTTGTTCTTATCACTCTCTAAGGCAGAAAATTAAATCCTGAAGCTTCTGATAGATACCTCTAGCATCCCAGCTCCTCTCTCCGCTTCCTCTCTCTCCGTCCTTCCTCATGGGCATGAGACAGGCCATTATTCATGCTCAGCCCGAGCACACCAAACCCACATACTCTCCCTCTCTCTCGCGCTCTCTCACACATGTCACGGCACATTCAAAAACTGTACATCCTTACAAAGATAGTTTATATAGATAGCTCTGTCTGGCATACCTGTAGGGCATGCAGAATATATATTCCTTATGCAATTAACATCCAAGCAGGGTGTATAATTATGAATACTTAATGCCTGTGGTATTACTATTTTAGGGTAAAACAGCTGTTTTGTGATGACATCACAAATTGGACAGCTAGCATATCTATATCATGTGTTACAGTACAGTTACCCATGTACTGTATGTAATGAAGCAAAATTGTACATTTTACTAGTTTATTTACAGTACAGACAAGGCTACCAACTTATTTGTAATGATGGCCATTTTGTCACTGATAATGACACGGCAGTTTAAATCTAATACCGGAAGGCAATGTACAAGCCTTCAGAAAAGACATATGAAGCAGTCACAGCCATCAGCATGGACACTCGCAGGAGTCAGCACAAAGACCATCCATCTGATGCAAACATTTGGGTGTCACAAGTTAGGGTGTACATGTATGAAAGTGGCAATAGAAACAAAATATAATGTGATTTTTTTTTGTTCATGGATCAGATCACTAAATAGTATGTGAAGCTGTTAAATTTAGCTCTGCCTCAGCTACTACTCCTACTACTTCTACTACATATGGCAGTACTTTGTGCAAAAAGACCACTGTTGCTTTTAGTTGATCAATGATTACTTCAGGGGTTTTTTATGTAAGTGTTTTTAAAGTCTATATTGTTGCCAACACTTTTTATCATGAAATACTGTTAAAGCTCTTTCACCAGAAAAAATTAATGTTATCCAGGCCATTATCATTTTTTCTCACAGGAGTGTGTGTCTCTGTGTGGATACGCCTACTGGAAAGGGAACTGTTTCGGCAAAACAATGACTAAACTGAGGGCTGCTGTGGGCTAAACTCTGGGTTATCTGCCAGAGGTGCATTCCCAAAAAAACTCTCAAGCACTTCTGTCAGCAGCAGTACCTTTAATCCATCTAAATGGTACAATTTCCATGTAGATTAACAGTAAAGTATAAAGCGTAATCCAACTGAGACAGACTTGCAACAATGCACAAAATAAGCAATACAGTGCGATACCACTGAGCTCACCCCACTTCCTCATCCATTCATTCAAACGCCAGCGACACACACACCCACAGCAACACACCCACCACCCAGATGCTGATGCTGCGTGTCACCTGTGCCACCACATGACTATGTTAACATACCAGTGTGGCTCCTACGGGGACGACTGTTAAGGTGGCCGCAAATAGTTTGGAAGCATTAATAGATTTTTTTCAATTTGAAGAAAGATGTCAGCATGGCATGATTGTTTGGACACAAATGAATACACATTGGTCAGGGTGTCAGCATGCTCTTTGGCATCATAGCTGGTCTGACCGTATAGCAAAATAGTTTCTGGTTTTTCTAAAGGCTGAAAATTACTGTGTATTTTTTTGGGATAACTATGCTGCCACTGCCAGGTTATTGACTATTCACTCCGCTTTTCCACATTGTCATGCATATTTTCTTTGTAGGTTTAATGGAACAGTGGCCCTTGCCACTACAGAAAATAATATCAAGACTTTTATTTACAGAAATGTAGAGAACATGGATGTTTGGAAAGCCACTGCATCCAAAATGTCAACAAGATAAAGTCTTTTTCTCATTGAAAACATCATGGATTAACAGTTAAAAGAGTTGATCCACAAATGTTTTAAGCTACTGGGAGATATTTTGACAGCCTTCTTGATGTCAAATAGCAGGTTGTCTTGTGAACATTAACTAACAAAAACACTCGTGCAGAGAGGCTCACACACCTTACTTGTCAATAATGATGATCTTAACTGTGCGGCTACTTAGAACAACGTCAATCTACCCACGATCCTACTTAAACTTTGTAAATATGAAAGCTTAATGGAATATTGTGTATTTAATACATCATGAGCGCATCTTTATGTGGCAGCGTGGGAAAGGTATACTATAGCTTGCAATGTTCATTGGAGTTAAAAATCTACATGATATAAATTTAGGAGAATTGTTTTTTATTCCAAAAGCTACTACTTCTATCAAAAGTGCTGGTCATTTACATTTGCACTGCCCAACGCAGGTTAATATCAAAAGATGAATCCTTGAGCCTCATGCTGCTAAAACACGAAGGACAAAAGCTCACCACTCAGCCCTTCACTCTTCACTGTCTCTCTGTCGCTTTATATTCAGAGGCGCAACTCTATACATCAAAGAATTCCCTCTTGCTTCACAGCCATTCCACACAGCTTTTGGCTCGCCTCAAGGTCTCATTCACTGTCACTTTTCATTGCCATCTTTTTCTTAAACATCTTTATCGTCAAATCTGTTTTGCTGATTTTAAGGTTCCACTTTAAAAATACAGTGTTTTCACATTTAGAAGAAAGAAAATCATGCCACAGTCTGTCTATACACTAATGACAGCATAAAAATCAAAGAGTATCTACCATCCCTGAGGAAAACACATGCAAAGAGAAACACACTCACATGGCTGAGGGGTGGGGCGGGGATCTAGACTGCAGTAATTACCTCTAAACCTTTTTATCTGCATCTGAGGAATCTTATTATTTAATTACGGGGACCAGAATGCCTACTGTATCTGTTTATGCCAATCCTCAACATCCCCACAACCCCACCCTTAGCCAAGAGTTCTGAAAATTACCAGCATTTGTTAGTAATGTCTTGCTTAAGCCTCAAGCACAAGCTTGTAAAACAGCAAAGCCACCCTGACATACAGAAAAACCTTACAGGACTGACCACATAAAAAGGAGTCCATTCCATTGTTCTTATCAACTCCAATCCATGAGCAAGCAAATGGCAGAGTGGATAGGGGGTGAGGGAGCGGGCTACAGCTATTAATGCAATGTTAATGCATTGCATTAAATCCCTGGCACAGACAAGGTCTCTCATGGTGCAGTATAGAAGGAGAGAAGAGCTTACAATCTTTCATCTACGCCCCATTTTGGTTTTATCTGGGGGTTAAATTTAGCATTTTGATGTATGTAGAGAGAAAAAGATGAGACAGAGGAGAGAAAGAACTAGAGGAGACATCTGTGACAATAGCGAAAATAGCAGCTTGCAAGGGGGTTTGGAGAAGAGACAGCAGTTTTTAGCTGAGTTTATTTTTCACCTAATTCTCCACAGTGTAGCTACAGATACTGGCACACACAAACAGAGGGAGAGGTGAGGCTGTGGTGTAAAGCAAAAAAAGAAGCTCATCTCTGTAAGTACAGTGTGGTAGGTGTGGGTGTTGGCCTGGTTAGCAACAGATGAAACACATACCTCCTCTAACACATATTACCAAGAGTTCCAGCCTATTAACACAGATTCAAGGGTTTTAAAGTGAGCACTCAAATATGGATAAATAGAGAAAGGTAGGGTGTGTGTGTGGTGGTGGTGGTGGTGGTGGTGGTGGTGGGGGGGGGGGGGGGAAAGACAGAGAAAGGGGGGGTAATCTCCTTAGGGC